>CP139506.1:113910688-114423300 GCA_021014915.2 Artemisia tridentata subsp. tridentata | reverse complement strand
TTTTTATGTCAACCTGGTACATAGTTCCATCAATTCATTAAGTTTAAGACTGCCCTCATCACTTCCAAATGTGTTACCTTCTGGGAGAGGTGCATCATGGGGCAAAGACTCAGACTCAACCAAAGGGTGAGTATCTTAGCCACCCATTGTTTCCATGTGGCTTGGGATTCCACCACCTGTACTAGGTTCAAAAGAACTTTGTACATTAGGTGTTGCCATAGGTTGGGTCTTAGTTATGTTACCCCTGTCCTGCCCAGCATCTAAGCCTGAGATAGTAGGGGCAGCCCTTCCTATACTGTCATGGACAGCCTCATCTGCTACTAGGGGTGTGGTAGGAACTCTGTGCTGAGGTACACTAGAGCCTTCTCTGGATATACTCCTAGTTGGTGATGAAGTTGGTTGTGAGGCTGTTTGTGATGAACTTGTGGGTGTGTGTTGGGAGTCAACTGGGGTAGTTGATCCTTCACCCTGTACCTGCAACATGTTATCAAAAAGAGGTACTTCTACCCCACTATAACCCTTTGAGGCCATTCTCATGTTACTAAACAATTTTTGAGTAAGGGTTGGAGTTGAATAAACATTTTAATGAGGTAGAAGCTGGTTTTTCTCATATTCAAAATCATTTTGATAAAACATGGATACATTAAAAACTTGGATTTTCTATCCACATTTTTTACCATACCATCAAAAATAAGTTTTGAAAAATTATAAGTCCTATTAGTTGATAAGCAAATGAGAGCAGTTGCAATATTGCTACTGAACTGTTCCCATGAAGTTTTCTTAGGACTCATACAGTGAAGAATGGTATGTATTAAAAACCTCCATTGTGGGGCAAAACAACCTTTTTGAAAAGTTAAAGATTGAGAAGTTGTGTTATACCCCATTCTGGATAGATTTTGAAAAATTTCAATGTTAGGCAAATCACTAATACCATTGTCATCTGCTAGATGGAGATGCCTCCTAACAGATGATTCATTAAGAGTGATGGTTTTGCCATCAACTGTTGAATGTAGCTCTTTGTCTCCATTATCAATAGTATTGACAGTGACAATCTGCCAAAACTGTTTGATTTGGGAGACATAGATAGTAGGGTTTAGAGTTAAAGCATACCTTATATGGGTAGAGTTTATAAAATCTACTATCTGATGGAAGTGTACACCTTCCTCTGTTTTCTCCAAATACGCCACCATGTTGTGTTTGTCGACAAAGGTTAAATTGGCCATTATGTTCAGTAAAAGAGTGATTTGACTGTTGGGATATGATTGAATGAGTAAGAAAGTAGGTTGAGTAAAGCGAATTGAGATGTTATAAAGAATACTTAGGGTTTCTATTAGACCAACTTCAATAAAAGATTTCTTTAGATTGAAAAAAGAGAATATAGATTAAAAGGAAAAAAAATACCCAATTTAGGAAACCCTTAAGTAAAGTAATTGACCAGAATTTTCTCAACGGCTATATTCAAAAAGCGGTTATGACTCAACGGTAAAAACAGCTATCCAGCAGTACAAAGTTTTGCCTAGCAGTACTAACTTTTGCCTAGCAGTACTAAGTTTTGGAAAAACTTTGACTCAACAGTATAAACTCAATTTTTATTCAAAAACCATACTGCATTCAAACATTTTGAAAGGATTAAGTGTAAAGGAAGACACTTAATCAAATTTCGGTTGAATTTAACCTCTGGTTGTGTGAGAACCAATAATTTCAGTTATAAAAACTGCATGTGATCAGATAAACTCATTCAAAGAGCTTTCTTGACAGGGTTTTCAGCTCGTGGCAAGTATTGCCTCTAACACAAATGTGTTTGATTCAGTTTTGCTTGCTGTTCTCTTTACCAGATGTCCTAGGACTAACTCATTATACTAATAAAAGTATAAAATGGTAAAGAGTGAGTTAGATCAGTTACTATCTGACTAACTATGTCATCAATTCATGTTCAGATATATCATAACTGGATTTCAAGAAAGAAATTTTAAAGAATCTCCCAACTCAGGTGTAAAACCTTTGTCAGTGATTCCCAAATTCTGTCCATCATCAATCAATCATGGTAGCAAACATTCCACCACTTGCTTCTCACACATTGCAAACTCCATAACCTGCAAATGTTAGTCTAAAACCAAGAAAACAAAATGCAAAGCATTTGCTTCATAGCAGTATAAAGTATGACTAACAGTTCAAACACAACAGACTTTATTTGCACTAGCAGTACAAATTATACATAGCAGTACTAATTGACACAACTAGCATTACAAATCCTTTTTCATTTACAAAAACACCAAGATTAAAAACTTTAAGGATTAAGCATTCCAATACTTGCAACCAAGTATTGAAACCTTCCAACATCAAAAGCTTTAGTAAGTAGATCTACAAAATTGTTATCAGTGTGAATTTTAACAACCTGAACTAGCTTTTTCTCATTGCAGTCTCTTATAAAATGATGCCTAATCTCTATGTGTTTTGTTTTAGAGTGTTGAACTGGATTTTTAATAATACAAATTGTACTGCTATTGTCAATGAAAATCATGGTATTCATAAAGTTGTACCCATAGTCAAGCATCTGATTCTGAATCCATAGAACTTGACCACAACAACTAGCAGCAGCCACATATTCAGCTTTAGTTGTTGAAGTGGCCACAATAGTTTGCTTCTTGCATTGCCATGATATTAGCCTGCAACCTAAGAATTGACAACCACCTGTTGTTGATTTCCTATCCAAACTAGCAGCAGCATAGTCACTGTCTGAGTATGCCACCAAATCAAAAGGAGATTCTCTAGGATACCATAGACCCAACTTAGGTTGACCCTTGAGGTACCTAAAGATTCTCTTCACAGCAACTAAATGTGAGGCTTTGGGATTTACTTGAAACCTTGCACATGCACACACAACAAACATAATATCTGGTCTTGATGAAGTAAGGTACATCAAGGACCCAATCATGGACCTGTAGGTGTGTACATTAACATTTTCACCAACTGAATCTTTGAGCAAAGGTTTCTCTGGATCAACAGGATTACTTGCTACTTTTGCATCTGTAAACTGAAACTTCCTCAATATCTCAGTTACATAAATATCTTGACTGATAAATATGCCTTTAGCTTTTTGCTTCACTTGCAGCCCCAAAAAGAAAGTGAGTACACCCATGAAACTCATTTGAAACTTATCATGCATAAGCTTCTCAAATTCAATGCACATCTCCTTCTTTGTGGATCCAAAAATGATGTCATCCACATAGACCTGTACAAGCAAAATATCACCCTTTTGCTTTTTGATAAATAAGGTCTGATCAATCTTGCCTCTATGAAACCCGTTATCTAATAAGTAAGTAGCCAAAGTTCCATACTAGGCTCTAGGAGCTTCATGCAAGCCATAAAGAGCTTTTACCACCTTGTATACCTTGTTTGGATATTCAGGATCCTCAAAACCTGTAGGTTGAGAAACATAAACCTCCTCTTCAATAGTACCATAAAGAAAGGCACTTTTTACATCCATCTGGTATACCATAAACCCCATGAATGAAGCATAAGCTAAGAATAATCTTATGGCTTCAATCCTAGCTACAGGTGCAAAAACCTCTTCATAATCAATTCCTTCCTCTTGTGTATAACCCTGGGCTACAAATCTTTCTTTATTTCTGATCACTATCCCTCTTTCATCTTTCTTGTTTCTAAAAATCCACTTTGTACCAATAACCCTCAAACCCTTAGGCAAATCTACCAGCACCCAAACCTTTTGAATCTTGAACTGTAGAAGCTCTTCTTGCATAGCTTCCACCCAGCTTGAATCCTGTAGGGCCTTAAGTATGTTCTTGGGTTTTTCTTGTGAAAGAAAACATACAAACAAACATGTATTGGCATCTTCATGCTTTTTCTCTTCATAAACTGCACTGAGAAAGCCTTGTTGATCTGAATTCATTGTCTGCCTTCTTGTCTTAACACCAGACTATATATCTCCAATCACATTCTCCAGGGAGTGATTCTTGTAAACTCTTGTGTGTGGAGTTGGAGGAACTGGATAAGTGAATGGCATATTATTAAGATCCACTTCATCCTCAGAGAAATCATCAGCAGTAGTAACTGGTGGGCTAGCAGTATTAACATTTTGCCCATCAGTACTAACATTTGGCTAGGCAGTACAAACTCTATTTGTACTGTCTTCAGGATTCTCTTGTTCTTCTACACCACTTTCTTTGTTTCCATCTTCAGAGCCCTTCTTGTTTGCATCATTAGAAGGTTCAGTAGCCTTTGAAGATGAATCAACACTATTCCAAATTGGCATCAGAATGTGATCTTGATCATACTCTTTCTCCATGCTTGGTTCACCTGTTTCTACACTATCTTCTGAACCTGCAAAATCATTAGAATTTGTTCCTGCAACAACTGGTACATAGTTCATAGATTGTGTTAGAGTATCAAGATCAAACAGCCATTTTGGACCTTCACCTGCAATATTAGACTTATTCTCTAAAAACTGAACATGTAGTTTTTCTTCTACTTTCTTGGTTCTTATGTTGTATACCCTAAATGCTTTGATGTTTAATGAGTACCCAATCAAGAAACCCTCATCTGACTTTCCATCAAATTTTCCCAAATAATCTAAGGTATTGAGAATAGTGACATGACATCCAAATGGTCTTAGAAAACCTAAAGCAGGTGTTCTACCTCTAAATAGTTCATATGGTGTATTGTTGTGAGATTTGACCACTAAAACCCTGTTTTGCACATAACAAGCAGTATTAACTGCTTCAGCCCAAAAGGTAATGGGCAACTTAGAATCAGCTAACATGGCCCTAGCAGCCTCTATTAGTGTCCTATTCCTCCTTTCAGCAAACCCATTCTGCTAAGGAGTTCTAGCTACACTAAACACTCTCTTAATACCTTTTTCTCTACAAAATTCATCCATAACTCTATTCTTAAATTCTGTCCCATTGTCACACCTGATGATTTTCACTTTCTTATCAACTAGGTTTTCTATTTCAGTTATAAAAGTCTTAAGAATGCTACTTGTTTCATCCTTAGATCCTAGAAAGAAAACCCATGTGAACCTGCTATAATCATTAGTTACTACAAGACAGTATTTCTTATGTTGTATACTACTCACAGAAGTAGGACCAAACAAGTCCATATGAAGCATAAATAATGGTTGAGTAATAGAGTTCTGGGTCTTGGGCTTACAAGAAGCCTTGTGTTGTTTGCCTTTGAGACAGACAACACAAGTTTGGTCATTTTCAAAACGTTTTTGAGGCAAGCCTCTTACCAGACCATCTTTAACAATCTTATTTATGGTTTTAAAGTTAACATGACCAAGTCTCCTATGCCAAGCATTGACTCATCTAATGTGGCTTTTGCTACAAGACAAGTTAAAGCCTCTTTAGGAACAATTTTCTTCACGTCAACACTGTACATATTGCCCTTTCTAGGTACTTTAAGTAGTACTTGACTTTCATCAGGTAACTTAAAGTCAGGAGAAAGAACAAGACATTCAGTGTTTGTAAAAAGAACTTTGTTCTTTTTGTCACACATTTGTGAGACACTAAAGAGATTATACTTGAGTTCCTGCACAAAATACACATCTTCAAAGTCAAGTTTAACGGTTTTTAAAGTACCTTTACCAGTAATTCTGCCACCAATTCCTCCCCCAAAGGTAACATATCCTCCATCCATAGGTGTAAAGTCTGAGAGGTAGGACATGTTTCCAGTCATGTGCCTAGAGCATCCACTATCAGCATATCCTTGATCTTTTTCATCATCATGTTGTGGATGTCCCTGCACATACAATAAAGGAAATTAGTTTCCTTGAGGGACCCAAGCCATTACTGACTTGGATCTACCTCATGCATCAATGTAATCATATTTCTTCATTTTTATTGATGCACCATTGGGTTTGTTAGGTCTCCATACCCAACATGCAGAGGCCTTAACATCATTTACTCCATTTTCCCTAGCAGTGTTTCTTGGCCTAGCAATACTAACTGCTGGTCTAGCAGTACAAACTGCTGGCCTAGCAGTTTTAACTTTTTGATTCTAAATTTTTTTATGAAACACTGCTTTCTTATAAAGAGGCATGTGGACAGTTTGTTGTGCTATTTTAGAAAAACTTGAAGATGGTTTAGCACTTGAAACTGTTTGTTTAGGGTAAATAGTCTTAATTGGTCTAGCAGTACTAACTGCTGGTCTAGTAGTACAAATTGATTTAAGGCCAGACTTCATCAAAATTGCTCTGGGAGTCATATTACTGTTAACTTTAGGGTGAGTTTTTCTTGAAAAACTATTTATGTTCACCCTTTCATTTGTATTCCCTGTAACCACCCTTTTCACTTGATGGTTGTTGCAAAAAGCCTGCAAGTGATCAAAGCTACCACAAGAATAGCAAGCCTTATTGTACCTAACAAACCCATTGCCTAGTTGTTGGGACTTAAGATTTTTCCAGTTCCTCTGGTTTTCTCTAGGACATTGAGACCTATTTGTGGACCTATACAACTCAGCATATCTAACGGTTGGCCTAGCTTGTTTTACTTTTTTTCTAGGTGTAACAGTTTCTATCTTAACGACCTTAGGAACAGCAGTTTCTTTTTGCTTTTCTATTTCAGGTTTAGACTCAACCTGATCCTCATCATCAGATTCCCAATCTTCAATAATGGGAGCATCTGAGTTCCTCTTATCATCTGACACCTTTTCCTAAACAAAAGAGGTGTCACTGGCACTCTCAAAAGACTCATTAACTATTTCAGCCTTAGATCCATATTCAAATTTTGGCTCTAAAAATTCTTCTAAACATGTGTGTTCTAAGTCAATACCTAGGGGTGAAGGCACTCCTCTATGTGGAGGTGGACATGTGTTGTAACCTAAACCTGACTTAGCTTTATTAACCAGTTGACACTCAATGATCTTATTAACTCCTTTAGATGCATATTCTGAAGTGTCTACACTTAACTGTATGTTATCTTTTGCTTTTTTAATCTTTTCCAACTCAGCTCTAAGTACACTTATCTCGACATCTTTATGAACCATGTCTCTTTTATGTACAGCAATATCTTTAGAAAAGACAAACTCATTTTTCTTATAAAACAAAATTTGTTCTTCTAAGACAGCTAAACCTCTTTTGTGATTTGATAAATTATAGTTAGTTTGATTTAACTCTACTCTTTGTTCATCATAATGCTTCTTAAGTGTTTCATAATCCTTTAAAGCAGAACAAGATTTTGAACAACTTTCTACTGAATGTACCTCTGAGTCAGAAAATGCCAACAGTGCCATCTCAGTTGGTGCTTCTTCCTCATCAGCCATGAAGCTCCAATCATATCCAAGACCATTAATAGCAACCATTGCCTTGGAAGAAGGCTCTTCCACCTCCACAGCCTTCCTAGTTTCTGGCTTGTTCCCATACCCCTTGCTTTTGTTGTCCTGCTGCCTTGGTCTTCTGCATTCTCTAGCAAAATGTCCCAACTTGTGGCAGTTGAAACATTCCACCTTGGATTTATCAAAACCAGCTGTATCATTACCACTGATTGTGATCTTCTTCCCTGTTCTCTGCCAGAATTTCTCTGCTCTCATGCTTAGTAGCGCAACCTGCCACTTTAAGTCCATCTCCTCCAGATCATCTTCATCTATCTGTTCAAGATCTTCATGGGATAGCATAGACCCATTGGCTTGACTGGTCAGGAAAGCATAGAATGTAGTATCACTTATGCCAGCAGTACTAGTTGATGAACTAGCAGTACTAACTCCTGAAGCCATACTAACCTCCTCTGGACTGATATTACTGGGAGATGACACAAATGCCATGTTCCCAGAACTTGAACTTGAACTTCCAGACTTCTTCACTTCCTGTTCAACAATTTTAAAATTGTTGTACAGATCATTAAGGCTCATTGTGTCGATTTCTGGCTTGTTCTTCCAGACAACCACATGAGTGTACCAATCAGCAGGCAAACTTCTTAGGAATATGGAATTCAAATCTTCTTAGGGGATCTCAACACCTAATACAGCCAGTTGGCTGATTATCTTCTGCAGCCTATTGAACATATGATCAAGAGATTCATTACTGGTAGCACTGAAGTTCTCAAAACTTTGCTTCAACAAGGTCTTCTATGTCTTTTTGGTGGCCTCATTACCACCAAATCTGGTAGTTATTGCTTTAAACAAGGACTTGGCATCCTTGTATTTGCTGAATGTCAGAAGTTGATCATTGGGGATGGTCATGAGTAACAAACTCCTTTCTTTAACATCATTCATTTTCTGCAGCTTTTCTTCTGCAGTAACAGGAGAAGTGTTCACAGTTGTGACTTTCTGACCATCAACTGTTGTTTCAATTGTTGATGGTTTGAAGGAGTTACCATCCTCTATGATTTCCCAAAGTGCATAATCCTGCACTTGGAAGTACTATTTTATCCTTAGCCTTCACATCTTGAAATCATTCTGTTTGAGCATAGGCAACTTTGCAGTAGTGTTGGTCTGAGTAGTCTCTATGTCCATCGTCTTTATTGGGAATAAAGAGTTCTTCTGAAAAGTATCTTCAAAATCAAAGTATCAGAAACCTGGCTTTGATACCACTTGAGAGGATCTAAACACATGTGACTTGTGTTGAGGATACTTTGAGTATATACCAAATAGTATGCGGAATCTATTATTTGATACTTAGAATATTTTATCAATGAAACAGTAATTGTATGAACAGTTTATATGAACAATGAATATCACCAAACACTTCAATATTATTAGATATAATACGAGTGATCTTGCTTATCACTAGGGTTTACAATACCTTGAAGCTTAACAAAACATATGTCATAAACATCTAACCTAGGACCTCCTTTTATAGCACAATGAGTCCTTTACATGATAAGTATGATATTCTAAACATGCAGAATATTCGTATAATTCCAACTATATAAGATATACACAAAATCTATTCTATACTTATCCTTTTACACGTCTTCATGAGCAGTACTAACTTTAGTCTTCTAGCAGTCCAGCAGTATCAACTTCTATACTCGCAGTACTAACTCAGTCAGTTAGTACTGTTAGTTATATCTTTAGCAGTCTTCAACTTTAACTCTGGCAGTACTAATATTTACACTAGCAGTATTAACTCCATTAGTACTGTTAGTGTTATTCTTCAGCAGTACTAACTCTTCTTTGACAAAACCAAGTCTTGAGCATTTAATTCCTAACATCATCATTCAAAACCATTCCAAAGCTCTTTCTACCTCAAATTCTATGATCTAAGCAAGTACTAGCAGTAGCATAAGAGTCCCTTAGAAGCCAAGAGCCAAGAAAAATGAGCCTTGAAGCCCTCTTCGAATAGTGAAGCCGAGAAAACCCTAAACTACCCATTTCGACCCATTTCTAATCGTGTAAGCTATTCTACTTATTCAATAAGCTCTTTTATTGTTTTATAACTTTCATAAGCCTTATTAGATCCCATATGAGTCCTTGTTTAAGCCTTGAATCATAAAACCTAGGCGTTTTCTTTTAAAAACCCTAGAAACATGTCGAATTGATATTTTGATCACTAAAACCTTTCCATAAGCTATAAGCTAGTAAAATCTACTTATCTTGGCCTATTTTAATAAGTCATAAGCTGCAAAACTCTTTTGGATTACAAAAATACACTTTGCATGGTTTTTGGACTAGTTTTGAAACGTATTCCATGCATAGGGGTATATATTGTAACTTTTGGAAACTTATAAGGGTTATTTCTGTCATTTTTCTAAAGTTATAAGTATAAGGACCTATTTTGTAAAGTTTTAAAGTTAAAGGGTTAGTATATATATATTTATTATATAAAGGACTGATTTTGTAAAAGTTTATAAATCAAGGGTATATATTGCCAATTTACAAACTTAAAGGTATAAATGAGATATTTTTTTAGAAAACCTATCTTTTTAATTTAACAACGTATCACGTTACTAGGGAATTTCATGTGAGGGGTTTCATTTGGGTATAAGTTTTGACGAGTTTGCTGGGTTTACGAGTTAAAGTGCCCTGGCTCCTCAAATGTTTACTATATGACATCTGAATTATGATAGCCCGAATAGTGTTATGTTATATCTAAATCTAGTGAATCAAAGAAACATTTACTTCAAAAACAAATTTTTGAAACATAAACAAACCAACAAAGATTTGACATACACTACCTAACGTTGCGTGAGTAAGCCGTCTAATATCTGAGTCACTTTTGACATCAATCAGATTTCCATAAACTAAGGTGAGTTCGTAGCCTCGCTTTTAAATGTTTTAATTATTTTATGAAAACCCGCGAGGGGATACATGCTATAAACCATGAATATTATTATTACCCCACTTTTATATGTTTTCCAAACTCCGTGAGTTCATAGCCTCACTTTCTAAATCCTTTTTCATAAACCCATGCGGGGGATACATGCTATAAACCTGAATACAAGTTTTTTCTATTCATATTCATTATTGCAAGGGTACCTTTACCTGCCACTATTTCCCAAATTTCATGAACCATAATCACTTGTGTGTGAACGCGAATATTGTAGATAGATCTATCTGGAGTGTGACTACTCCCGTTGGTTTGCCCCTACCGGGTACCAATAGCACTATATTTGATAACAATAGGTAACTTTGGCAAGTTACCTCTCCAAGAGGACTTTAGTTCCTCAAATATCACTAAGGTGATCCCCATGTTAATGTGTTGGTGTCATGAGCTTAGTTGCAATAATAACCATTTTCCTTGATAATTGCATTCATTGCAATTATTACAAACTATGGGTGTAACAACGGAACCCACATGAACTTGTATTCAACCATTACAAACTTAAAACCTATGGATTTCACTCAACCTTTTTGTTGACCCTTTTAGCATGTTATCTCAGGTAATTGAGCAACATATAGCATGGAGTGGCACTGGACTTGAGAACCTGTTATCATTCAAACCTTATGTTTCACATAGATTTTGGGACCTCCTTTTGTAAAACTCTGATATTTTAATGAATGATAACTTATCTTTTCAAAATGTCTCTTTTTGAGTCCTTTTCTATTACTGTAACTGTGTATCAAGAAGTAGTACCCCAGATTTAGCTTCCGTTGCTATCTGTGAAAATGGGAGTGTTATAGATTGGTATCTGTTGTTCCCTTTACACTATTAGAGTTAACTAGAAAGTTAATCTATTTAGTGTTTATGACTAATACAATGTTTAGGATTAATTCTAACAGTTATAAAACGTGAATAAAAAACACAATATTTTTCAACGTTTAAATTCTTATTAGAAATAATTCCAAGAATCTATACCCAAGTGTTTTGCGGAACCAACACTTGGGATTGAATAGACAAGGGTATGGGGTGTCTCCTATCGAAACTCAAGTTTTGCTTGAGTGGTAACAATATACCCACTGAGCTATCTCAGTGAGTTGTATACTCTTTGTAGGAGAGAAGTTCCTTTGTAAAAGTTCTAAACTTTCAATATACAAAGCACACTTTAACTTCTCTCCCATCTGATCTATTTATACACAAGTAATCTAAGTATAAGTGATTAAAAATAATACAAGTTGTTGAGGTTGCGTGTCTGACAATTACAAATAGTAATTGTCATTTCCAAGAACCAATAGGAAAGGGCCAATAAGACTTTGGGAGTTGTTGGCTGACACTCCATGACTTTTAGCCGCAATAGGGAAGGTTGGATCTGACAAGAGAAGAGTGTTGGGCTGACACTATTATCTTCTCAGATCTTTTCCCTATTGTTCTCGCCTTTTCTTCAGGCGTTGGTTCCTCAGTCTTTCAATCACTTTGTTTGTTGAGGAGACTGGGGTTCAGTGAGTTCTTGTCCAACACTCACTGAACCATCATCTTCTTCTTTGGCTTAAGTCCTACTCAGGGAGTACCGCCTTCCTGAGAAGTGAATCCTTCTTCTTGAATTCGCCTTAAGCATCTTGAAGATGACTCACTGAGAGGCTGTTCTCTCAGTGACTTGAATTGTTCTCGGTTTAAGTTTAACACTTAGTTAATTTGTGTCCAAATCACGTTTAATGTGTTCTTGGGTTTTTCATGACCCAACAATCTCCCCCTATTTGGATATAAATTATTCCTAAGTGTTTTGATCAGTATGAGTGAGCTAAAGTCTTCTGCTCATACTGAATGTACTAGAAAATAAATAAGGATATTGATATAGCAAAACATTCATCAATTTATTCATATCATTACAAGTCCTATTATTCTAAGTACAAAATATTTAAGGTTCCTGACGGAGACCCATTAGTTCAAGCTTTGCCTTCTTCGACACTAACACTTCTTTGTCAGGTCGTTCCTTCATCAGCTGATCCATCAGCCTGACAAACTCCTCATTATTAGAGCCCTTGATATTAAGTGCCATCAGTTTGTAGGCTAGGAGTGTTGTCGTTTCCACTTTGTCAATGTCCGAAACTCTCTGAAAGGCTTCCTGACCAAATTCATCCACAAAGAAGATACCATACTCAGGTTCCTTGATGACCAGGTTGGGACGGAACTTGACTCCCTGAGGAGTAGTCCTGTTGCAATGAAGTGCAGCAATGTATTGTTCAGGTTCAATATCCACAGCTTTTCTTTTCCTCCCAACCTTCTGAGTAAATTCAGGGATAGTCAGTCCCTGAGAAGCAAGTGCCTCATCATGGTTAATGCCCAGACTCTTTGCCACTTTTGCAAGTTCCTCATACTTAGCACTCAGTGACTTGATGATGATTGGGGCATTCTTGCTTTTGGTTTTCTTCCTTAGGATGGGCATCATCATATCCCATTCTCTTAACCCATAGTCTGAAAACTTGATCGCTAAAAGATGTTCAGACTTCCTTGGACCTCTATGGATTGTTAAGCTCAGAGGTCTGGTGGGGTGAATAGTGATATCAGTGATTTTTCCTTCACCTTTGGTTTTGGTCATGTGCCATACATACCTCTCATATGCCCTTTGCCTCTTTTCTTGCTTCAGTTTGGCTTCCATGTTGTGTTTCTGAAGAAGTTGGGCTTGAAGCCTGATGAATTCATCTCCCTGAATCTCTTTCTCAGACTCCTTTATTTCTTCCTTGGCAACCTCATAGATGGTAGATGTGGTGAGGTCATGGGCTTTCCTGCGATCTTCCTTATCTAAGATCTTAGCAAGTTCCTCCTGAGTCCCATAGACTCTTCTCCCATCTTCTAAGTCAACAAAAGATGGTGCTTCAGGATCTGGCTGTCTTATGTTTGAAGCCTGGACTAAGTGTGGTTCAGGAGAAGAGGTTTCAGTCATAATATCCTTCCCTTTGTCAGTGCGAGGAAGTTGACTGGTGGATGCATCAGGATTTGGAACAGTTACCAAGGCAGAGGAAGGATCAGGGATTTCATCATTTTTCTCCCCCTCAGCAGGTGTAGGAACTTCAGTGGAAAGACCTGCTGACTGAGGAGGTGGTGGCACATGAGAGGCCTGAAGAATTGATAGGATATCAGAGACCATGGACTTTGTCTCAGAAGCATCATTCTTCATGGCACTGAGTTCGGTAGCCATGACTTGTTGGGTGGTGGAGAGTTCAGTAACACGGTTGGTGTAGTGGTTGATCAGCTCATTATGTGTTTGTGAGAGCTGATCAATGGCTGAGGAAAGCTTGTTGAGGTGCCCCTTTGATTCCATAGCAGCCTGAAGAATGGAATCCTGGTTATCCCTGAGACCTTTGAGATCTACCCCCTGAAAGAGCTTAAGAAGCTCAGTCAGGTTGGTGGAGGCAGTTGTCTGAGTAGCCATATGGTCTTTCATTGATTGAATCATTTTTGGATCATCAGTAAGTTGTTCTTGGACTGATTCAACGGCCTTGAGGAGGTTTGCAAGGTCCTGATGCTGACCAGTGGCTGTTTCATCAAAGGTTTTGGTTAGTTCCCCAAGTTGTTTGTCAGTCAGCCTGGAAGCCTGAAGAATCTTGTCCTGAGATTCTTCCACAGAGGCCCTGAAGTCAGCATAGGAGGCTGCCGCTTCAGTATGCTGATCCGTTAGTTCATCAGTAAGAGCATTGTAAAGACCTTCGTTGGCTTGGCGAAGGACTTTGGCCATACTTCTTTCAGAAGGTGGATGAACATTATCATACTTGATTAACCATTCAGGGGTGGCTGAGGCACCTAATGAAGATGATGATGAAGATGATGGTGAACTTGGTTGTTGATCCTCAGGATGAGGAGAAGAGAGTTGTTGCTCAGACTGCGGAGGAGAGTTAATTGGACCCTCCATTTCCTCCTCAACATCAGGAAGTGGTTCATCCTCACCAAAATCGAAATCCGTCTCCTCCTCTGACTCATCAGCTAATAGTTTTTCATAGTCAGCCAGAGAAGGAGCCTTCAGGGAATCCAGCTCCCCCTCAAAAGAGGGCTCACTTTTGTTGTGGCCAGGTCCTGATCCTTTAGTCATAATAACTGGTGGGGTTTGACCAGCCTGACTAGCCATAATAACTGGGGGGGTTTTCCCAGCCTGACTGTTAGGATCAGTTCCCAAGTGACTTGGACCGCCTGAGGGGGTGATGGGTTTCGTATCAGCGGGTGGTTTGTTTCCCCCTGAGTCTTTGTCCCCCTGAGCACCTTCATCTACTGACGGGTGTTTTCCAGTAGAATCACTAGGTACTATTGGTGATTGTTGATGGCCTCCCTTCCCATCAGGATTGTGCTGTCCTTTTGGGGATTTAGAGGCCTGAACTCCCTGAGACTCTAAGTGTGATTGCTTAGAGACGTTAACGGGATGTGAATGGGTATGGGTCCCCGTCTCAGTGGAGTAGTACTGCTCCACCGAGGATATAGAACCCTGAACTCCCTCAGGCTCTGATTGTGATTTATCAGTGCCTTCACTGGGATGTGAGTGGGTGGATGCTCCTGACCCACCTGACTTGTTTTTGTCAGTAGGGACATTCGGAAAGGGTGTGCCCGAGGATACTGAGGATGATTGCCCAGCACCCTCCGTTGGCGGTTGTTTTGTGACCAATGTGGTCTCTTTAATAGGAGTCTTAGAGGTCAAGGTCACAACAACTTTCTTAGTGCCTGAGGCAACAGTCTCAGTGACGAGTGGTTTAGGTCTAACCACCTTACTGGACTGTCCCCCTTTCTCTTTGGTCTTCTTCACCTTCTTGGTTGGTGAAGGAACAGGTGAGCATACATTTTGATGAAGCGAAAAGTGTACCGCTTTTAAGGGGTCATTTAAGCCCTAAATCGTATTTATTTGATCAAATATTGCCCTAAATCGTTCCTTTTGTCATTTTAGGTACTTTTGAGAAGAAATCTGGAAAAGGAAGCATTTTGGACGTTTTTGGAGCATAAAAGTGAAGAAAACGACAAAGTCTCAAAAATCGGCTGGAAGTTACCTTTGACGGCATCAGGATTATCCCTGGACGGCGTCATGGCTTGGCAAAAGTGGTGGATGTGAAATTTACTCATGATAAGCCAGTGAAAATTGCATGGGAATTCTGACGGCGTCACCCTTTAATTTGATCAAGGTCGTCACGTTATAATTTAAAGAGGGACGGCGTCACGTTCATAGTCTGACGGCGTCAAGCCTTGATAAGCCAGAACGGATTTTGGAGAGCTAAAGAGGGACGGCGTCAAGAAGGTCATCCGGGAACCCTAAAAGCGGCGAGGTGACGGCGTCACACTCCATAACGTGACGCCGTCAGATCTGAAAGTCTATATATAGTTTTCTAATTTTTTTGTCATTAGTGTGGAACTTATTGAGGAACTTTGTGTGTAAAAACCCTAAGACGAATTTGGCAGCTTTTTCAAGGCTTTTTGCCTTGAGATCTTCCATGTTACATTGAAGGTAAGTTATCAATTAATCATTCAATATGTCTATGTGTTGTTTGATTTTATCTTGTTCTTGTCTTTTGTTTAACATGTTAGGCTAGATTTATCTTGTGTTTGCTTAGATCTAATGAAACCTAGCTATTGATTATTGGTTATTAGTGTGTTATTAGTTGTATTGGATGATTGTTTATCTATGTTAGGCTTAAGAAAACTGGCTAACTTCCTATTCGGTAACTTGCTTAAACGTCTTAAGAAACATGAATCAATGCGTACTAAAGGTTTTTATGGTTGTATTTAATGCACAAGCGAATTCTAGTGATTCCATGTTAGGAGCTTCCTAGCCGGCTCGACATAGGAGTGAAGTAGGAGCTTGTAGAGTTGGGGAAGTACGTACGCCACCCCATGAATGGTATTAAGGAATACACCCGTCATCCACGCAACTAATACACACTAATCAACCGGTAAAAGATAGTTAGGGAGTAAGGAAATCTAAGTAAACACATTTCTCTCCATATAAGTTTTACCACCCTTTTCATTTTTGTTATTTTATTTTATTTGCATTCGTAGTAATTTGGGTTAGTTGACTAGCAACTAATTCCGCCCACTCTTTCAAACCCGAGATTTTACTTGCTTTCATAAAAATATAAAAAACATAAAAAGAATCTTCTCTCACCCTTAGACCTATTAGAGTAATTTTTCATACCTAACGAACACTATTCCCTGTGGAGAACGATCAATCCCCCGTACTTACCACTACACTATACTACATCGGTCAGGTACACTGCCTGGTGGGGTTGTAAGCCTCTTGAGATCCCTCGAGAGGTAAAACCTGTTGTAAGGTTGCAAAACTACGCATCAAGTTTTTGGCGCCGCTGCCGGGGAGTAGTTATTGTTTAGGTTGAATTTTTATTTTTTTAGGTCTACTCACTAGATTCCTTTCTAGTGAGATTTTTATTTTATTTTTCTAGGTTTTCTTTAGTCTATCTTTTTTCTTCGTTTCTTTGTTCGTAACCATTACCATCCGACATCATGGAAGGTGGTAATATCCTTGATCCCAACAACCCACCACCACAACAACCACCACCTCCTAGAGCCCGTACTTTAGGAGAGTATTCCCGTCCTAGCCACCATGGCTATCGAAACACCATTGAGCTCACTCAAGGAGCCAATGTCACTCTCTTGCGATCCGACACCATCCGGTTGGTGCAAAGCGGATGCGCATTCCATGGACTTCGTTCTGAAGATCCTAATCAACATCTCAAGGACTTTCTTAAAATCGTTGATTCTATAGACCTTGATGTTGCCACTCGAGAGACGACCCGACTGCGTCTCTTCTAATTCTCTCTGCGGGACCAAGCTAGTCAATGGCTAGAGCGTCAACCCGCAGGATCCATCACCTCTTGGGATGATCTCACCACTCGTTTCCTTGCTCAGTTTTTCCCACCTGGAAGAACTACCAAGCTAAGGAATGATATCTTGATGTTCCAACAACGTCAAGGCGAAACCCTCTACGAGGCATGGACTCGATTCAAGGACTTACTCCAAAAAGTCCCTCATCATGGCATAGAACTTTGGCTCCAAGTCCAAATCTTCTATGACCATATCAATCTCTACACGAGGCAAACCATTGACCAATCGGCCGGTGGTAAGCTACGTGATCTAAGTGCGGAACAATCATGGGCTCTCCTAGAGGATCTTGCTCTTTATGACAACGAAAGTTGGAGTGATCCCCGTGATTTGAATAAAACGGTCAAGGCAATATCTTTGCCTTCGAACAATTCAAGCACTTCCGACCGTAGGATCATAGAACTTGAAGACCAAGTCAAGTTTCTCATGAAATCCTACGAGGCTCCTAAACCTTCAAGCCAAGTGAACAAAATCACTTCTTCGTGTAAATTATGTAGTGGTCCCCACAACACTCATGATTGCATGGAACTCCCCAAACAGGCCTTCAAAGAATTCGCATCCTCGTGAATCGATAAGGCGGGAGATAGGTGGCTCACTACTAATTATGGACACAAGAATTCCGAAGATAGGTATGAGGCATGGAAGAGTAAGCCAAATTTTAGTTGGAACCAAACTCGAAGCGTATCATTCAATGACTCTACCCCACTCACCTGGTCTGAACATTATCCTCAGCAACATACACATAAACAACAAAATCGCGAGGAATCACTGCAAAAATTCATTCTCTCTCAAGAAACACAGCTCTCCAAACTTGAGAATCAATTCAGACAACAGCAAGTTGATATGAACAACAAGGTTGATAACCTGTTAAAGGTTATCAATGATCGCCTTGCTGGCAGGTCAACTTGTGAGTTGGCACGAGTTAATGAGATCAAATCTGTCACGGTGACTCACCAAACACCCCCTCCTGTAAAAATCAAGCACCCTAGTAAACTCTTCAAACACATATCACAAAACGAAAAAAAACTGGAGATACTCATACCCCTTCGAAACCTCTCCACTTCGTGAACACCATTACTACAATACCTGTTCCTAAACCCAATTTGGACCAACAAACAACCAAGAATGTGGACAATGAAATGGAGGGTGAAGTTCCCGAAAAGAACCCCGAGGCGCCCGACGACTATCCAGACTCACCAAAGCACTCGAGTACAAGAGAGGTGAGTGATGAGGAGGGCTCGGAAGAGAAATCCGAAATGCCTCATGGGCTCCCAGGACTGCTAGACCGCCCCCTGGTGGAGGAACTTGAGAGGGGCACAGCAAGGTTGCCTATGGGATTCGGAGAGAGAATAGAGGATGACGCTCCTAGGGTCTTTAAGATATCTTGCACCACTAGGAAAAAGTTTATAAAAGATGCCTACATAAACCCCAACTCTTCTATGAATGCAATATCTCTCTCTCTATATAACGAAGCCTTCTCCGAACAAGTCAAATATGAAGGGTCTAATATCATCGGGGTAATAAGGAGGGTACCAATTGTGATAGAAAAGTTCCTCTTTCATATCAAGTTAACTGTAATTAATAACATGAACTCTATCATCAGCCCATCCTTAACTGGCCTTGTTCTAGGCAAACCATTTATAAAAGCAACGGGAGTGATACTCGATGAGGATGATAGGAGTGCATTATTTACCGATGGTGTCAGGAAAGTGATTTTTCGGGATGGCTGTGAAGAAGTGTATGAGTATCAACCATCAGCATGTGGCAACACATGGGGGCTATGCGGTAGGAGGCCTGGCCGAATTAAGCGATATGATCCGAATAATCTCAAGATACCTTGCATGATTGGTCACAAGCATTTTTATAATGTTTACATCGACACATGTTTACCCAAAAATGTGATGTCCTTGTTTCATTATAACAACATTTGCAGATGGGGAATGATTCATAAAGGGAAGGACGACATTGGCATAGATGATGATGTACAGGTGTTTGTAGGAAACATGACATTCACTATGAGCTTCGCAATCATCGATAATATCGAAAAGTACATCGATCCCAGGTTATCACAAGTCGTTTTTGGGGCACCTTTTTGCAAGGCCACAAGCTTGGTTGTGGACGAGCTCAATGGGATCATGACTTTCACCGATGGGATTAGGGAAATCTCATACCAAACGCCTTACAAGATGAGAGAATTCAAGGAGATTGATTATGAAGGGCTCGATGGGTTAAGTTCCCAACTCGTGTTATGTGATGATGATGTGAGAAGGGGATGTAAGGACACTTTTGACCTGTCAAGTGGATTCTTTAAGCACGATAAAGAGCTTAGTTCTAAATACCGAAACAATCCTTTTGATCTCGTGGACCCGAAATACCTTTACTATGAAAGTGATTCTGATAGAGAATCAAAGGAGAATGGCCAAGGAATCGTGACCAATGATGGAGTCACGTAATGTACGTGACTTTGAGTCTAGCTACAAGACTCGTTAATAAAGAAAAGCGCTTCTTGGGAGGCAACCCAAGCTTTATTTGCTTTGTGTGTTTATTTGTTTGTTTGATTTTATTTGTTTCCGTATGTATGTTTAAATTTTATTATTATTGATTCATGTTCAAAACTAATTTGTGAAAATGCTTTATTTTGTTTTTAACTTCGTCTTAACTACATATAAAGGTATTTTGCAAAAGATAAGTGTAAGGGAAATCTAAATCGGTTTATTAGAACACAAATGAACATGAATCATAATAATAATAAATTAACATACATATTAGTATTTGTTTGAGTCAAATGCTTGTATCGAGTCATAATGATGTTTTGCAGGAATTCCAGGAAGTAAGGTATAGGTTTTTCCAAAATTTTTCCGGAAACGTAACATGAGAATTCTGTCAGATTATTTCTGACGGCGTCAGGCTTTACACCCTGACGGCGTCAGGTTTAATTTTCTGAAAATTTTTGAAAGTTTTGTTTTCATAAAAAGTTTTTATTAAATCTCTAACTTATAATCTCCTGGAATCTGCAAAATTATCATTCCACAAGCATTATATCCTTATATATAGAGTTTATCCCGCCGATGTTATGCAGGTTTTCGTGTTTGTTTTCTCAGGTTTAACAGGTTATTTTGGACAAGGAAATGTTTTTGGATCAAGCTTATGGCGATGCATTAGTTATGGAGCTTCAACATTACCTTGGAAGAAAATCTAACCATGATACTTCATTATCCACCGATCGAATCAGGGGAGTATTTGATTTCATTCTTTTACTTTATGCTTTTACATCTTGTTATTTGAACATTGGGGACAATGTTCATCTTAAGTGTAAGGGGGGGTAAAAGTACGATTAGAGAATGCTATTACGCTTGATTTTTTTTTGTTTAAAAGTAGATGTGTAATAAAACTGAGATAAATACCTGTTAGGGTAATTTTAGTGCCAACTTTAATTTTTTTTACAACATATAGGAGTGAAACTTTGATCTTAATGAGCGTCTCACGGATAGGAGTTATATGACTAGCACAAAAACCGTACCACTAAAAAAATTTTCCACCCCAAATATGTGAGGTTCACCCCTAGAATTGGTAGGAAAAGCATTCATGCTATGATGTGTGTACCGGTAGCACTTAGATTCTAGAACTTGCGTTAGGACCATTCCGAGGCCACAAGTGAGACTACATTCGTGTAGTTAGATTTACTACATGATAAGAGGCATTAGGATTAACCCATTGTTTTACACCTGTGTTTTTGTTAAAATTACTTTGGCTACATTGGTCAAGTAATTCTCCCACACCCTTTGCGTTGTACTCATTTTTAGTACACGATACCCCTAGTACACCCCTCAGAGCCTATCTTTTCATTTCTAACTTTAAGCATTTTACTTAAAGTAAGAATTTGTTTACACCCCACTTAAATGTACACCCAAATCGCCTTAGCCTACCTTGTATGCACTCATTTTTAGTGCATTATTGTGTCAACATTTGTTTAAACCCAAGTTAATTATCTAATTGATTACATGGTTGCTAAGTTGAGTCATATCCTTGTACATATTGTTTTGGGACGATTGGGACTCATGGGTAAAGTACTAGTGTAATGGAGTAATGGGGAAGAACATCATTTATTACCCCAATATGTGCCAAATATTTTAAAAGTACTCCAAGTTTTTCAATTATCTTAATTCGAGTCATTAGAATAGTTTTTTGTAAAGTTATGTAAAAATTCAAGTGTAAGGGGATGCAACGCCCCTATGATGTATTATTTTGGATGGTAGGGCAAAAGTGTATGCAAAAAAAAAATAAAAAAAAAATAAAAAAAAATCGAAAAATCAAGAAAAATACAAAAAAAAATGAGAAAAAGAAAAATAGAAAAAACATACGGACTACCATCCCGTTTCATTTTATGTTTATTTTATGTTTTTGTTATTTTCTTTCATTAGCTTAAATTGAGTCGAGTCTTGGCTTAGCAACATTGTATAGTACATGTAATTAATCAAGATCTTTAACTCGCCACCAGTAAAATATCCTTTATCCAACAAAACCGTGTTTTCCTTTTCCCTACACCTAACGTTATAACCCATTTAAAAGCCCTCTTTGATAGTTTATCTTAGGTGCTTACGCCTAGTGGAGGAGGTTTTCGATCCTTTCCCAAGCCTATGGTAATCTATTTGCTATGACAGGTAGTGAGAGATATTATCCGTTTTCATTTATGAGATTTATTTTGATGACACTTGAGAGATGTGAGTATCTAAACACTACTTGTGAGGTGCTAGTTTGTAATCTCCGTGCTTATTATGATTAAAGTGGAACGAATATTTGTTGTAATTACTTTTATGTTAGCATTAAATGACCCCTAACTTGTATTTTGATTAGAATAAAAGCGCATTTGCTTGAGGACAAGCAAATCTCAAGTGTAAGGGTATTTGATGAAGCGAAAAGTGTACCGCTTTTAAGGGGTCATTTAAGCCCTAAATCGTATTTATTTGATCAAATATTGCCCTAAATCGTTCCTTTTGTCATTTTAGGTACTTTTGAGAAGAAATCTGGAAAAGGAAGCATTTTGGATGTTTTTGGAGCATAAAAGTGAAGAAAATGACAAAGTCTCAAAAATCGGCTGGAAGTTACCTTTGACGGCGTCAGGATTATCCCTGGACGGCGTCATGGCTTGGCAAAAGTGGTGGATGTGAAATTTACTCATGATAAGCCAGTGAAAATTGCATGGGAATTCTGACGGCGTCACCCTTTAATTTGATCAAGGTCGTCACGTTATAATTTAAAGAGGGACGGTGTCACGTTCATAGTCTGACGGCGTCAAGCCTTGATAAGCCAGAACGGATTTTGGAGAGCTAAAGAGGGACGGCGTCAAGAAGGTCATCCGGGAACCCTAAAAGCGGCGAGGTGACGGCGTCACACTCCATAACGTGACGCCGTCAGATCTGAAAGTCTATATATAGTTTTCTAATTTTTTGTCATTAGTGTGGAACTTATTGAGGAACTTTGTGTGTAAAAACCCTAAGACGAATTTGGCAGCTTTTTCAAGGCTTTTTGCCTTGAGATCTTCCATGTTACATTGAAGATAAGTTATCAATTAATCATTCAATATGTCTATGTGTTGTTTGATTTTATCTTGTTCTTGTCTTTTGTTTAACATGTTAGGCTAGATTTATCTTGTGTTTGCTTAGATCTAATGAAACCTAGCTATTGATTATTGGTTATTAGTGTGTTATTAGTTGTATTGGATGATTGTTCATCTATGTTAGGCTTAAGAAAACTGGCTAACTTCCTATTCGGTAACTTGCTTGAACGTCTTAAGAAACATGAACCAATGCGTACTAAAGGTTTTTATGGTTGTATTTAATGCACAAGCGAATTCTAGTGATCCCATGTTAGGAGCTTCCTAGCCGGCTTGACATAGGAGTGAAGTAGGAGCTTGTAGAGTTGGGGAAGTACGTACGCCACCCCACGAATGGTATTAAGGAATACACCCGTCATCCACGCAACTAATACACACTAATCAACCGGTAAAAGATAGTTAGGGAGTAAGGAAATCTAAGTAAACACATTTCTCTCCATATAAGTTTTACCACCCTTTTTATTTTTGTTATTTTATTTTATTTGCATTCGTAGTAATTTGGGTTAGTTGACTAGCAACTAATTCCGCCCACTCTTTCAAACCCGAGATTTTACTTGCTTTCATAAAAATATAAAAAACATAAAAAGAATCTTCTCTCACCCTTAGACCTATTAGAGTAATTTTTCATACCTAACGAATACTATTCCCTGTGGAGAACGATCAATCCCCCGTACTTACCACTACACTATACTACATCGGTCAGGTACACTGCCTGGTGGGGTTGTAAGCCTCTTGAGATCCCTCGAGAGGTAAAACCTGTTGTAAGGTTGCAAAACCACGCATCACATTTTCACCCTGAATCACCATTAACATGTAGGTGGTCAGGGCGACTGGTTGTACCTCAGTAGTCAGAACCAAGGAGGTCCTGAAGCACACAGGAAATGAACCTAGGGTAAGACATGTGTCTTTTCCTATGTTTCCCTGAGAGCTTTGACACGAGGTCACGGAAGATTATTCCTCCGATGTCAATTTTTCTACCCTCCAAGAGACTGAACATCATCAATTGTTGTGATGAGTTCAATTGCTCAGTGGATGATTTGTTTCCTCTGAGTACCTGAATGACAAATGTCATCCTAAGTCTCCAGACAGGGTGAAACCATGTCTTCACTATTGGAGCCTTTGCCAGCAAGGCTTCAGGGACTTAGTAGGACGCCTAACATCATGAGGCCCTAGGAAAAGCATTTCAGCTTTTATTTCCTGATCAGTAGGGTTTGCCTCAAAGTTCTCAACAAAGTTAAGACCTGTGGCCAAGATGAAGGTCTTGTAGTTGAAGGAGAGAGTCTTAGTCCCATTCATCACAGTGAAAGTGATGATCGACTCTTTGGTGTCCTTAGGGCTAGTAGCCGTTGCGGTACACCAAAACTCCCTGAGATAGTCATTATAAATGACTTCTGGGGTGGTAGTAAAAGCTGTGGCAAGGAAGCAGTTTTGTAAATACTTAACTACCTCCTTGTAACCCCCATATTGCTGGGGATAGTGGAAATTTCCAACCACATTGTTTTTGGTCAGGTCCACCCCCTCCATTGTGAAGCTCACATTGGGGGCGATGGTTACAGCATTAGAGGAAGCCATTTTATGATCTGGTTTAGGTCGAAAAAAAATGGTCGGATGTTTCTAAATGCTAAGAACACACACACAATTTGTTTTGAGAGAGAAAAAAGGGCAGAGTTTGCTTATAATTTTCAAAAACGTGTGTGTGAATTCTTTTGGATGGGTATTTATAGGATAGTGGAGATGGGGGTGTTTTAGACATTTGAGCGATCTTAGTTTATTAAAAAAGAATTATTGGAAATTGTTTTGAATAATGTTTTGGGATCCGCATTTAATGCCAACACTCCACTTTCCTGGTTTGGCGCAACAGTCGAAGTGAACAGTTGAACAGTTCTGCAAAAGTGCAACTTGCAGAGATGAGTCATCACATATTTGCAATGTGATTGGAGAGGCATTTAATGCCAAGTGGGAATGTGGTGGCCCAGAGGTGGAAGCCAGACAGGCAAAAAGAACAAATATTCTTGAATTAAATATGAGTTCAGTTACCAACCTCGGACATTTACTAACTAGATACTTAGAGCATTTAAGTCAGTATTTAATGTCCTTTTCAGGGCCCTGAATGACTATTCATTCAGTGATGGTTTTCAGGGACTTGGGATTAGTCACTGATGATTCAGGAATAAGGAATGATTCCTGCGAAACAAGGATTCAGGAACTTGGGTTGAGTTCCTGAACCCTCAGGATTTCAGGAACTTGGGTTTAGTTCCTGAGGTTGAGGATTCAGTGAGATGTTTTTCACTGATGTACACATTGAGTCAGGGACCTGAGGTTTTAAGAATTTACACTTCAGTTGGAAGGATTTCAATCAGTGGATTGATTTTCTATATCCAACATTCCTAATTCAGCTTTCAACCTTGTGAAAGTTGGTTCATCCAAAGGTTTGGTGAAGATATCAGCTAACTGATATTCAGTAGGGATGAAGTGAATTTCAATGTCACCATTCATGACATGGTCCCTGATGAAATGATATCTGATATCAATGTGTTTTGTTCTCTGATGAAGAACAGGGTTGTTTGAGATTGCAATTTCACTTGTGTTATCACAAAAGATGGGTACCATCTTGTACTGAATTCCATAGTCACTGAGTTGACTTTTCATCCAGAGTACATTTGCACAACAACTAGCTGCTGCAACATATTCAGCCTCAGCTGAGGACAAGGCAACTGATTGTTGCTTCTTGGCATTCCAACAGACTAATTTCCCACCAAGTATTTGGCAAGAGTCTGAGGTGCTTTTTCTGTCCATGTTGCTTCCAGCATAGTCAGAGTCTGAGTATCCTTTGAGATCAAGTCCTGAGCACTTTGGATAGTATAATCCAAGGTTAGGAGTGCCCTTCAGGTACCTGAATATCCTTTTCATAGCAGTGATATGAGATTCTCTTGGGTCAGATTGATATCTGGCACATAGACATACTGAGAATTGAATATCAGGCCTTGATGCAAGTAGATACATCAGTGATCCTATCATTCCTCTAAAGAGAGTTTGATTTACTGGTTTACCAGTTAGATCAGGACCAAGGTTGTTTGGGGGAACCATGGGAGTTTTGACTGAGGCACAGTCACTGAGATCATACTTTTTCAGTAGATTCTTTACATACTTCTCTTGACTGATAGTGGTTCCTCTATCAGTATGCTTGATCTGTAGACCAAGGAAGTATGTCAGTTCTCCCATCATGCTCATTTCAAACTTCTTTGCCATTAGTTTTTCAAATTGTTTGCAAAGTTTGAAACTTGTTGAGCCAAAGATGATGTCATCAACATACACTTGTACTAGTATGACATCATTATTTGTCTTATAGATAAACAATGTGTTGTCTATCTTGCCTCTGACAAATTTGTTTTGGATTAAGAAGGTTGAGAGAGTCTCAAACCATGCCCTGGGAGCTTGCTTCAGTCCATAAAGGGCTTTGTTAAGCTTACAGACATGATCAGGAGACTCATGGCTTTCAAATCCAGGAGGTTGCTCAACATAAACTTCTTCTTTCAGTGAACCATTTAAGAATGCACTTTTAACATCCATTTGGTACACCTTGAAGTTCATGTATGTAGCAAAAGCAAGGAAGATCCTGATGGCTTCCATCCTTGCTACTGGTGCAAATGTTTCCTCATAGTCAATGCCTTCTTGTTGATTATAGCCTTTGGCTACAAGTCTGGCTTTGTTTTTAATGACTATGCCATTTTCATCATTTTTGTTTTTGAATACTTATTTCATGCCAATGACTGAGACATTCTCAGGACATTTGACCAAGGTCATTACCTTGTTTCTGTCAAATTGTTCCAGTTCATCATGCATGGCCTGAACCCAACTTGGATGTTTAGGTGCTTCTTTAACACTTTTGGGTTCAATTGTGGAAATGAAGTCCACAAATAGGCATTCATTGGATGAGGCTGCTCTTAGACTAGCAGCCATGCTCCTGGTGAGCATGCCTTCAGTAGGCTCTCTAATAATATTGACAAGTTCAATGTCATGAGACCTAGTCCAACTTTCTTGAGGTCCTGGATACTGATTTGAACTTGTGGAGGCCTGATTGGGTAGAGGGGTTGGTTCTGGAGTAGACACATGATCATTGATTGGATCTTGAGTGTCTACCAGCTCACTGAGATTGTTTGGTTCTTGAGTATTTTGAACAGGCTGATTGATATCATCAGTGTGTGCATGTGCCTCAACAAACTCAGTGATGGTTGGGTTAGGTAAGTTGTGAGGGATTATGTAATAGGAGAGATTAGCATCATCTTGATACTGAGTAGAAGGATTGTTTTCAGACAGATATTCATCAGGAGGATATCTTGAAGAATTATCAATTCCTATCTCTTCTACTGAGGCAGTTGAGAACCTGATTGCATCAGTGCTCTCATCAAAGGTAACATGAAATGTTTCCTCAGTCTGCTGTCTCCTTGTGTTGAACACTCTGAAGGATTTTGAGACAAGTGAGTATCCCAGGAAGTATCCATCATCAGCTTTTGCATCAAATTTCCCTAGGTGATCCTTGTGATTATGAATAAACACAGGACACCCAAAGACATGAAAGTAGCTGATGTCAGGGATTCTTCCTTTGAATAACTCATATGGGGTTTTCCCATGTCTCTTGACAATTATGGATATGTTTTGCGTATAACAGGCAGTTTTGACTGCATCAGTCCAAAAATGATTGGAAAGGACTGATCCACATAGCATTATCCTAGCAGCTTCAATGAGTGTTCTGTTTTTCCTTTCAGCAACACCATTTTGTTCAGGTGTGTATGGAGAGGAAAAGTTTTGGGAAATACCTTTCTCATCACAGAAACATTCAAGTTCATAATTTTTGAACTCAGTCCCATTGTCAGTTCTAATCTGTTTGACCTTAATGTCATTTTGATTTTCAATGTTCCTGACAAAGGACATGATTGTTTCAGCTGCCTGACTCTTTTTGATCAGGAAGAATACCCAGGTGTATCTAGAGTATTCATCCACTATGACCAGAGTATACTTCTCATGGTTAATAGACCTTGGATTGATAGGTCCAAATAGATCCATATGGAGAAGATGTAGGCAGTTCCTGATGGAAAAGTTGGTTTTGGTTTTAAAGGATGCTCTGTGATGTTTACCTTTTTCACAAGCTGAGCATGGTTTATCCTTTGAAAACACAAGAGATGGTAAGCCAAGGACTTTGTTTTGTTTTACAAGATTGTTAATGTTCTTAAAGTTCAGGTGGGTGAGTCTCTTATGCCAAAGCCAGTTGAATGTATCAGTGGCCTTAGCAAAGAGACAAGTTCCATCCTGAGTTAGACTGGACATGTCTAATACATAAACATCTTGTCTTCTTGGTGCAATGAGGACAATTTCCTTATTTGCATTGAAGATGGTTCCTTGCTTATCATCAAACTGAACTATGTATTTTGCATCACATAGTTGACTGACACTGATCAGATTATACTTAAGACCATTTACATATGCTATCCTAGTAAAGACAATACCATTGCAGTTTACTGAACCATAACCTTCAGTGAGACATGATGAATTATCAGCAAATATCACTTTGGTTCCTGGTTCTTCCACATATTTGTGCAGACACTCCTTAACACCAGTCATGCTCCTTGAACATCCACTGTCTAGATGCCAAATAGGATCCCTGGCATGCTTCTGCACAAATAGTAAACTGGGTCAGTTCTTTCTAGGACTCCATTTCATGGAGGGTTTGGTATTGTAGGTCTTTATGAAAGTATTAATTGATTTATGGTCAGAGGTTGAGTGGACTGAGCTACCACATGTTTTGCATTTAGTTGCAGGGGTAGCCTCAGTAGTCTGAGAGGATTGTTTCATTCCTCTTCTTGACTGAATGACCTTCTCTTTTCCTGAGGATTTCTGAGTGGAACTTCCACTAGATTCACAGTGTTTGTCAATTTGACAATCCTCAGGAAGATGATCATTGAATCCACACAAAGGGCAAGGTGAAAAAGGCTTGGCCTTTTGCTTCTGTTTCTGCTTAGAATCAGAAGGGTAGTTCAGGCACTGAGCCTTAAGTCCTGAAAAGTTTGACATGACTAAGCATTGTTTATGATCAGAGGTCCTGTGATCTTCCTTTTTGTAGATCATGCAATAAAGGACTCTATAGCAATCATCAGTGAGATGATTTGTATAGTTGCATAGTTCACATCTTTTCAGGTGTTTTGTGGGTTTAGGTTTGGTCTTTGAGGAAGTTGGTTTTTGTTCCTTCTTGGATTGAGAAGATTTCTCAGAAGATGCAATCTTCTCTCCTAGCTTCCTGACCATTTCAGCCAACTGATCAAATTTTGAGTCAGGGCTTTCGGTTGTTACTTCAGAAGGGACTGAAGTTGATGAGTCATCAGTATTTACTGAGACATCAAGGTTTGCTCTCTTCAGGATGGTTGTTCCCTTTCATGATCTCTCCTTTGGAGAGTGTGGTGAGAAGACCATTGGTGGGAGGCCTAAGTTAGGTGCAGCACCCTGAAGGGTATTTAGTGGAGGAAGTGGAGGGTATGATTCTGATTCAGACTCATTCACAGACTCAGTGATACTGAGTTGTTCAGTGAGTTCAAGCTTACTGAGTTGTTTAGTAAGTCCAAGCATATTTTTCAAAGCCTGACTTTCAGGAAGCAAGATCTTTCCAGTCTCAAAGTTTGGTAACTTACTGACTGGGTTGTCCCTGACAATCCAGTCATTTGACTTGGGAAGCAATTCTTGCTCAAAAGATATGCCAGCTGGAACAAAATTTATTTCATTATGACATACACTTGGATCAACCATAAGAGGGTCAATTCCAATGGTTTTCTGAGAGATTAATCCCATAGTGTCAAAAACCTTGGGGTTCTTCCTGGTCCAGCTTTGGATGACAGCCTTTTCTTTGTTAAGTTTAGTTTGAAGGGCTTGGTTTTGTTTCAAAATTTCAGTGTTCTGAATTTGTAGAGTTATTGTTTCTAGTTTGGCTTGCTTCAGTACAAGCAGTTCATCTCTACATTTGTTCAATTCTGACACAATATTGTTATATTTTGAAAACAGGTTAAGCCTTTGTTCCTCAACAAACTTTAATTCAACACAAATATAATTCATGTAAGACTGCCAATCAGAATCATCATCCATAGAAAGTAAAGTATTTACCTTCTTCATGGTGATGTTGACCCACTCTCCATTTCTAGCATGGCTTTTTCCCACAGCCACCTGATCCTCTTCAGAAAGTGCCATCAGTGCACTAACTCTTATTTCCTCATCTGAGGAAACCTCTTCATCATCCCAATCATATGCTTCAGCTACCAAAACCTTGTTCTTTGTCTGAATAGGTTTAGATGTTTGAGCAGCCTGAGGCAATATGGGGTTAGTTTCAAGAAGTGCAAGTTTAGCTTTGATATTCCTATATTTTGTTTCAAAATCCTTTTGACCCTTGTTTTGAAATTGTTGGGTGGACTGAAACATTTTAGGTTGAAACTTGCTAGTTCCTGAGAATTTGTAAGAGGGTTCTGAGATAGTTTTAGAATAACAGTCCCTAGCAAAATGACCCTTTTTACCACATTTAAAGAATTCAGTGGTCTCATTTGCTTTTGGTTTTGTAAAGTTGGAGTGATTTCTTTTGATGAAACGTCTTGAACTAGCAAGGAGTGCCCTTTCTTGGAATTCCAAGTTCAGGTCGTTCAGGTACTCCTCACCAGTCCTTTCATCAATTTCTTCTTCAGAATCCTCTTAAATATCCTGCACAACACCATTAGAATAGAAAGCAGTTGATATGGGTGTGGAGGTTAAGGCCTTTTTGGACTCAAGAGTTTTTGAGTCAGGGTATCTCCTTGAGATCAAGTTGTCCTCATAGACAAACTTCCCATAAATTTTAGGGAGCTCAAGGTTCTGAATGTGGTTAGCATTCCTCAGGCCTTGTGAGAAGTTGAGCCACTTCTCAGGGAGACTGTTGACAAAGCCAACATTTGTCTCATGTTTGTACAATACAACACCATCATTTGATAATTCATTTATCAAAGTCTTGTATCTGGTGTAGGTCTGTGAGAGACTTTCAGAGTCTTTTGCCCTGAAAGTATTATACTCAAGTTTAAGGTCCATGACCCTATTTTCCTTGGTATCTAAGGGACCCTCAAAGCTGTTTACCAAGTCATCCCAAGTTTGCTTGGCTGTTAGACAGTTGATGACTGATTCCATTATATCGTCAGGAAGACATGATATAAGGATGCTTTTCAGGCATTGGTCTTGATTGACCACCCTCCTCTCATCAATGGTCCATTGGGCCTCAGGCTTATCTAGCCCTGCGGCTGTCTTAGGGACAAATGGGCCATCCCTGATACAGGTGATGTAGTAGGGTTCCATACCAGTAAGATAGCAAATCATACGCTTCTTCCATTTGCTAAATTTCCCAGCTTCAAGTCTAGGTGCAACAGCGGAGTAGCTGCCACCCTTTTGTCGACTAGCTGGGGTACATTGATATCAGTCATAGTAGGATCTTGGTTTTAAAAACCTAGAGCACTCTTGGTTAGTTTAAAAGATTTTATAAACCAGAGGCTCTGATACCACTTGTTGTTCCCTTTAAACTATTAGAGTTAACTAGAAAGTTAATCTATTTAGTGTTTATGACTAATACAATGTTTAGGATTAATTCTAACAGTTATAAAACATGAATAAAAAACACAATATTTTTCAACGTTTAAATTCTTATTAGAAATAATTCCAAGAATCTATACCCAAGTGTTTTGCGGAACCAACACTTGGGATTGAATAGACAAGGGTATGGGGTGTCTCCTATCGAAACTCAAGTTTTGCTTGAGTGGTAACAATATACCCACTGAGCTATCTCAGTGAGTTGTATACTCTTTGTAGGAGAGAAGTTCCTTTGTAAAAGTTCTAAACTTTCAATATACAAAGCACACTTTAACTTCTCTCCCATCTGATCTATTTATACACAAGTAATCTAAGTATAAGTGATTAAAAATAATACAAGTTGTTGAGGTTGCGTGTCTGACAATTACAAATAGTAATTGTCATTTCCAAGAACCAATAGGAAAGGGCCAATAAGACTTTGGGAGTTGTTGGCTGACACTCCATGACTTTTAGCCGCAATAGGGAAGGTTGGATTTGACAAGAGAAGAGTGTTGGGCTGACACTATTATCTTCTCAGATCTTTTCCCTATTGTTCCCGCCTTTTCTTCAAGCGTTGGTTCCTCAGTCTTTCAATCACTTTGTTTGTTGAGGAGACTGGGGTTCAGTGAGTTCTTGTCCAACACTCACTGAACCATCATCTTCTTCTTTGGCTTAAGTCCTACTCAGGGAGTACCGCCTTCCTGAGAAGTGAATCCTTCTTCTTGAATTCGCCTTAAGCATCTTAAAGATGACTCACTGAGAGGTTGTTCTCTCAGTGACTTGAATTGTTCTCGGTTTAAGTTTAACACTTAGTTAATTTGTGTCCAAATCACGTTTAATGTGTTCTTGGGTTTTTAATGACCCAACAGTATCAGAGCTACAGTTGTAGAGAACAAGATTAAAACCTAAACTATAACTACTTTTTCCTATTTCCAAGAAAGTCCTCAGTGTCACTACCTTTCCCTAGAACAGTATATGCAAAAGGTTTGCATAGCAAATAGTACATAACTATTATTCATCTTATGTTTGTTATACCATCATGTCTTCCCCCATCTATCCTATTATCGTCCCGTCTAGTTTTGATGCTCTTTCCCCTCCAAATGTTCTTGACTATACTTTAGTTTCACCAGATTATTTCCCAGTTATACCAGGAAACATACTGGGAAACATCTCTCCTGACTCTTTGGAAGATTCTAGGAATGATATAAATTTACTAGCCTCTCTAAGCTTCTCGCTTTTTCTCGATAATCCATATATGCGAAATATACAAGAATTCTATTCTTCCGCCAGCTCCTATTACTTTACCCACTGTTTTGCCTCCATCTCTAGTACTACCCTCACCACTATTTAATTCCCGAGATTTCTTTGTTCCCGAGGGATTTTTATCACCTAAGAAACAAGTATGTTCCCTATTTTCCTTCTCTACTAATTCTTCTGCCCCACCTCAAGTATTTGAGATCGGAGAAAGTTCTCATATGACGCTTCTGGAGCACCAGGAGGAACAGATCGAGGATATCCAAGTTCGCCACTGATCAAAAATGAAGAATCTTGTGGAACCCACTCCATGAGCTTGACTAAACTAAGATTTTCTCCCATACACATCTGACAATTAGTCTAAATCTCTATCTTTTCAGCTTTTGTTTCAAATCCAACTATGAGACATATGGCATAAATAACGACGCTTGTCAAATTTTGGGTATGACAAGTTATTTATGACATAACACAGTTGTAATTTTATCCCTTGTTGTTTCATGATATCATGGTTGTCTAACCTATGTCATATATTACAACTTCTCATGTGCTCTATCTTTATAAACCCATGAGTACTATGAATCCTTTACCATCAAATTTTCCTCATACCTTTGTATTCAGGCTTCACATTGAGTATATGACTCCACCTACACTCCCTAGAAACACTGAGCCTCCTATTGAATCACCCCTCCTCGTCTTTAAATTTTCCTCAAGGTAATATCAAAGGATGGATATTACCTTATCAAACTAAATATCTATGTCGGGATTTTCATAATTAACATTATGTCCGACTTATGATATCCTTCTTATCTCGTGTTATCTTACAAATGTTGCTAGAATGGCTCGCACGAGATCGTCAACCTCTGCTGATCCGGCCATGACTCAGGATGCCATCCGGCAACTAGTTGCTGACAGTGTGACTGCAGCACTAGAATCCCGAGCTGCTAACATGGCTAATAACGCAAATAGAAACCCTGAGCCGAGAGCAGTTCCTGTAGCAAAGAAGTGTAGCTACAAAGAGTTCATGAGCTGCCAACCTTTCAATTTCAAAGGTACAGAAGGTGCTGTTGGACAAATCCGCTGGTTTGAACAGAGTGAATCAATATTCTCTCGTAGTAATTGTACCGAAGACTGCAAAGTCAAGTTTGCTACTGATACTCTTACTGAAGAAGCTCTATTCTGGTGGAACTCATTTTCCCAACCGATGGGAATTGAGGAAGCTTATTAAATCACCTGGACTGAATTCAAGAAGCACTTGATAAATAAATATTGTCCCCGAACTGAGATCAAGAAGATGGAAGATGAATTTTACAATCTGATTGTAAAAGGAAATGATCTCAAGACTTATGTGAGAAGATTCCAGGAATTGGCAACCTTATGTCCTACTATGGTGCCAGATTCTGAGAAACTCATAGAAGCCTTCATCGAAGGATTTCCTCAAAGTATTGAAGGAAATGTTACCGCTTCAAAGCACCAAACTTTGGAGGATGCCATTAACATAGCCCAGAGGCTAATGGATCAGGTAACAAAGCATAATTTTGTGCAAGAAACCAATAATCACAAACGAAAGTCTGATGATATAAGAAACACCACCGACAACAACATCTACCCCAATGATCGCGACAACAATAACCACTCCAATGATCGCAACAACAACAACTACCAAAATAACCTCAACAATACCGCCCCAACAGAGAACAGGGGGTGTTGATACAAAAGTTGGGCGTTCCTTGATTCCGTACCAATCAGATCTTAATGCTTGAGACCTGCGCACTAAGAAAACAAAAAGACACCGTTAGGCTTATCGTGGGATTGTCTCCCACGATTATCCTCCGGCGTGAGAGTAAGTAATCGGTTTTTAGGGTTTGTAGAAGAGTTAGGGTTCTTGAGATTGTACCTTTGTGAGGGCTGAGGTGCCCTCTATATATGGACACGAAATCCTTGTTGGTTTCGTGTTCCCCAATCTTCGGTCCATCCCGCATAAGGCGGTTCATTGATATATATCCCATAAATAGAAGATATATTATCAAAACCATAAATAATGTTGGGTTTGGGCCATCGTAAGCCCAAACCGTTATCGCAATAGCCCATATCGTGATGGGCTGGAGTCCATTCGTGATGGACTTAAGTATGGGTCGGGTTCGTGACCCGAATATGGACTATACGTCATCATGTCCCCCCAGTCTAGTGTGCGCAATGCGAAATTGCGGATGCTAGACTAACAATTGGAACCAAAAATATTCCTTGATGCGTAGCGGGGAAGTATCAAGTATTTCCCGCCAAAATTAGCAAGTTAACCTAGTCCAAGTATCTTCTTCGGAAATCGTGAGGGTGAATGAAAAAGTGCTTTGCCTTTTGGGTTCCCAACCATCTGATTGGAGCAAGTGGGGTACACATGTCGTTCATCCACGAATATGTGTAATTTTATATACTTGAGCCGTTATTTCACTATGTTTATCACAGTAAAAAATCATCATCTTCCTCCATTGTTAAACCTCCAAATAGCAATCAAAAAATCAGCAAAAGACCAAGGTAATAGCGCGTGCGCTTACAATAGTTATCGAAGGTTAATCATGGTTCTTCAATTGTCTGATTTTACTTTCGAGTTATCTGAGGATGAACTTCGTCAGTTCACTTCAGATTATTACATCCCTCTCGCATTGCATCCGGTAGTTCCGGCCGCAAATGCGTCAATAGTGAATTTTCCGCAAGGGAAAGTAGGGGTATACACGCGTTTTTTCGAATTCGCTAACCAGCGTGCGCCTATCTCCCTCTTTTTGTGCGATATTCTCAATCACTATCGCCTTCATATTTCCCAACTGCACTGTATAGGTGCAGCAAAGATAACCAACTTCGAAGTGAATTGTCGCTTGTTAGGGATAGAACCCACAATTCATCTATTCCGCGCGTTTTACCACACGTCGTGGTCAAACGGGTGGGTTTCCTTCTCCAAGCGCGCAGGTCCGCTGCAGTGCTATACTGAGAAGTTAGATGCACTGAGGGACTGGAGAGAAAAATTCTTTTGGGTTGATAGTTCATTTTTCCCATCGATTTTTGAGTTCTATACTCGAGAATTATTACCAAGAGACGAGCGCCCCGACCCCGGGTTGTACAATGTAGCTGATGCGGATATGATAAACACCAATCGTATACCAATCAAAGCGTATCCCGAAGAGTTTTTGGTGCATATGGGTATTAGCCGCAATTACTTCGGTAGTCCAGAAGAAGTGCCAACATTTCTGGATGAAAATAGTCGGGGTGGGTGCTTGTCTCTTCCTTCCTCTTCGTTTAATAGCTGTAAGCGTTCTCCCTTTGTAGCTTATTAACACTTTTTATGTTTGTTTGTTGTTTGTTGCGCAGAGATGGATCTATTCCGCGTTGTGCATTTGGAGAAGCCGAAGCAGGTTATTGTGGGTGTGCGCCCTTTGAGAGATGGTGAGGAGCCCATTCTGCAGGCTACCGCAGGACGCATAATGGCGATCGCGCAGGGGGAGCCAGAGGGGACAGATGAGACTGTGGAGATCCCCGCAGGTGTTACTATGGCTACTCCTCTGCGTAGCTTTTCCCCTTCTGGGTCGCAAATCCCTGTGGAGTTATTGCATGTAGACTTGTCGGGGAGTGCTATGGATGAGTATGAGGAGGAAGACCAAGGTTTAAAGCGCAAGAGGTCGTCTGGTGATGATTGCGCAGGGACATCAAGTAAGCGCCCTGCTATTTTTGTCGAGCGACCAACTGAAGAGGATACGTCATCGCATAAAACTCCTCCCCCCAAGTAAGTACTTGTACCTTTAGATCTTTAGTCCTTAATCCGCTATTAGTACTATAGAGTAACGTTGTTATTTGCGTGTAGTGCTGAGACTGCTGTTGATGATGATGCGCATGTTGAGAACTTACCTCCTAAGACTGATTTTGGGCCTGAGAGTCCAGTGGACGAGGAAAAATCTGCTGGAGATGCGCCAAGGAATAGCCTTCTAGAGGAGTTGGCGTTGGCTGCTGCGCACCAGGCTTCATTGGTTGCGCGGTTACAGGCTGAGTATGGTGGTGAGGGCAGCCTGGTTGCGCAGAAGGATAAGGAGATTGACCTTTTGAAGGTGCAGTTGGCTGATGCGCAGGCTGAATTGAGGGCATCTGCAATGTATGACAAGAAAGTTGCTGATGAGAAGATGTTGCTCATGGCTGAATTGAATAAAGTGCGCACTGGAGCGAGAGAGTACAAGGCCTCCTGCCTTTGGGCCTTGAGATATATGGAGCTGAACAAGGGGAAACTCATGTCTGACTTGGATGAATTCCGCAAGGCTGTGGAGAGTTTGCTGGAGAATCAGGAGAGCAAACTGCGCAAGCTCAGCATTGAGTATGATGAGGAGTTGTATCCTCATTTGGTGTCAACCATAGCTGAGCGCAGGTGGCTTATCAGCCATGGTTTGCGCCTTGTCGCTTTGGGTACTTTGGAGTCGCAGGAGGTGACGGGGGTATTTGGGGAAGTTGTTGAGTGCGCGTTGGCACGTGGCCAAGCGCAGGCTGTAGAAAAGCTTGCCGAGAGCAATTTGTTGACCGTGCCTATTACTCAGGTACCAGGTTACAACGCCGACTTCTATGATGAGCTTGTTGCTGCTATGGAGAAGATGAAGCTTTTCGAGCTTCCTCATATTGCTCGCCTGGAGCGTGACCAGGATTTTCCTATCAGTGTGATTATGGAGGGTTTGACCTTGGCTAGGCATTCATCCGAGGATGCTGAGGCGCAGCTTGACTATTTTTTGAAGCCGGATGTGTCGCAGCTACATGTGCCTATTTTCGCTCGCCCTCGTGACATCCTCAACCCTTTTGCCCTTGAGAAAGAAATTCCATTGAAGGCGTCCTTAGAAGCTCATGAGATGAGACTTGCCAAGAAGAAGGGCCAGAAGGGGAAAGCTATTCTGTGTGGTCTTGGTGCGGCTCACATTCCTAGATCTGATGGGGTGCCCGTTAGCGTGCCAACGGTAGCACCCAAGGATGCTGAGTTGTTGCAGAGGCTTAAAGATGCTGGTCGTGTGGCGCACCAAGCAGGTAGCTCAGGGATCAGGCGTACTCATAGCATGTCTTGGTAGTATTGGTGTAGTGATATTTTGTGGTATGTCCACTTTTTGTTGTACATATGCGTGTTGGATGTGCACTGTTGATGGACTTGTTATCCATAATGAAGCGTTGATTTTGAAAAAATACAATTGTATGCATATTATATCAAATTTGACTGTGGTTATAACGTTTGTACTTAGTTATTTTGTCTTTGCGTAAAAGATGTCTAAGAATCAAACCGTTTGTATAAACACATTTAGGAAAAGTTACTAGGATTTATAATCACTTATATCCTTATCGTGTATGGAATGTATGACATAGTCGTGTATGGCATGATTGTATATAACATAATTGTGTATGAAATTTACAAGTTGTTGTGTATCCATCGTGGGGTGCACAAGTGTATGGATTGCAGCGTGCTACTAATACCATACTAAGGGGTTAATTGTCTTAACTCCTAGTTTGTTAAACGCGCACAGTGTGCATTGATGTGTATCCGTCATGGGGTACGCATGGAACTTACTCCAACGTCTTGAGAATAAGGTGTTTAACAAGGATGCGTGATCCGGTGTTAATGGGTTTGCAACCCTCTTACTCAACGAGTCATTTATTAGGTTTACTCATCCTTTTACCATCGTGGGTTTTTAATTAGTGCATGCACGCCATGTAGGCAAAAGATGATATAACAAACTATATTGGGACATAAATAATATGTAGACAATAAAGTAAAGTGTGTCGCGGAGTTAGCTAGAAACCGCAACATTTTATTAATACTTGCAAGTTTTTGTAAAAAAGAAAAAAGAAACATTTGTCTAAATGAAAACAAAAAATGTAAATACACGGATGTTTATTGAGCACTTACTAAAGTGCGTAGGTGTCCATGTACTGGGTCGTAACCTTTCCTATAGATAGCATCTCTTGAGATTGCAGATATTCCATGTGCGTTGTAGCTCACGGCCATCCATGTCACGCAGCTTGTACGCGCCTTGTCCTAGTGCTTCAATGACCTCATAGGGTCCTTCCCACTTTGGTCCAAGTTTTCCTGTATCTTCTGCGTGGCTTGCATCATTAGCGCGGTACACGAAGTTGCCTGGTCTGAATGAGGTGCTTCGAACTTTAGCATCGTAGTATCCCTTCATCTTCGACTTGGTTTTTGCCTCTCGTATAGCTGCGCGCTCGCGCCTTTCTTCCAATAGATCCAAATCTATTCGTCGTTCGTCATCATTAGTCGCGACATTAACTTCCGCGGTGCGGATAGTTGGCATTCTAATTTCAGCTGGTATGACAGCTTCTGTTCCGTAGACAAGGGAAAAAGGAGTGTCTCCATTGCTAACCTTGATTGTCGTGCGGTGCGCCCATAAGACATGCGACAGTTCGTCCACCCACCTTCCTTTGTGTTTGTCCAGGCGCGCTTTAATTCCCTCGCCTAGACTACGATTTGCGCGCTCAACTAAACCATTGGTTTGTGGGTGTTTAACTGATGCGAAGTGTTGTGTGATATTTAGCTCTGCGCACCAGTCTTTGAACGGGTTATCACGGAATTGTTTTCCATTGTCCGAAACAATTTCCCCAGGTAGTCCAAAGCGGCATACAATGTTTTCCCAAACAAAGCGTTTTACTTGATTACCTGTGATTGTCGCTACTGCCTTCGCTTCAATCCATTTAGTGAAGTAGTCTATTGCAACAATAAGGAATTTAAGTCCTCCCGCCGCGACAGGGAAGGGACTCGCAATGTCAATACCCCACTTATAGAATGGCCATGGAGAAGTGATAGGTGTTAGCTCCTGTTGTGGTCTGCGCGGGATGTGTCTATGAACTTGGCAGTCGTTGCATTTCTTTATCACATCGCGCGCATCACGGTGCATAGTAGGCCAATAGTATCCTGAGCGCAATGCGCGCGCTACGACGGACCGTGGTCCTGAATGCATACTGCATGAACCAGCGTGGATCTCTCGGAGTACGTAATCCGCCTGAAGAGGTCCAACGCACCAAAGCCATGGTTGTAGGAATGAGCGCCGATATAGGATACCATCTCTAAGTTTGAACCTCTGCGCTGTGCGCCGTATCCGTCGAGCGTCCTTCTGCTCATCGAGCAATTTGCCCTTGCTTATAAATTCGATAATAGGGGTCATCCACGTAGGATTCTCTTCCTCTATTACCGTGGATATCTCCATCTCCGAGATGGATTTGTTCTTTAGGATCTCCACTAAAACTTGTTTTGACAGGTGCGCGAAGCTAGTGGATGCGATCTTGCTTAGCGCATCCGCCTTCTTATTTTCACCTCTAGGAATTTGCTTAATGGTAAACCTGTCAAAGCCTTGTATTAGCGATTTGGTCTTGTCGAGGTATTGGACCATGTTATCCTCTTTAGCCACATATTCACCCAACACATGGTTGGCTACCAATCGGGAGTCCACATTTGCTTCTAGGTTACGTACACCCATTCAATTTGCAATGCGTAATCCAGCGATTAGGGCTTCATATTCTGCCTCGTTGTTCGTGGCTGTGAATTCAAAACGCAGTGCGTAAGTGAATTCCATTCCTTCTGGATTAGTGAGGATAAGGCCAGCGCCCGATCCATCCACGCATGAAGATCCATCTATGAACAAGACCCATGGTTCTTGTAATTCTACCTTGCTCGGTGGGGGTGCGTCATTGGTATCTGGTTTTTCGATGATGAAGTCTGCTAGTATTTGTCCTTTAACCGCAGTGCGTGGTCTGTAAGAGATGTTATACTCGCCTAGTAGCACACTCCATTTTTGTAACCGTCCCGATGCGTCAGGTTTAGAGATAACTTGTTTGATAGGTTGGTCGGTAATCACTGCTATTGGGTGCGCTTGAAAGTATCTACGCAGTCTTTTGGCAGCAAATACTAACGCCAAGACCAACTTCTCCATTGAGCTGTAATTAATCTCTGTCTTCTTGAGTGCTTTGCTTACAAAATACACCGGTGTTTGTACGGAATTCCTATCCGTCAGTAGTACTGCGTTGATCACTCCATGGGTCGCGGATAAGTAGACGATTAACTCCTCCCCTGGTCGGGGTACAACTAGCTTAGGAAGCGCTGCTATATGTTGCTTAAGCTGTGTGAAAGCTTCTTCCGCTTCCGCAGTCCAACAAAAGTCTCCCTTTTTAGTACACTTTTTGAGTGTTTTAAATAAAGGAAGTGACTTATCCGCTGATTTGGACAGGAATCTGTTCAAACCGGCTAGCTTTCCATTCAGAGATTGAACTTCTTTCAGCGTGCGCGGTGAAGGAAGTTGGATGACAGCCTCTGTTTTTTCTGGGCATGGCTTAATGCCATCTGGTTCTATCAAATATCCTAGGAACATGCCTTCTGTGGCGCCAAAAGTGCATTTCTTAGGATTCAACTTCATGTTGATCTTTCGTAGTGTTGTGAATGTTTCTTCAATGTCGCGCACCACTTCATCTTCAGTATGGCTTTTTATGACAAGGTCATCCACATAGACCTCTAGGTTGCGTCCCACTTGCTTCTCAAACGCATTATCTACCAGTCGCTGGTAGGTGGCGCCCGCATTTTTCAGGCCAAAAGGCATCTTTGTATAACAAAAAACGCCTTGGCTTGTGTGGAAGGCTGTTTTTTCCTCGTCTTCCTTAGCCATTTGGATTTGGTGGTACCCTTTGTATGCGTCCAAGAAACATTTAAAGGGATATCCGCACAAAGATTCCACTTTCCAGTCTATCTCTGGTAGTGGGTAGCAGTCCTGTGGACATGCTTTATTAAGGTCAGTGAAGTCCACACACATCCGCCAACTGCCATCGCTCTTTTTGACCATCACTGGGTTGGAGAGCCAATCGTGGTAATAGACTTCTCGCATGATGCCAGCGTCCACAAGTTTGTGTACTTCTTCCAGTATGGCTTTTGCGCGCTCTGGAGCCTGGCCGCGCTTTTTCTGCCTTACTGGGGAATATCCTTGTCGGATTTGTAACTTGTGTTCTGCAATCGAGCGTGGCACACCAGTCATGTGTTTTGGTTCCCATGCGAAGATATCCAGATTCCTTTGTAAGAGCGCGCATACAGCCGCTCTTCCTTTGTCAGACAACGACCCTCCAATCGACACTTCTTGTTCCGGATATTCAGGGTGAATTGCAACCTTTAGGTTTGGTACTTTAGCTGCGCTCTGTTCTGGGATATGTGTCGTTTCACATGTAATCGTGTTACATTCTTCTGGTGGCGCAGCGTTGTTGTAAATGGTGACAATGCCGCCTTCTACTGGGAATTTGAGCATCCCATGCGCTGTGGATGGTACCGCGCGCATCGCCGAGATTCCTGACCTTCCAATAATGCCATTGTATGGCGAAGGAGATTTGATCACCATAAAGTTCATCCAGGCTGTCGTGGAGCGTTCCCTATTACCAACAGCGACTAGTAGGCGCAGTTGCCCCATAGGCCATATCTTTTCTCCTGTAAAGCCAGTAAGCGCAGTCGTGGCTGGACTTAACTGTCTGTGTATCTCAGGACGCAGTCTCTTGAAACAATGTTCATACATTATATCCGCTGATGCGCCTCCATCAACATACATGCGGTGGATGTCGTGACCCCCCGCATTTATTTCAATGGTGAGTGGTTCTGCCACTGCGTTGTCCGCGGTCAAGGTGGGGAAAGAGATTTCACTTCCATGAGAGAATTTCTGGCTCACCTTTTGCCTAGTCTTTCACTGCCATGATTGTATCATGAAGATAGTATCAGCTTTTTTCCTTAAGCGCTTCTTTCTTGCCTCCGGTTCTCTGCTTGTCTTTCCCATCCTTAATGTTTTTAACGAGGTGGTCCAATCTGCCTTCTTTCACTAGTTTCTCAATTAGTTGGCGTAATTGGACACACTCATTAGTGGTATGGCCCTTCTGTGCGTGATACTCGCAGTATCCGTTCCCTACGCGCCGATCTTCAGGGGTGCGCATAGGTGGGGTCTTGGAAAGTTCGCACCTTCCGTCGCAAATATCTCCTTTGGAGTTTTTGTTAGTGGGGTGTATTAGTCGTTTCCCCGTCCGCCCCCTTGGGTGCGATAACTTTTGTTACGATTGCCACTCTGGTCATTGGATTGTCTCCTTGACTCTTCTTGTGACCTATGGTTCGAGTAGCCTTTCTTGCTATCCGCAGCGGCTGCTTCTCCTTGGACGAAGGACCTCGTGCGCTTCATGAGTTCATCAAAGGTTTGGGGAACCCTATCGTTTAACTTTTTTATCAGATCTGGGTTATTGATTGCGTTCATAAACCCCGATATTTTTAGTATTTCTGGGCACGCCTTGACTTGCATGCATTCGTCCTTATAGCGCTCCATGAAAGCGCTTGTGGATTCCCCTTGTCGCTGTTTTACCCTAGCGAGCTCGACAGAGTTTTTGGCGCACTTCTTCCTTTGAGTAAAGTTTAAACGAAACGCCTTTCGCAACTCTTCAAACCCACCGATGCTTCTGCGTGGAAGCTTACTGAACCAGTTGCGCGCATTCCCTACTAATGTAGAGTTAAACATATGGCACCACACAGGTTGTGGCCAATTTTCGATAGTGGCTGCTGATTCGAAAATTTTTAGGTGATCATCAGGATCACCTGTCCCATTGTATGTTTTGACATTAGCAGGCATGCGCCTTTTCTTATTTTCTGAAAAATCGCTGATGCGCCGAGTAAACGCATCAACTTTCTGGCGGCGCCAGGGACGAGACATGTCTTCGTCTTCCTGGTCGCGGTATTTTCCCTTGATTTCCAGTGTCCAGTTTCTTTGTCCTCGTTGTCCGAGGAGTCACTTGAGGATGAGCTTACTCTTTTGCGACGCTTGCGCTGACTATCATCAGAATCTGAGCTTGCTCCTCTGCGGCGCTTGCGCCGACTATCCTCGGAATCAGAGCTTGAAGGGCTTTCACTTGGGGAGCACCGTCGCCCAAGCCTATCATGAACCCTGCGACTGCCAAGCCTAGTGTGGACATTGGTGCGCCGTTCCCCATCTTCATGCTCCTCCAGATGCTGAAAGTCGGCTGCTTCATCATCCACAACCTTCCTTCCAATCCTGGTAAACACTAGGTGTTTGCGGCTATCCCTTTCGCGTCTTTCCTTTCGGTAGCGCGGTGGGGATGCCTCATACTCAGGGTCGAAGTTGAGCCTGGCGTGCAGACTTTGGCTTGACCTCTTTTTCGCCTCCTCTCGCATGAGCGTAGCCAAGGCTTCGTAGTTTTAAGATACGAAATCACTTGGCGCTAGTTCAGGCGTGACTCCGTCTAGCGCAAGGGAGTCTGTTTCCAAAACAAGATCCTTGTTTCGGATAGGCGCATTTGGCGGCTCAATGAAGTTTATTTCTGGCATGGTGAGAGGAGTGCGCTGTAGGTCTACCGCGCTAGTACTTGTTGTAGTAGCATTGGTAGTCATAGTGAGCGGTTCTATTGGAGTAAAGAGCAGATCTGAGTACGATCCTAAGCTTCTGGGCGCACTAGTTGTCCCAGAGGCCTGCTTAGAGGCCACATCAGTTTGCTGTTTCTTCCCTAGTAAGTCGTCATGCGTTTTCTTCGCATGCGGAGTCCGCTGATTTCCGTGCTTCGTCATTCTAGTTCTTAGCAAAGTTCTTAGTGTAGGGTCCCATGGATGGCGCCACTTGTTGATACAAAAGTTGGGCGTTCCTTGATTCCGTACCAATCAGATCTTAATACTTGAGACCTGCGCACTAAGAAAACAAAAAGACACCGTTAGGCTTATCGTGGGATTGTCTCCCACGATTATCCTCCGGCGTGAGAGTAAGTAATCGGTTTTTAGGGTTTGTAGAAGAGTTAGGGTTCTTGAGATCGTACCTTTGTGAGGGCTGAGGTGCCCTCTATATATGGACACGAAATCCTTGTTGGTTTCGTGTTCCCCAATCTTCGGTCCATCCCGCATAGGGCGGTTCATTGATATATATCCCATAAATAAAAGATATATTATCAAAACCATAAATAATGTTGGGTTTGGGCCATCGTAAGCCCAAACCGTTATCGCAATAGCCCATATCGTGATGGGCTGGAGTCCATTCGTGATGGACTTAAGTATGGGTCGGGTTCGTGACCCGAATACGGACTATACGTCATCAGGGGGTATGCTGGAACCCTTCCCTTGTGTAAAAGATGCACTCTGCATCACATAGGACCTTTCACGATCCGATGTCAAATTTGCCACCATATAGGTCATCAAACCAGGGACTGTAGAAACCAAGGATCAGCCACTGAAAGAAACTGAAATGAAGTCATAAGAACGATAAGATCTAGTTCGTGCTAAGTATTCCTATCTATTTCCAAACAATTCTACTCTTACTTTCAACTAAATCTCGGGACGAGATTTTTCTCTTAGGGGGGAAGACTATAACAACCAGTAATTTTCATCAATATAATTTCCACTACGGTATCTATATAAGGTATTTTCACGGGAAATTTTTTACTTTATTTCATTCTAACTATGTAAAGTAACTTACATAGCCCTCTAGACGTGCTCACGCAACTACCAATGACAAATATCTCTATGTTTACATCATGTAAACCTCCTAATATGTCAAGTCTAAATTTCAAAGATCATTTTACCAACTATACTATCAATCTAACCTACTATTTCCAACATTATACCGAAACAAGCCCTATACGTTTACGGTTATTTCAAAACCCTAATTTCAAGTTGAAACTAGTTTGAAAGTGTTCAAGGCTCATGTATAAGTTATCTTAGCTACATTTTCCTTCATAAACCCTAGTACAACTACTTAAAGCTCAATGTATAATTCTTTTAAGAATAGAATCCAAATTAGGTCATTTAAGTTCCTAAACTATGTTTAAACCCTACCATTACTTTAGCATAAGGTACAAAACCCTAATGCATGATTCCTAAACCTTAAACCTAATCCCTAATTACTTTCTAAACCCTAATCCTAGTATTAAACCCTAATCTAAACCCTAAACAAACACTAATCCAAAATGAAACCCTAAACCTAAAAAACTAACTAATTGATGGGTGCGCGTGTCGTTGCGGTTTAGCAGTATTAATGCCTACTCAAGTTTTAAATTTATATTTAGCCGACTTATCAATAACACACACACTTAACGAGCAGTGTACCCGGTCAGTATGAATATAACGGTAAGTAGAGTGTCGATCACTAAGAGTGGAACGTATTATCTAGTTATTCTAATCAGTATTTTAATATCCTAAGTTATCTATACAACCTAATCTAACGCAAGGGGGTTCAGCCTGAGAGACTGGCACGGTTTGGTTATGATTAAATAAAAATTAAACTAATGAGCACGAATCAGCGATTAGCACACACGTACACAGATAGATACTTGAGATAATAAGAAGACCTGTCCTGATAATTAAGTAGCTTGTCACTTGTTTTATTGCTAGTTTTATATGAAGTGTATATAATTAAACCTTTCTCGTTGGCTCTAATCTTATCGGCGAGTAAACTCTTAATGATTACTTATGTCTATCCTATTTATTCAAGAGACGCTAAAACAAATAGGCGAGGAAGGGGCATGGCGACCCAAGCAAGACTCAGCTAGACACAGAGGTTATCAATGCACTAATAAAAGTCACCAAAGACATCAACATATAAACTTTAATTAATGGGAAAGCAATATTAAGGGGAGTGCATGATCTTCCGTAGTCACATGACACAAGCCCATCAATCCTGATGAATTAAAGTGTACTAATACAATAAAACAAAACTACTTAATGAATTGAATACATGCAGGACCTTCTTACAGCTCTTGTATCTTCGTTTAGGTGTGTCTTGTGCTGCTTGGTCGTCTGAATTCGGCTCTAGGGTTATATCTTTACACACTGTCCAACTCTTCAAAGTCTGACCTTGGGGTACTTATAATTTCTGTATGAGGGGTCGATGCGGCGCATTGAGTTGTTAGATGCGGCGCATTGACTTAACTTCGCGTGGGGTCCAAGATTAATATATTCAGGAATATTCGTACACCGTCTTCAGATGCGGCGTATCTTGATCTTGTATGCGGCGCATGTACTTGGATTGTAACTTGTGAAATCTTGATAGTGATACGCCGTATGTTAGAAGTATATTGCGGCGTATCTGGAGTAGAACGAGCTTGATCTTCTGGATTTCAGTAGGCTTTTGACATCTGGTCTGTTTTTGCTCCATAATTAATCCAAAATCACCAAGTTTCACATAATGCTTGTTTTTACCTGAGAATTACTAAAGTAAACATTAATGTATCGATTCTCATATATAATATAATAAAACAAGTCAAATAAATAGGATAAATGATGGTAATAAAATGTACTTATTTGAGTTCATCAAATATCCCCCCACTTGAACTTTACTTGTCCCCAAGTAAACCTTAGAATTAATCATATGAAAATGTATTCTAAAAGATGTTAGGATTTATTTTTATATTTAAGCATGTATTCGTTTTGTCATAATCACACAACCAAACACTTAACGAAGTAGAAACCAAAATAATTTTTAATGTAAAACAATTCTAAATCGTTTAGTTGCTTAGTCGTGACGAATATTCTATCATAGGCTTGGCAAGTATACGCATCTCCCCCACTAAAGCCAAGGTGAAACAAGTCTAAAGCAGTAAAAAAAAAGGTTTGTTGGTTAAGGGTTGATCATCCTTTTTAATCTCTATCGATCTCACATTCCAGAAAAGGCGACAAAATTACAAATACATGATCGAATCCACGACCACGATGCTTGCAATTGCTCAAATCCTTAACTCGAATGGGCTAAAGATATGACCAAGTAATCTTTATCAATAATATTATATCAAAAAGGGCGACAAAATCATAAATACATAGCCGAATCCACGACTACGATACTTAAGATTGCTCAAATCCCTAATCTCAATAAATCAAAGGTTTGGATGAAAAATGATATAGGGTATGGATAATATTTGGGATACAAATTGGTGTAAAATGAAAAATAAACAAAACAGATAAATTAAAATCCTAAGTGTGGTAAATTACTTTCCCAACCATCCCATGAATAAGACTCATATCATTGAATAACTCACGCTTTAACACTTGAAAACACGCTTTAGGTAGACACGAATTATACTCAACAAGATCTCAATCAAAGAATAACCTTAGTTGGCGTTCCCATAACGGTCAACTCCCATTCAATCCATAAATATAATATACAACAAAAAATAGTGGTGATATCTCCCACTTAATACAAAACTTTACATAAGTTGGTTAAAACAAACTTCCAACTTTTCATTTTTCTTTTTCTTTTCTATTTTTTCGATTTTTTTTTTTTTTTTTTTTTTTTTTTTTTTTTTTTTTTACATCAACATATATGTGTAAAATTTCACAACTTTTCTATCACTATTTTTCCGGATAATTTTTCCATACTCTTCATACTTTCAGAAATAACTGTAATAGCGAAAGTAGCAAACACATGAAAAATAAACTAAAAGTTATACAATATTTACTTTCATACCAAATGCATTGTGTAATTTCCCGACCTAACCAAAGATAATGAATTACGCATGCGAACACAGGTAATGTAAGGAAACACACTTTGCCTAAAGCAATTAACCATGGATTTTAATTTACAGGGTAGGCTAAGGTGTAAGGGTGTATCGAAACATTATAACAAAGGTGTAAGAAACGAAAGGAATGGCTTTGAGGGTTTTTCTAGGGGTATCTTACTCTAAAAGTGAGAGTAAACAAAGGGTTTATACGGGGGTTAACTAACCAGTGTAGTTAGTTAATATCACATAACATATAAAGGCTATTTGGGTGTAATCCTAGAAATTTGCCAAGTTAGACAAGTCACTCCAATTATATAGATAATACTTATTATGGTGGTCTCGAATAATATACAAGCCAAGTTCTAAAGTTTACAAGTCACCAGCACACTAAAATTTTAATATATATATTTTTTGAAAGAATAGAGTTATGTGTGCGGTTATGTAATTTAGACTTTAAACAGAAACATGCTAAAAAATTTTAAATTTTGATATATTAAGCGCATTTTAAGCATATTTTGAAAAAGTTTAGGACAAGTAAGTGTTCTAATTCTCCAATCCCCCCACTTAAGTTAAACAACGTCCTCGTTGTTTGTGTCAAAGGTTAAAAACTGGAAAATAAAAGAATTAGAACAGAAAAACTCCCCTGAGATTTGCTCGGTATGATCCTCCATTATTCGTATAAGAGTAAAAATCAACTTTCTTGTGGATGAGAACGTTTAAGCTTCATAAATGATGTATCCACAAAAATGCAGGAATCTATAATACCATTTAGACTTTAACACACCTGAGTTAAGAAGGTTCAAACTTGCATAATACATTAGTAGTTAGTAAAAATAAAACATAAAAATTAAACTGTAAATCATCAGGTCAGTCGATACGCCGTATCTTATGGAAGAAGATACGCCGTATCGAGCCTGGAATAAATACGAATCAGAATAAAAGATGCGTCGCATCCTTAACCAGGGATGCGCCGCATTAAATAAACTGACAGAAAGTTTTAAAGTCAAAAATAAAAATGCAGAAAAGTAAAAATTCGGGTTGTCTCCCGGTCAGCACTTGTCTTTATTCCAGAGTCTTCAAGTTAGACTCACGTTCAGCTCCTTTTTTGCTCTAGCGAGATCTTCCATCTCAATCTCTCTCTTAGTTCCATATTCAAGTAACCAAACATTCTTTCCGCTAATTGGAACATCCTTGACACTAATCCGCCTCTAGTAGTTATTCCATTCTGGTCGTGCCTTTGGAACAAAACTCCTTTAATCACCTTCGACAATTGGTGCACCTCAATCGTCAATTCTCTAATCATATAGTTTTGTTCTTTCAGCAACAGTCCATTGATGAAAGTTTCGACCTCATGATGCTCCTTATCACATTCGTGGGCGAACTTAGATACAATCTCATCGGTTGTAAGTTTAATCCATGGTCCTCCGAACCAGCTTGGGAAAATATCAATCATGATTCCTGAAACACAAAACAAATAGGCTTCGAAGTAAAAAAATTTTAAGAGACAGGAAAGATGATTAGAATTTTCTCCGTTCGGGATAAATAAAAGTTACTGATATCTGAAGACGATGCGCCGTATCCTATAAATAGGATGCGCCGTATCTTATAATCGTTAAAAATAAATCAGACTTTTATTCAGACAACAGATACGCCGCTTATAATTTTAGAATGCGCCGTATCAGGTTTAAATTATCAAAAATCGATTATATTTATTAAAATTAAATGCGTCGTATTAACAAAAGCTAATGCGCCGTATTTTCGTTACGTTTCAAAATACAAGATTTTTTATTTAGTAGATGCGCCGTATCGATAAAAATCGATGCGTCGCTTTTGTTTAAAAATTCGAAAAACTGTTTTTAATTTAAATAAAAAATACGCCGTATCTGTTAAAACAGATGCGTCGTATGGCGTTAGGGTTTAGAAAAATTTCTTATTAAAAACACAATACGCCGTATCTTGGGGAAAGATGCGTCGTACTCAAATTTATTAAACGCATTGTATTTTATAAAAATTAAACGCAATACGCCGTATCTGTGAAAACAGATGCGCCGTATCGTTTGTATCAGCACAATACAACGATAGCAGAATGCAGAAAAATACAGAAAAAGAAAAAAAAAAAAAAAAAAAAAACAAACAAACAAAAAGAAACAAAAATTACAGAAAACAAACAAAAACAGAAAATATGCAAATTATATAATGAATGCAATCTATCTAATATATAACAGGGTTAGTGGTTAAAATCTAAAAATTAAAAAGAAAAACCTAATTAAAATACTAATCAAATTAACAGATAATAACAATTCACTCCCCGGCAACGGCGCCAAAAACTTGATGGGTGCGCGTGTCGTTGCGGTTTAGCAGTATTAATGCCTACTCAAGTTTTAAATTTATATTTAGCCGACTTATCAATAACACACACACTTAACGAGCAGTGTACCCGGTCAGTATGAATATAATGGTAAGTAGACCGTCGATCACTAAGAGTGAAACATATTATCTAGTTATTCTAATCAGTATTTTAATATCCTAAGTTAGCTATACAACCTAATCTAACGCAAGGGGGTTCAGCCTGAGAGACTGGCACGGTTTGGTTATGATTAAATAAAAACTAAACTAATGAGCACGAATCAGTGATTAGCACACACGTACACAGATAGATACTTGAGACAATAAGAAGACCTGTCCTGATAATTAAGTAGCTTGTCACTTATTTTATTGCTAGTTTTATATGAAGTGTATATAATTAAACCTTTCTCGTTGGCTCTAATCTTATCGACGAGTAAACTCTTAATGATTACTTATGTCTATCCTATTTATTCAAGAGACGCTAAAACAAATAGGCGAGGAAGGGGCATGGCGACCCAAGCAAGACTCAGCTAGACACAGAGGTTATCAATGCACTAATAAAAGTCACCAAAGACATCAACATATAAACTTTAATTAATGGGAAAGCAATATTAAGGGGAGTGCATGATCTTCCGTAGTCACATGACACAAGCCCATCAATCCTGATGAATTAAAGTGTACTAATACAATAAAACAAAACTACTTAATGAATTGAATACATGCAGGACCTTCTTACAGCTCTTGTATCTTCGTTTAGGTGTGTCTTGTGCTGCTTGGTCGTCTGAATTCGGCTCTAGGGTTATATCTTTACACACTGTCCAACTCTTCAAAGTCTGACCTTGGGGTATTTATAGTTTCTGTCTGAGGGGTCGATGCGGCGCATTGAGTTGTTAGATGCGGCGCATTGACTTAACTTCGCGTGGGGTCCAAGATTAATATATTCAGGAATATTCGTACACCGTCTTCAGATGCGGCGTATCTTGATCTTGTATGCGGTGCATGTACTTGGATTGTAACTTGTGAAATCTTGATAGTGATACGCCGTATGTTAGAAGTATATTGCGGCGTATCTGGAGTAGAACGAGCTTGATCTTCTGGATTTCAGTAGGCTTTTGACATCTTGCTTGTTTTGCTCCATAATTAATCCAAAATCGCCAAGTTTCACATAATGCTTGTTTTTACCTGAGAATTACTAAAGTAAACATTAATGTATCGATTCTCATAGATAATATAATAAAACAAGTCAAATAAATAGGATAAATGATGGTAATAAAATGTACTTATTTGAGTTCATCACTAATCTAGCACCCTAGCTCCACCATAATACCCTAAAACATGATTCTTAAAATCCGTGGCTAATTTGAATGCAACTATTTATTTCTCGAGTCATTTAAAAAAATTCATAGGAACAAGAACCGACGAAACACGAACGTTTGATCACAACTTGAGATTTAAAACCAAAATGGATACAAAACATCACTCAATAAGTAAAATTTTGAGAAAAACATCCTTTGAACTCGATTCTAAATGATGTCAATTACAAAATATGTACTGTAAATCCAAAAGACTACTATTAAAACATTCACAAGTGTAAAGCAAGAATTAAAAATGTCAAATGGGCTATATTCATTCCAACCAAATCGTAAATATCTCTTCCTTTTTAATATTATACTTGGTCGACCCCTTTTTGGGACGTCACAACTCAATTATATTCAAAAATATTCATACTAGTGATATTAGTTAGGTCTTTGTTGGTATGTAGGCTCACATTGAAATTTAAATAATGAAAACCCCATATCCTACGGTTCTATATATCAAGTCCTAAATAGGTGACATATATTATACACCATACACAAATTTTCGGTTAGCATCAAAAATAAAAAGATATACATGCATAAAAATATGAGAGATATCACAATACCATAAAACTTGATCCATTCCTTATTTGCCTCAAACATCAAAAGTCGGTTCCCATCTTTTATATATATACCGATCTTCATCTTTTGCCTCACTTTACAAACCCTAAAACCATATACAAAAATACAAGCGCTCGGCTGCTACTGCTTCTTCTTCCTGTTCGGTTCAAAACACAGCAGCAAAAGAGGTTTGTTGTGGTCTCTACGTGGTGGGTCAGACATGTGTAGTTCTTGGCTCGATGTGGTGTTCTTGCTCGTGAGTTTTGGGAGCTTGTCGAAGGGATTTCTGTCTTAGGTTTCGGCTAGGAAATCTTGGTGGTGTTTCGATCCTGTCCTTGCTTCTCCTTATCACGCTTCGAGAGTATTTGTTGTGCGTGATGCTTCGGGTCGGCATTCGATAGAGATGGGTTCGGCTAACTGTACGAGTTGTGGGTTCGATCATGGTTGGTCGAATCGTGTGTTCGAGTGGTGACTGTATGCGATGGTGTTTTGGGGTTATATCTACTGCCATTGTTCTTGTGTTCGTGGCTGCCTTGGTCTTGCATACGTATCCTTGCTTTGTCTCGACCTAGCACTCGACTAAAGGTACTCCTAAAAGCTTGAGTCTATTGTACATGAAATCTGTTACAAAACCTATTATACCAAGATGGTCGTATACAATAGATTGCTTAAAAGAAATCAATGCATGATACGTAAATACTAAATATGATACGTAAACACCTATTGATCACTTTGACTGAAACAGTATAGACACAAACCGTTACTTTCTTAAATCTTGGAGAAAGAGAAAGGGCAATTTGAACCCATAATATAAGCTTAAAAGGGAGATAATCCACTCAACGAACAGAATATAAAACCAAATTATTGATAGGAATAATGTACAGGTGACATATATGGTCATCTTTCACCAAGATTAAAAGCTTATGAGTTCTTTCTACAAGGTTCCTTGGCTAAAGGCTACTTTTAGTAAATGTTCAATAATAGCAACTTGTTATTAACTAATGAGGTAATACAATCATACATCATTTTATATGTCACATGTTTATATGAGAACTATAAGCTTGAATCATTATAAATAATGTCGAGTCGATTTCGGGTTGAAACATATATTATATATATACGAGATCATTTTTTTGTAAATGAATCAGCATATGCCCTTTTAATCGAATCATGTGAATGTACAAATATGATCAGTAAGCTAACTTATGGTCAACTATATGAAAATTTCTTTATTTGACTCATCACATTAGTTTATAGGTGCATATCAAGGATGTCAAGTATCAATATCAGTGAAAATACATAACCATGAAAGATATAATACATTAGGGTACTTATGAGAGTTTAGTAAAACTTGTGCAACACTTATAACGACTAAATAGTTAACATAAATGGTTAATAACTTAATTATTATTAGTTACCGAATTCAGGTAGATTCTCTGAAGAAGGAGTGATTCCCATCCCCGTGTTCATTTTCCTTCGTTTCCATTTCATTGCTTGCTAAGGTACAGATATTCTGCCCTTCTTGTAAGGAGCCTTCGTTCTCTTGATCTCTTGTTTTGATTCGTTTAGGATTTCCCCAAGCCATTGCTATGTTCCCTTGTATTGTGAACCCTTGTTTTGAATCTTTTGCTTTGAACCCTTGCCTTGACCTTTTTGTCTTGAACCTTACCTTGAACCCTGCTATGAACCTTGATATGAACCTTGCCATACACCTTGCCTTGAACCTTGATATACTTGAGATTTTAGCGGGATGAGAAAACCTTTTTAATTATTTATGAAAATGTTTTAAGAAAATCATTTTTTACAACTATCTTATTGAAGACTATTTTAAAAGACTATTTTTATGAAAAGCCATTTTAAAAGATTATTTTATGGAAACTATTTTAAAAGGATTATTTTCAAATGAACTTTTAGATTGAACCTTTACTATGAACATTTGCTACGATCTCTTGTCTTGACCATTTGACTTGAACCTTGATACATTGATATAAACCCTTTGATATATGACTTGACTTGAACCCATTGATAAAACTTGAACTTGAACTTGAAACATGAAACTTGAAACCTGATACTTGAACCACTTGATACTTGAACTTGACTTGTACACTTGACCTTGACCTTGACCCACAGTTTGAGACTACGAGCCATACTAGGCATGAGGGTTTCATGTCCTTGTCATTGTTGCACCAATGACTTGACTTTTGGGTAGGAAAGTGATTACCTATCCCGTCCCTGCCATGACTTAATACTTGACTTGCGCGTAGATGAAGACATTGTGGCAGCCTACAGGGGCGCATGGATGCATCCTAGATTTGTATTGTACTTGACTTGACTTACTTGTATTGTTTAGTGACATGATGGGTGTGTGCGATACACGTCATTCACTCTTGGGAGCTCGCGACTCCAACCCTTGGAGGTATCCCCTCATATTATACTTGGCATACCGAGGTCACCCCTCCGTATACATGTATACTTGTTTACTTGATTGATATGATATGTTCTGGGCTCGTAGAGGATTTCTGTTTCTGTTACCCTATAACCTATGCTCGATTTGATACTTGACTTGACTTGAATTGAACATTGGGCTGGTGGTGGGTTATGGTTTCCTTTACACTTAGACCTTGTAACCAATTCTTGATAACCTTTCTCATTTCTTTCTTAATCATGTTACACCTTGTATTATTTCCTTTACCTCACTATCCCTTTACTACTGCTTTGTATCGTTATATCTGTTCACTGAGCTTTCGTAGCTCAGCCGCATTTCTTTTCCTGCGGCAGGTTTTAGTTTGGAAGCTGGGTTTGAGTGGAGAGTACTTGGGCGTTAGAAGACTTTATTAGCTATTGAAGATGACTAGAAGGATTTACAGTTAGATTTAGAAATTATTGTATTGTAACCTTGTAGTTTTGGATTATCCATTGTAACCATTGAAATTCTATTGTATCATTTATGTCATATGCTTGTGATTGTCTGATATGAAACCATCGTTGTGACATCTTTACCCTTATCGGGTTGGGGTGTTACACTAGCACCACCATGACACCACCATGACCACTCCTAGCAGCCTAGCACCTCCATCACCACCTTTTCACCACCAAGCTACCACCCTACCACCTCCATCACCAACCCGTTACCTACTTGTGGCCAAAACACAAACGCGACCTCACCACAACCACACAACACTTTCCACCACCCCTAGCTACTATACTAGCCTCTCCTAGTCACCGACTAGCTTCTATTAGTCACCCCCCCCCCTTCTACCCTTGGCCACCACACCAAGCAACTTGGGCTCCAAGTTTGTTTTGACCCCTATAAATAGCCGAGACATCATCATCATTCAAAACCATTCCAAAACTCTTTCTACCTCAAATTCTATGATCTAAGCAAGTACTAGCAAAAGTATAAGAGTCCCTTAGAAGCCAAGAGCCAAGAAAAATGAGCCTTGAAGCCCTCTTCGAATAGTTAAGCCGAGAAAACCCTAAACTACCCATTTCGACCCATTTCTAATCGTGTAAGCTATTCTACTTGTTCAATAAGCTCTTTTATGGTTTTATAACTTTTATAAGCCTTATTAGATCCCATATGAGTCCTTGTTTAAGCCTTGAATCATAAAACCTATGCGTTTTCTTTTAAAAACCCTAGAAACATGTCGAATTGATATTTTGATCTCCAAAACCTTTCCATAAGCTATAAGCTAGTAAAAGCTACTTATCTTAGCCTATTTTAGTAATTCATAAGCTGCAAAACTCTTTTGGATTACAAAAATACACTTTGCATGATTTTTGGACTAGTTTTGAAACGTATTCCATGCATAGGGGTATATATTGTAACTTTTGGAAACTTATAATTATAAGGGTTATTTCTGTCATTTTTCTAAAGTTATAAGTCTAAGGACCTATTTTTCAAAGTTTTAAAGTTAAAAGGTTAGTGTATATATATATATATATATATATATATATTTAGTATATAAAGGACTAATTTTGTAAAAGTTTATAAATAAGGGTATATATTGCCAATTTGCAAACTTAAAGGTATAAATGAGATATTTTTTAAAAAACCTATCTTTTTAATTTAACAACGTATCACATTACTAGGGAATTTCATGTGAGGGGTTTCATTTGGTGACGAGTTTGCTGGGTTTACGAGTTAAAGTGCCCTGGCTCCTCAAACGTTTACTACATGACCTCTGAATTATGATAGCCCGAACAGTGTTATGTTATATCTAAATCTAGTGAATCAAAGAAACATTTACTTCAGAAACAAAGTTTTGAAACATAAACAAACCAACTAAGACTTGACATACACTACCTCAGGTTGGGTGAGTAAGCCGTCTAATATCTGAGTCACTTTTGACATCAATCATATTTCCCTAAACTAAGGTAAGTTCGTAGCCTCGTTTTAAATGTTTTGATTATTTTATGAAAACCCGCAAGGGGGATACATGCTATAAACCATGAATATTATTATTACCCCACTTTTATATGTTTTCCAAACTCCGTGAGTTCATAGCCTCACTTTCTAAATCCTTTTTCATAAACCCGTGAGGGGGATACATGCTATAAACCTGAATACAAGTATTTTCTATCCTAATTCATTATTGCACGAGTACTTTTACCTGCCACTATTTCCCAAATTTTATGAACCATAATCACTTGTGTGTGAACGCGAATATTGTGGATAGATCTATCTGGAGTGTGACTACTTCCGTTGGTTTGCCCCTACCGGGTACCAATAGCACTATATTTGATAACAATAGGTAACTTTGGCAAGTTACCTCTCCAAGAGGACTTTAGTTCCTCAAATATCACTAAGGTGATCCCCATGTTAATGTGTTGGTGTCTGATGAAGCGAAAAGTGTACCGCTTTTAGGGGGTCATTTAAGCCCTAAATCGTATTTATTTGATCAAATATTGCCCTAAATCGTTCCTTTTGTCATTTTAGGTACTTTGGAAAAGGAAGCATTTTGGACGTTTTTGGAGCATAAAATTGAAGAAAACGACAAAGTCTCAAAATCGGTTGGAAAAGTACCTGTGACGGCGTCAAGCACCATTGTGACGCCGTCAACCCTTGACGCGCCAGAGAGAATTTTGGATGATTAAAAGGGGACGGCGTCAAGAAGGCCATCAAGAAACCCTAACCGCGGTGAGGTGACGGCGTCAGCTCTATAACGTGACGCCGTCAGATCTGATTTTCTATATATATTCTCATAATTTTTAGTCATTAGTGTGCAACTTTGTGAGGAGAAACTCTAAGACGATTTTTCTGCTACTTTTAAGGGTTTTATACCCTTGGATCTCCCATGTTCAATTGAAGATAAGTAATCAATTAATCATTCAATATGTCTATGTGTTGTTTGATTATATCTTGTTCTTGTCTTTTATTTAACATGCTAGGCTAGATTTATCTTGTGTTTGCTTAGATCTAATGAAACCTAACTATTGATTATTGGTTGTTGGTGTGTTATTAATTGTATTGGATGATTGTTTATCGATGTTAGGCTTAAGAAAACTGGCTAACCTCCTATACGGTAACTTGCTTGAACGTCTTAAGAAACATGAACCAATGCGTACTAAGGTTTTTATGGTTGTATTTAATGCATGAGCGAATTCTAGTGATCCCATGTTAGGAGCTTCTTAGCCGGCTCGACATAGGAGTGAAGTAGGAGCTTATAGAGTTGGGGAAGTACGTACGCCACCCCATGATTGGTATTAAGGAATACACCCGTCATCCACGCAATTAATACACACTAATCAACCGGTAAAAGATAGTTAGGGAGTAAGGAAATCTAAGTAAACACATTTCTCTCCATATAAGTTCCACAACCTTTTTATTTTCAGTTATTTTATTTTATTTGCAATTGTAGTTATTTGGGTTAGTTGACTAGCAACTAATTCCGCCTACTCCTTCAAACCCGAGATTTTACTTGCTTTTATAAAAATATAAAAAATACAAAAAGAATCTTCCCTCACCCTTAGACCTATTAGAGTAGTTTTTCAATCCTAACGACACCATTCCCCTAGAGAACGATCAATCCCCCGGTACTTGCCACTACACTATACTACATCGGTCAGGTACACTGCCTGGTGGGGATTGCAAGCCTCTTGAGATCCCTCGAGAGGTAAAACCTGTTGTAAGGTCGCAAAACCACGCATCAAGTTTTTGGTGCCGCTGCCGGGGAATAGTTATTGTTTAGGTTGAATTTTTATTTTATTAGGCCTACTCACTAGATTCCTTTCTAGTGAGATTTTTATTTTATTTTTCTAGGTTTTCTTTAGTCTATCTTTTTTCTTCGTTTCTTTGTTCGTAACCATTACCATCCGACATCATGGAAGGTGGTAATATCCTCGATCCCAACAACCCACCACCACAACAACACCCACCTCCTAGAGCCCGTACCTTAGGAGACTACTCCCGTCCTAGCCACCATGGCTATCGAAACACCATTGAGCTCACTCAAGGAGCCAATGTCACTCCCTTACGATCCGACACCATCTGGTTGGTGCAAAGCGGATGCGCATTCCATGGACTTCGTTTCGAAGATCCTAATCAACATCTCAAGGACTTTCTCAAAATCGTTGATTCCATAGACCTTGATGTTGCCACTCGAGAGACGACCCGACTGCGTCTCTTTCAATTCTCTCTGCGGGACCAAGCTAGTCAATGGCTAGAGCGTCTACCCGCAGGATCCATCACCTTTTGGGATGATCTCACCACTCGTTTCCTTGCTCAGTTTTTCCCACCAGGAAGAACTACCAAGCTAAGGAATGATATCTTGATGTTCCAACAACGTCAAGGCGAAACCCTCTACGAGGCATGGACTCGATTCAAGGACTTACTCCAAAAAGTCCCTCACCATGGCATAGAACTTTGGCTCCAAGTCCAAATCTTCTATGACCACATCAATCTCTCCATGAGGCAAACCATTGACCAATCGGCCGGTGGTAAGCTACGTGATCTAAGTACGGAACAATCATGGGCTCTCCTGGAAGATCTTGCTCTTTATGACAACGAAAGTTGGAATGATCCCCGTGATTTGAATAAAACGGTCAAGGCAATATCTTTGCCTTCGAACAATTCAAGCACTTCTGACCGTAGGATCATAGAACTTGAAGACCAAGTCAAGTTTCTTATGAAATCCTACGAGGCTCCTAAACCTTCAAGCCAAGTGAACAAAATCACTTCTTCGTGTGAATTATGTAGTGGTCCCCACGACACTCGTGATTGCATGGAACTCCCCGAACAAGCTTTTGCGGACTACGCATCCTCGCGTACCGACGGAGCGGGAGACAAGTGGTACACTTTCAAACCCAAGCCAAACCCCTACGGTGATTCATACAACCCCTCATGGAAAAATCACCCAAACCTTAGGTGGAAACAAAACCAAAACGCACAACAAACCAATTCTTCCAACCCACCTAATCGTTTTCAATCAAGCGGTTCATCCTCGAACCGTACTTTCAACAACAATCCTTCCAACTATGGTAGTACCAATAACTTTGAAGGGTTGATGTCCAACTTCGTGACATCTCAAGAAGCTCGTTTAGCAAAGTTTGAAGCCGATTTCAAACAAAAACAAAGCGAGATGACCAATAAGATTGACACTTTGTTGAAAGCCCTCAATGACCGAGAAATGGGAGCACTCCCTAGCAACACAGTCAAGAACCCAAAATTAAACGTCAACGCCATTTCATCAGTTTCGTCTCCTAGTTCTTGTCCACAATATTATTCGGTCAATTCCATGAGCTCGTGTTTCAAACAAACCCAAGTCGTTCAAAATGACCAAGAAGTTATGATATCCAACACTAAATTGGTCAACAACATAGTTGAAACACCTCCCACTCAAAACCTTGACGAAGAATTCAAGGAGCTCCACCTTGAACGTCCGGTTATTGATGTATTAGCACGAGCCCCCTATTATAATGCCCTCTTAGAAAAATATGAGAAGAAGCTCGAGTTAGGTGACAAAGGGACCGCCTTCGTTCAAAACAAACTACCTAAGAAGTTAGATGATCCGGGCTTATTTGTTCTACCTTGCAAGATTGGTAATTCGGAGGCTTGTGACACATTAGCCGATCTTGGATCAAGCCTTAACCTACTTCCGTTACCTCTCCACACCTCTCTAAAACTAGGGAAACTTGAAGAAACCGAGGTAATAATAGGCTTAGCGGATGGAAGTGTTGCTTACCCGGTTGAAGTAGTCAAGGACGTGTTAGTACACATAGGAAAACTAACCATTTTAGCCGATTTCCACGTCCTTGATATGGTTAGCGACCCTACGTGCCCCTTGTTGATAGGTAGAGGATTTTTGGCGACCGCTAGTGCTATGATTGATTGTAAGGAATCTAAGATAGCGGTAGGAGAAGGTGATACTTGGTCAGTCTATGATATGAAGAAACATGCCTATGATACTAGTGAGAAACCAACACCCCATTGGTTAGAATTAAATAGGAGACCATCTAGATATGGACCCTGGATCGATGGAGACTTCATAGGACCCCAACGCCCATTTTACCTAGAAGAGGACTTTGTGAGCCGAACACATACGGTAGAACAACTCTTGGCTAGGGACACCGAATTGGATCCATTTGAAGACCCTCTAGTTTTTAGGAAGATGATTGATTTCCTAGGAGTTTTTCCAATTAACCTAGGGATGAACAGGTGGATATGTGAAGACAATGATCATAAGTGAGATTGGGACAAACCACCCAAAGATGGAGATGAGTCATGGCATATTAAGATGACATTGTATGACCCGGATGGAGAGAGGTTTGAAAAGATATATCGTACTATGCGGACCAATAGAAAACTTCAATCCAAGCTTAACCCTAAAGATGTCCTCGATGACGATCTCACTTACATAGGTTAAAAGGACTTTGAGTCTAGCTACAAGACTCGTTAATAAAGAAAAGCGCTTCTTGGGAGGCAACCCAAGCTTTATTTGCTTTGTGTGTTTATTTATTTGTTTGTTTGATTTTATTTGCTTCCGTATGTATGTTTAATTTTTATTATTATTGATTCATGTTCGAAACTAAATTGTGAAAATGCTTTATCTTGTTTTTAACTTCGTCTTAACTACATATAAAGGTATTTTGCAAAAGATAAGTGTAAGGGAAATCCAAATCGGTTTATTAGAACAAATGAACATGAATCATAACAATATTAAATTAACATACATATTAGTAATTGTTTGAGTCAAATGCTTGTATCGAGTCATAATGATATTTTGCAGGATTTCCAGGAAATAAGGATTGAGTTTTTCCAGAAATTTTCCGGAAACTTAACATGAAAAATCTGTCAGATCACTTCTGACGGCGTCAGGAACAGTTTTCTGGAATTTTTTTTTTTTGAAAGTTTTGTTTTTCTTCCGGAATCATAAAATGCTTTATTAAATCTCTAACTTATAAACTCCAGGAATCTGCAAAATAATCATTCCACAAGCATTATATCCTTATACAGATTTATCCCGCCGATGTTATGCAGGTTTTCGTGTTTGTTTTCTCAGGTTTAACAGGTTATTTTGGACAAGGAGATGTATGTGGAATCTAGCTTTTGGCGCTGCTTTAGTCTTGAAGCTTCAACATTACCTTGGAAGAAGATCTAACCATGTTACCTCTTTATCCACCGAGCAAATCAGGGGAGTATTTGATTTCATTCTTTTACCTTATTTACTTTTACATCTTGTTATTTGAACATTGGGGACAATGTTCATCTTAAGTGTAAGGGGGGGTAAAGTACGATACCTTAGAGAATGCTATTACGCTTGATTTTTTCATTTGTTTAATGGTAGATGTGTAATAAAACTGAGAGAAATACCTGTTAAGGCAATTTTAGTGCCAAATTTAAATTTTTTTACAACATATAGGAGTGAAACTTTGGTCTTAATGAGCGTCTCACGGATAGGAGTTATATGACTAGCACAAAACCGTACCACTAAAAAAATTTTCCACCCCCAAATATGTGAGGTTCGCCCCTAGAATTGGTAGGAAAAGCATTTATGCTATGATGTGTGTACCGGTAGCACTTAGATTCTAGAACTTGCGTTAGGACCATTCCGAGGCAACAAGTGAGACTACATTCGTGTAGTTAGATTTACTACATGATAAGAGGCATTAGGATTAACCCATTGTTTTACACCTGTGTTTTTGTTATAATTACATTGGCTACATTGGTCAAGTAATTCTCCCACACCCTTTGCGTTGTACTCATTTTTAGTACACGATACCCCTAGTACACCCCTCAGAGCCTATCTTTTCGTTTCTAACTTTAAGCATTTTACTTAAAGTAAGAATTTGTTTACACCCCACTTAAATGTACACCCAAATCGCCTTAGCCTACATTGTATGCACTCATTTTTAGTGCATTATTGTGACAACATTTGTTTAAACCCCAAGTTAATTATCTAATTGATTACATGGTTGCTAAGTCGAGTCATATCCTTGTACATATTGTTTTGGGACGATTGGGACTCATGGGTAAAGTACTAGTGTAATGGAGTAATGGGGAAGAACAACATTATTACCCCCATATGTGCTAAATATTTTAAAAGTACTCCAAGTGTTTCGATTATCTTAATTCGAGTCATTAGAATAGTTAATTGTAAAGTTATGTAAAAGTTTAAGTGTAGTCTTGGCTTAGCAACGCCATATTGTACATTGATGCGTGGTTTTGCAACCTTACAACAGGTTTTACCTCTCGAGGGATCTCAAGAGGCTTACAACCCCACCAGGCAGTGTACCTGACCGATGTAGTATAGTGTAGTGGTAAGTACGGGGGATTGATCGTTCTCCACAGGGAATAGTGTTCGTTAGGTATGAAAAACTACTCTAATAGGTCTAAGGGTGAAGGAAGATTCTTTTTATGTTTTTATATTTTTATGAAAGCAAGTAAAATCTCGGGTTTGAAAGAGTGGGCGGAATTAGTTGCTAGTCAACTAACCCAAATTACTACGAATGCAAATAAAATAAAATAACAAAAATGAAAAGTTGGTGAAAACTTATGTGGAGAGAAATGTGTTTACTTAGATTTCCTTACTCCCTAACTATCTTTTACCGGTTGATTAGTGTGTATTAGTTGCGTGGATGACGGGTGTATTCCTTAATACCATTCGTGGGGTGGCGTACGTACTTCCCCAACTCTACAAGCTCCTACTTCACTCCTATGTCGAGCCGGCTAGGAAGCTCCTAACATGGGATCACTAGAATTCGCTTGTGCATTAAATACAACCATAAAAACCTTTAGTACGCATTGGTTCATGTTTCTTAAGACGTTCAAGCAAGTTACCGAATAGGAAGTTAGCCAGTTTTATTAAGCCTAACATAGATAAACAATCATCCAATACAACTAATAACACACTAATAACCAATAATCAATAGCTAGGTTTCATTAGATCTAAGCAAACACAAGATAAATCTAGCCTAGCATGTTAAACAAAAGACAAGAACAAGATAGAATCAAACAACACATAGACATATTGAATGATTAATTGATAACTTATCTTCAATGTAACATGGAAGATCTCAAGGCAAAAAGCCTTGAAAGAGCTGCCAAATTCGTCTTAGGGTTTTCACACACAAAATTCCTCAATAAGTTCCACACTAATGACAAAAAATTAGAAAACTATATATAGACTTTCAGATCTGACGGCGTCACGTTATGGAGTGTGACGCCGTCACCTCGCCGCTTTTAGGGTTCCCGGATGACCTTCTTGACGCCGTCCCTCTTTAGCTCTCCAAAATCCGTTCTGGCTTATCAAGGCTTGACGCCGTCAGACTATGAACGTGACGCCGTCCCTCTTTAAATTATAACGTGACGACCTTGATCAAATTAAAGGGTGACGCCGTCAGAATTCCCATGCAATTTTCACTGGCTTATCATGAGTAAATTTCACATCCACCACTTTTGCCAAGCCATGACGCCGTCCAGGGATAATCCTGACGCCGTCAAAGGTAACTTCCAGCATGATTTTGAGACTTTGTCGTTTTCTTCACTTTTATGCTCCAAAAACGTCCAAAATGCTTCCTTTTCCAGATTTCTCCTCAAAAGTACCTAAAATGACAAAAGGAGCGATTTAGGGCAATATTTGATCAAATAAATACGATTTAGGGCTTAAATGACCCCTTAAAAGCGGTACACTTTTCGCTTCATCAAATACCCTTACACTTGAGATTTGCTTGTCCTCAAGCAAATGCGCTTTTATTCTAATCAAAATACAAGTTAGGGGTCATTTAATGCTAACATAAAAGTAATTACAACAAATATTCGTTCCACTTTAATCATAATAAGCACGGAGATTATAAACTAGCACCTCACAAGTAGTGTTTAGATACTCACATCTCTCAAGTGTCATCAAAATAAATCTCATAAATGAAAACGGATAATATCTCTCACTACCTGTCATAGCAAATAGATTACCATAGGCTTGGGAAAGGATCGAAAACCTCCTCCACTAGGCGTAAGCACCTAAGATAAACTATCAAAGAGGGCTTTTAAATGGGTTATAACGTTAGGTGTAGGGAAAAGGAAAACACGGTTTTGTTGGATAAAGGATATTTTACTGGTGGCGAGTTAAAGATCTTGATTAATTACATGTACTATACAATGTTGCTAAGCCAAGACTCGACTCGATCTTAAGCTAAAAACAAAATAACAAAAACATAAAATAAACATAAAATGCAACGGGATGGTAGTCCGTATGTTTTTTTTCTACTTTTCTTTTTCTCATTTTTTTTTTGTATTTTTCTTGATTTTTCGATTTTTTTTTTCATTTCATACACTCTTGCCCTACCATCCAAAATAATACATCATAGGGGCATTGCATTCCCCTTACACTTGAACTTTTACATAACTTTACAAATACTATTCTAATGACTCGAATTAAGATAATTGAAAAACTTGGAGTACTTTTAAAATATTTAGCACATATGGGGGTAATAAATGATGTTCTTCCCCATTACTCCATTACACTAGTACTTTACCCATGAGTCCCAATCGTCCCAAAACAATATGTACAAGGATATGACTCGACTTAGCAACCATGTAATCAATTAGATAATTAACTTGGGTTTAAAACAAATGTTGACACAATAATGCACTAAAGATGAGTGCATACAAGGTAGGCTAAGGCGATTTGGGTGTACATTTTAGTGGGGTGTAAACAAATTCTTCCTTTAAGTAAAATGCTTAAAGGTCAAAACGAAAAGATAGGCTCTGAGGGGTGTACTAGGGGTATCGTGTACTAAAAATGAGTACAACGCAAAGGGTGTGGGAGAATTACTTGACCAATGTAGCCAAAGTAATTATAACAAAAACACAGGTGTAAAACAATGGGTTAATCCTAATGCCTCTTATCATGTAGTAAATCTAACTACACGAATGTAGTCTCACTTGTGGCCTCGGAATGGTCCTAACGCAAGTTCTAGAATCTAAGTGCTACCGGTACACACATCATAGCATAAATGCTTTTCCTACCAATTCTAGGGGTGAACCTCACATATTTGGGGTGGAAAATTTTTTAGTGGTACGGTTTTGTGCTAGTCATATAACTCCTATCCGTGAGACGCTCATTAAGATCAAAGTTTCACTCCTATATGTTGTAAAAAATTTTAAATTTGGCACTAAAATTACCCTAACAGGTATTTATCTCAGTTTTATTACACATCTATCATCAAACAAACAAAAATCAAGCGCAATTGTATTCTCTAAAATCGTACTTTTACCCCCCCCCCCCCCTTACACTTAGGATGAACATTGTCCCCAATGTTCAAATAACAAGATGTAAAAGCATAAAGTAAAACAATGAAATCAAATACTCCCCTGATTCGCTCGGTGGATAATGAAGTAACACGGTTAGATCTTCTTCCAAAGTAATGTTGAAGCTCCATGACTAATGCATCGCCATAAGCTTGATCTAAAAACATTTCCTTGTCCAAAATAACCTGTTAAACCTGAGAAAACAAACACGAAAACCTGCATAACATCGGCGGGATAAACTCTATATATAAGGATATAATGCTTGTGAAATGATAATTTTGCAGATTCCTGGAGATTATAAGTTAGAGATTTAATAAAAACTTTTTATGAAAACAAAACTTTCAAAAATTTTCAGAAAATTAAACCTGACGCCGTCAGGGTGTAAAGCCTGACGCCGTCAGAAATAATCTGACAGAATTCTCATGTTACGTTTCCGGAAAATTTTTGGAAAAACCTATACCTTACTTCCTGGAATTCCTGCAAAACATCATTATGACTCGATACAAGCATTTGACTCAAACAAATACTAATATGTGTGTTAATTTATTATTATTATGATTCATGTTCATTTGTGTTCTAATAAACCGATTTAGATTTCCCTTACACTTAACTTTTGCAAAATACCTTTATATGTAGTTAAGACGAAGTTAAAAACAACATAAAGCATTTTCACAAATTACTTTTGAACATGAATCAATAGTAATAAAACTTAAACACACATACGGAAACAAATAAAATCAAACAAACAATTAAATAAACACACAAAGCAAACAAAACTTGGGTTGCCTCCCAAGAAGCGCTTTTCTTTATTAACGAGTCTTGTAGCTAGACTCAAAGTCACGTACATTACGTGATTCCATCATTCATAATGACGTATCCCGGATAGATATAATCCTTGTTATCAGGGTGGTGGTGTCTCAATCGCTCGACATTCGCAGTCACTTCACCTCCTCCCTTGCTGGTCAAGCTTATTACCCCATCTTGGTGTAGACTTTTAATTGTGAATGGTCCGTACCACCAGGGACTTGGTTCATCAGTAGGTGCTTTTGTTTCTGAATGCCTTAGGAGCACTGAGTCTCCTTTTGTAAATTCAACTAGGTTATGGGTCTGGTCATCAGCCTCAATATAGTTGTTATTTCCACCCTTACATTCTCCAATTTCCATTTCATTGTAATTCTTAATCCTTGCCTCCCATGCAAGGATTTTCTCTCGAACGTTACCACGGATTATATTGGGGTTCGCCTCCATCTTCTTTTGTAGAGCAACATCTCGTATGTGTCGTGAGATCGTTGGGAAGTTTATTGTTTTCTTCCCTTTCTTCATTTGGATGGTACTTTTTTCGTAATTGATTTGTGCCCTAGTGGTCGCGAGAAAGGGTGCCCCAAGGATTATTGGCATATTCATGTCATTTCTTTCAATAATCATGAAGTCGACCGGATATAGGAATCCGGCAACGTTGACCAACACATCTTCCGCAATTCCTAACGGGTACTCATAAGAATGTTTTGCAAAGGAGAGTTTAGTACGGGTGATGGATGGCAGTTCGTCGGTTTAACTGGACATAAACGGATAAAGGCATCAAATTTACATCGGAACCTTGGTCAGCTACCGCATCCAGATACTTGAGTTTTCCAATGCTGCATGGTATTTCGAAGACCCGTAGAATTCCTGCTTTTCCACTAACTTTTGTCTTATGAGGCACTCATACAATTGCCCCCCGGGTAATGTGTCGGATTCGTCATCCGGTTCCATCCTCTTTGACTCCTTGTTGGGTAGATGAGTACGTCGATAGTTTCCTACCCAATCGTTTATGGTTTCCTTGTTTATTTCGTGCTTCAAGTAATGCCTCACTTGTTGTGACTTTGGTGGTTCTTCCAATTGGCGCTCCTTGGCGGGCGTCTCCTTTTCCTTGTCGGAATCGCATGTGTAGGCATTGGTGTTTCCGTCATTAAGTGGTACGAGGTCAATTTTGTTAACTTCCATAGTTATCAATTTCCCTCTTCCATCATTTTCGCCCTCTTGGACGACGGAGACGGCATTAACACATTTAGTGTTGGGAACTTCAACATCTTTCCGCACTAGCACATTTTTAGGAGCTTTCGTATTAGTATATTCTTTCAAAAGGTTCATCATCTCCGCCATCTTCTCTTCCATTTCCTCCTTCTGTTTGTAGACGGCTTCCTCAAATTTCGCCAACCGTTCAGAGTGTTTTGACATGTATTCTCTCATTCGAGCTTCGAATGTTGGACTAAGTTCCTGAGGTGGGGAGTTGGGTTGAGCGTGCTTATGGAAGGGTTTAGTATTTTCCCTACGGGGTGATTCAGACAATGGTATTTGCTTAACGCTTGAGACCGAGTTAATTGTTGCTTTTTGTGGACTTAAGGGTCTCTTTTGCTTTTCCATAAGATATGCAACCCTTTTCTCAAGTTCACTTACGCTTTCCTCAGTGATTTGATTGGCTGTATCGGGTGATGAATATGTCTTGACCGCCGAGCGTACGTCGTGGGAAACTTGCCACAATTCATCATCGTCGGATGCAAGCTCATCAATGATCTCCCATGATTCCTCGGCGCTTTTGTCGCGCAATCTGCCCCCGGCGGCTCGATCGATGGCACGCTTGGTGTGGTAATCAACATGGTCATAGAAGATTTGGATTTGAAGCCAGAGATTTATGCCATGATGAGGGACTTTTTTGAGTAAGTCCTTGAATCGAATCCATGCTCCGTAGAGGGTTTCGCCTCGACGTTGTTCAAACGTCAAGATATCCTTCCTTAGCTTGGTAGTTCTTCCCGGTGGGAAAAACTGAGCAAGGAAACGAGTGGTGAGATCATCCCAAGAGGTGATGGATCCTGCAGGTTGACGCTCTAGCCATTGACTAGCTTGGTCCCGCAAAGAGAATTGAAAGAGACGCAGTCGGGTCGTCTCTCGAGTGGCAACATCAAGGTCTATAGAATCAACGATTTTAAGAAAGTCCTTGAGATGTTGATTAGGATCTTCAGAACGAAGTCCATGGAATGCGCATCCGCTTTGCACCAACCGGATGGTGTCGGATCGCAAGGGTGTGACATTGGCTCCTTGAGTGAGCTCAATGGTGTTTCGATAGCCATGGTGGCTAGGACGGGAGTACTCTCCTAAAGTACGGGCTCTAGGAGGTGGTGGTTGTTGTGGTGGGTTGTTGGGATCAAGGATATTACCACCTTCCATGATGTCGGATGGTAATGGTTACGAACAAAGAAACGAAGAAAAAAGATAGACTAAAGAAAACCTAGAAAAATAAAATAAAAATCTCACTAGAAAGGAATCTAGTGAGTAGACCTAATAAAATAAAAATTCAACCTAAACAATAACTATTCCCCGGCAGCGGCGCCAAAAACTTGATGCGTGGTTTTGCAACCTTACAACAGGTTTTACCTCTCGAGGGATCTCAAGAGGCTTACAACCCCACCAGGCAGTGTACCTGACCGATGTAGTATAGTGTAGTGGTAAGTACGGGGGATTGATCGTTCTCCACAGGGAATAGTGTTCGTTAGGTATGAAAAACTACTCTAATAGGTCTAAGGGTGAGAGAAGATTCTTTTTGTGTTTTTATATTTTTATGAAAGCAAGTAAAATCTCGGGTTTGAAGGAGTGGGCGGAATTAGTTGCTAGTCAACTAACCCAAATAACTACGAATGCAAATAAAATAAAATAACTAAAATGAAAAGGTTGTGAAAACTTATGTGTAGAGAAATGTGTTTACTTAGATTTCCTTACTCCCTAACTATCTTTTACCGGTTGATTAGTGTGTATTAGTTGCGTGGATGACGGGTGTATTCCTTAATACCATTCGTGGGGTGGCGTATGTACTTCCCCAACTCTACAAGCTCCTACTTCACTCCTATGTCGAGCCGGCTAGGAAGCTCCTAACATGGGATCACTAGAATTCGCTTGTGCATTAAATACAACCATAAAAACCTTTAGTACGCATTGGTTCATGTTTCTTAAGACGTTCAAGCAAGTTACCGAATAGGAAGTTAGCCAGTTTTATTAAGCCTAACATAGATAAACAATCATCCAATACAACTAATAACACACTAATAACCAATAATCAATAGCTAGGTTTCATTAGATCTAAGCAAACACAAGATAAATCTAGCCTAGCATGTTAAACAAAAGACAAGAACAAGATAGAATCAAACAACACATAGACATATTGAATGATTAATTGATAACTTATCTTCAATGTAACATGGAAGATCTCAAGGCAAAAAGCCTTGAAAGAGCTGCCAAATTCGTCTTAGGGTTTTCACACACAAAATTCCTCAATAAGTTCCACACTAATGACAAAAAATTAGAAAACTATATATAGACTTTCAGATCTGACGGCGTCACGTTATGGAGTGTGACGCCGTCACCTCGCCGCTTTTAGGGTTCCCGGATGACCTTCTTGACGCCGTCCCTCTTTAGCTCTCCAAAATCCGTTCTGGCTTATCAAGGCTTGACGCCGTCAGACTATGAACGTGACGCCGTCCCTCTTTAAATTATAACGTGACGACCTTGATCAAATTAAAGGGTGACGCCGTCAGAATTCCCATGCAATTTTCACTGGCTTATCATGAGTAAATTTCACATCCACCACTTTTGCCAAGCCATGACGCCGTCCAGGGATAATCCTGACGCCGTCAAAGGTAACTTCCAGCATGATTTTGAGACTTTGTCATTTTCTTCACTTTTATGCTCCAAAAACGTCCAAAATGCTTCCTTTTCCAGATTTCTCCTCAAAAGTACCTAAAATGACAAAAGGAACGATTTAGGGCGATATTTGATCAAATAAATACGATTTAGGGCTTAAATGACCCCTTAAAAGCGGTACACTTTTTGCCTCATCATACATGTAATTAATCAAGATCTTTAACTCGCCACCAGTAAAATATCCCTTATCCAACAAAATCGTGTTTTCCTTTTCCCTACACCTAACGTTATAACCCATTTAAAAGCCCTCTTTGATAGTTTATCTTAGGTGCTTACGCCTAGTGGAGGAGGTTTTTGATCCTTTCCCAAGCCTATGGTAATCTATTTGCTATGACAGGTAGTGAGAGATATTATCCGTTTTCATTTATGAGATATACTTTTATGACACCTGAGAGATGTGAGTATCTAAACACTACTTGTGAGGTGCTAGTTTCTAATCTCCGTGCTTATTATGATTAAAGTGGAACGACTATTTGTTGTAATTACTTTTATATTAGCGTTAAATGACCCCTAACTTGTATTTTGATTAGAATAAAAGCGCATTTGCTTGAGGACAAGCAAATCTCAAGTGTAAGGGTATTTGATGAAGCGAAAAGTGTACCGCTTTTAGGGGGCATTTAAGCCCTAAATCGTATTTATTTGATCAAATATTGCCCTAAATCGTTCCTTTTGTCATTTTAGGTACTTTGGAGAAGAAATCTGGAAAAGGAAGCATTTTGGACGTTTTTGGAGCATAAAAGTGAAGAAAACGACAAAGTCTCAAAATCGGCTGGAAAAGTACCTGTGACGGCGTCAAGCGCCATTGTGACGCCGTCAACCCTTGACGCGCCAGAGAGGATTTTGGATGATTAAAAGGGGACGGCGTCAAGAAGGCCATCAAGAAACCCTAACCGCGGCGAGGTGACGGCGTCAGCTCTATAACGTGACGCCGTCAGATCTGATTTTCTATATATATTCTCATAATTTTTAGTCATTAGTGTGCAACTTTGTGAGGAGAAACCCTAAGACAATTTTTCTGCTACTTTTAAGGGTTTTATACCCTTGGATCTCCCATGTTCAATTGAAGATAAGTAATCAATTAATCATTCAATATGTCTATGTGTTGTTTGATAATATCTTGTTCTTGTCTTTTATTTAACATGCTAGGCTAGATTTATCTTGTGTTTGCTTAGATTTAATGAAACCTAACTATTGATTATTGGTTGTTGGTGTGTTATTAATTGTATTGGACGATTGTTTATCGATGTTAGGCTTAAGAAAACTGGCTAACCTCCTATACGGTAACTTGCTTGAACGTCTTAAGAAACATGAACCAATGCGTACTAAGGTTTTTATGGTTGTATTTAATGCATGAGGGAATTCTAGTGATCCCATGTTAGGAGCTTCTTAGCCGGCTCGACATAGGAGTGAAGTAGGAGCTTATAGAGTTGGGGAAGTACGTACGCCACCCCACGATTGGTATTAAGGAATACACCCGTCATCCACGCAATTAATACACACTAATCAACCGGTAAAAGATAGTTAGGGAGTAAGGAAATCTAAGTAAACACATTTCTCTCTATATAAGTTCCACAACCTTTTTATTTTCAGTTATTTTATTTTATTTGCAATTGTAGTTATTTGGGTTAGTTGACTAGCAACTAATTCCGTCCACTCCTTCAAACCCGAGATTTTACTTGCTTTTATAAAAATATAAAAAATACAAAAAGAATCTTCCCTCACCCTTAGACCTATTAGAGTAGTTTTTCAATCCTAACGACACTATTCCCCTAGAGAACGATCAATCCCCAGGTACTTGCCACTACACTATACTACATCGGTCAGGTACACTGCCTGGTGGGGATTGCAAGCCTCTTGAGATCCCTCGAGAGGTAAAACCTGTTGTAAGGTCGCAAAACCACGCATCAGTGTTGTTGGGAATAAAATGTTCAAGTCAAAGAGCCTGCTAATGATGTAAAAGAGCCTGCTAGTTGATTTTGAAGAGTATGAAGATGTACTAACAGTACCTTCTGGGTAGAAGGTACTGCTAGTTGATGAAGAGCCTGCCAAGCTATATGTCAAGTTGATTAGATATTTTGTAATAGATATTTAGTTGAATTATTAGTCTTTGTACATTGTTATACGTTATGTAGAAGAAGATTAGTCTTCTGTGGTGTACAGAAGAATATTGCAGAGTTGTACATTGGTAGTTGTATTTAATTGTAGGCTAGAATAGTCAAAGTAAAGTATTATATTTAACCACTTGACAACTTTTAATAAGGGTTCCTTATCGTATAAAAGGTTCCCTTAGTCACACTTCATGCATGCATCTTTTCCAACTATTAACCAAAACCGAACTATTTCTCAAGTAACTTAGTTACTCAATTCACAAATCCTTTTTACAATCTAAGATTCAAGATTACTTTGTAATCCCGGTGATATTTAGATCATCCGTATTATTTCATCAATAATATTGAATCGTTTTGTGTTAACCAAAGTTGTGTTCCTTGTTCATTACATACTCACGTTTACATAACTCACCACCTTGTGTTCTTTTAAGTGTGTTGTAGTAGATTCCGCATGCTAAACACATTCATACATAAATATCTCACAAACGCATTACTAAGATTCACATCCCAAGTGTTTGTACAACAATCAAACCTTTCCACAAGTGGTATCAGAGATAGGCTGATATTTACTAATTTAAAAGAACAATGGATGTTGAACATATTCAAACGAATGTTGCAGCTAAACTTCTATTACTCAAGCAAAATGAGTTTGATATGTGGCGACTAAGGGTAGAACAATACTTTCAAGTGCAAGACTATGCACTTTGGGAGATTATTGAACAAGTCAACTCTTTTAAACCCTCAATCTCCACTACAACAGTAAATGATGCTCTTGTAACACAAATACAAACACAACCATCAAGTGCAGAAGAAAAAATTCAGAAGCGAAATGATCTAAAAGCCAGGAGTATGTTACTGATGACTATTCCAAATGATCAGCTTTTAATCTTTAACAAATACAAAGATGCTAAAACCCTATTTGAAGCTATTGTGGCTAGATTTGGTGGTAATGATGCTACCAAGAAAACACAGAAAACACTTCTCAAACAGCAGTTTGAGAACTTCACAGCCACAACAAATGAATCTTTGGACAGTATGTTCAATAGACTTCAGAAGCTTTCAAGCCAGTTAGCCATCCATGAAGTGATGATAACTCAAGAAGACCTAAACTCCAAATTCCTTAGGAGTTTACCTTCAGAATGGTCCATGCATGTTATTGTCTGGAAGAACAAGCCAGATATTGATCAGATGAGTCTTAATGATCTCTACAACAATTTCAAAATAGTAGAGCATGAAGTAAAGAAGACTACTGGGTCAAGCTCAGGAAATATGGCTTTTGTTTCATCACCAAGCACCTCAAAAGTTGATAATGAAGAAAAAGATGGCAGAGAAGAAGGTACTGCCAACACAACCTTTGGTACTGCTAGTACTTCCAGTAGTACCAAAACCATTTTAGATGAAACAATTGGGTGTGCTTTTCTTACATCTCAACACAATGGGTCCATACTAACATTTGAAGATCTTCAAGAGATTCATCCTGATGATCTTGAAGAGATGGACATAAAGTGGCAACTTTCACTTCTGAGCATCAGGGATAAGAAGTTGTTGATGAGGATTGGTAAGAAGATAATGATAAATGGAAGTGAGCCTGCTGGGTATGATAAGTCCAAGGTGGAGTGTTACAACTGCCACATGAAGGGTCACTATTCTAGGAGAGGTGGGGGTAAAGAAGACTTAAGAAAGGATGACAAGGGTAGAGGTGTTTGAGCAGAGGAATAAAGTAGAAAAGCTTTGAAGCTAGCAAGAGTAGGAAGTAGAAATCATTGAACCCAAAGCAATGGTTGTTTGATGCATGGTTTGTTGAGTTTCATGGGTGAAGATGAGTCAACTTCTGATGAATTGGCTTTAATGGCATTCTCCACTCCTGAGGTAAAAATTTCTAAATGTTCTACTACATGTGAAGTTTTTGAAGAATTACAAACTTTAAAAAAATGTTATGATGAACTCACATTAGAACATAGACAAACACATCAAAACTTAGTCAACTATAAGTGTGGTATGGCCAAACTAGAAAAACAAATCATTCACTTTAGAGAAAATGAACTCACCTTTACTGATGCTAAAGCTGCTCTTAATAGACAAATATTTTTGAAAGATTCAGAAATAGAAATGTTAAGGACTGAGTGTACTAAAGTGACATTGGCCAGAGATAATATTCAACTGACTGTTACTAAATTGGAAATTGCTTCTGAATGCACTAGAAGCATAGTTGAGAATCAGATGAATAAGAGAATAAAATCAGGGATAGGATACAATAAATGTCCACCTCCTTATAGAGGAATTCCTTGTCCCCAAGGTAGTGATCTTGCAGCATCAGGTTTACATGAATTTATCAACAAACCATTAGCTAAACCTGTAGAGATAAGTGAACCTGTTGAGAGTGCTAAGAATGCCTCACTCTCTAAGGTGCTCACTGATAAGATACCAGATGTCCTGATTATTGAAGATTGGGTATCTGATGATGATGAAGATGAGACTGTTCCTATCAAAGGAAACAAAGTAGGACCAATCAGTCCTAAGAGAGTAGAAATTAAGGCTAAGGCTAAAGCTGTTTTGAAAACAGTTGAAAGTTGTGAAAAATGTAATAACAAACCTAGGGGAAGCCAAAGAAATTGGAACAACCTTAAGTCACAAAAACTAGGTGATGACTTTGTTATGTTCAATAAGGCTTGTTATTATTGTGGTAGCTTTAATCATCTTCATGCTTATTGTAATAAATGGGTTTCTGGGAGTAAATCAAAGTCTAATACAAATGTTACTCACCCCAGAAAAAGTTTTGTTAAGTCTAACACCACAAAAGTTAAAAATACTGTTAGACAACATAAGCCTGTTATTACAAAACCAACTGATAAGGGTACAAGAAACACTTTCAAATATGTACCAAAAGTTGAGAATAGTCCTATTCAAAAGAAATCTGTGGTCAAAACAAAAATTTGGAAACCAAAAACCAAAGGTTCTGCTAGACCAAAAGGTCCTGCTAGACCAAATGGTACTGCCAAACTTGGTATTGCCAAAATTGGTACAAATAGACCAAAGACCACACAATGGATTAAAAGGGAAAGTGTTGTTAAGTCCTCAGCATGTTGGATTTGGAAACCAATCCAATCAAAAGGTGCATCAACAACCCTGAAAAGGTTTGATTTCATTGATGCAAGAGGCAAACCCAAGTCTGTCATGGCTTGGGTACCCCAAGGAAACTAATATGTTTATTCATGTGCAGGAACATTCATCTAATATTGGAGATCAAGGATATGTTGATAGTGGATGTTCAAGGCACATGACAGGCAACATGTCATTCCTCTCAGACTTCAAAACATTTGATGGAGGATATGTTACCTTTGGGGGAGGAATAAAAGGAAAGATCACTGGTAAAGGTACTATCAAAACCAGTAAACTAGATTTTGAAAATGTGTATTTTGTGAAAGAATTTCAGTTTAATCTTCTTAGTGTCTCACAAATGTGTGACAAAAAGAACAATGTTCTATTTACTGACAATGAATGTATGGTTCTTTCTTCTGATTTTAAAATGTCTGATGAAAGTCAGATCCTTCTTAAAATCCCAAAAAGGAACAATATGTACAGTGTTAATTTAAAGAACATTGATCCTAAGGAGAGTCTAACTTGTTTGGTAGCAAAAGCATCATTGGATGAATCTATGCATTGGCATAGAAGGCTTGGTCATGTAAACTTTAAAACAATCAACACTATTGCAAAATATGATTTAGTAAGAGGTTTACCCAAAAAGATTTTCCAAAATGACCAAACCTGTGTTGACTGTCTAAAAGGCAAACAACATAGAGCTTCTTGTAAGCCCAAGACCCAAAACTCTATTTCTCAGGCTTTACATATGCTTCATATGGATCTCTTTGGTCCTACTAATGTGTGCAGCTTGAATGGAAAAAGATATTGTCTTGTTGTTACTGATGATTATAGCAGATTTTCTTGGGTTTTCTTTTTAAGATCTAAACATGAAACTAGTGAGATTCTTAAATCTTATATCACTGAGGTAGAAAACCAATCTGATAAGAAAGTCAAAGTCATCAGATGTGACAATGGGACAGAGTTCAAGAATAGGGTTATGGATGACTTTTGCAAGGAAAAAGGCATAAAAAGGGAATTTAATGTAGCTAGAACCCCACAACAAAATGGAGTAGCAGAAAGAAAGAATAGAACACTTATAGAGGCTGCTAGAACTATGTTAGTAGACTCTAAGTTGCCTATTTCATTTTGGGCTGAAGCAGTTGGTACTGCCTGTTATGTACAAAACAGGGTTCTTGTGACAAAACCACATAGAAAGACACCTTATGAACTTTTCTTTGGTAGAACACCATCTTTAAGTTTTATGAGACCTTTTGGTTGTCATGTCACTATTCTCAATACCAAAGATCATTTAGGCAAGTTTGATGGAAAAGCAGATGTAGGCTATTTGATAGGGTATTCCTTGCAGAGTAAAGCCTATAGAGTGTTTAACACTTGCACTAGGCTAGTGGAAGAGAATCTTCACATAGAGTTTCAAGAGAAACTAACAAATGTGAAAGGAATTGGACCAGATTGGATGTTTGATATTGATAGGCTTTCAGAATCTATGAATTATGTGCCTGTTACAGGTACAAATACTAATGATGATGCAGGTTTTGAAGACAATGTTGAAACTCCTAAAGATCAAGATTACATCTGGATGCCAATTTGGAAGGGAATGGATCTATCTTTAAGTCAAGAAGGACCTTCAAACACAACAAATGAAGGCAATGAAGATGATCAAGGAACTCAGAATCAAGAGAATCAAGAAAGTGGTGCTAATGACAATGGTACTGCTAGTTCACCAGATGGTCCTGCTAGTTCAAGTATTGATACTGCTGAGCCATTGAATGTTCAAATAGATGATTCTTTACAAGAAGAGGTGGGGATTAGCAATCTTCCATCTACCTATGAAGTTCCTAAAACACCAAACACTAGAATTCTCAAAGATCACTCAACTGATGATGTGATTGGTAGCATAAATTCTGGTGTTAGAACAAGATCTCAAGTTGGTTTATCTCAAGTCTTGTCTTCAGATGAAGAAGGGTTTAACTCCTCTATTTATGAAGAAAAGAATAATGATATTTCCAATATATGCCTGTTTTCATGTTTTCTATCTCAGGCTGAACCCAAAAAACATAAACAAAGCTTTAGATGATGCAAGTTGGGTGGAAGCAATGCAAGAAGAGCTTCTCCCATTCAAGATTCAGAAGGTTTGGATATTGGTTGATTTGCCCAAAGGTCATAGGGCAATTGGAACCAAATGGGTGTTCAGAAACAAGAAAGATGAAAGGGGTATAGTGATCAGAAATAAAGCAAGATTGGTAGCTCAAGGATATACTCAAGAAGAAGGGGTAGATTATGAAGAAGTGTTTTCTCCAGTTGCAAGACTTGAAGCAATTAGGCTTTTCTTGGCCTATGCTTCATTCATAGGCTTCACTGTCTATCAAATGGATGTTAAGAGTGCATTTTTATATGGTGAAATTGAAGAACCAGTATATGTCTCTCAACCTCCAGGCTTCATTGATGCAGAGTATCCAGACAAGGTTTATAAGGTTACCAAGGCTCTGTATGGACTACACCAAGCTCCTAGGGCATGGTATGAAACATTGGCTTGTTTTCTATTAGAAAGTGGATTCCAAAGAGGCAGGATTGATCCAACTTTGTTTATCAAAAGAACAAAGAAAGACATCTTGCTAGTGCAGATTTATGTTGATGACATTATCTTTGGATCAACAAATCAAGACTTGTGTGTAGAATTTGAAAAACTTATGCATAGTAAGTTTGAAATGAGTTCCATGGGGGAACTTACTTTCTTTTTGGGTCTTCAAGTGAAACAATCTAAAGAAGGCATATTTATCAGCCAAGATAAATATGTAGCAGAGATCCTAAGGAAATTTAAGTTTGCTAATTCTAAGGTTGCAAGTACACCAATGGATCCAGATAAAGGTCTACTCAAGGATGCTGAAGGAGAAGATATGGATTTGCACAATTATAGATCAATGATTGGGTCTTTGATGTACCTTACATCATCAAGACCAGATATCATGTTCTCAGTATGTGTATGTGCAAGGTTTCAAATACATCCCAAAATCTCTCATCTCACAGTAGTCAAAAGAATCTTTAGATATCTCAAGGGTCAACCTAGGTTGGGTCTTTGGTATCCAAGGGAATCATCTTTTGAATTGGTGGCTTATTCGGATAGTGACTATGCTGGTGCAACTCTAGACAGAAAAATCCACAACTGGTGGATGTCAATTTCTTGGTTGCAGACTCATCTCTTGGCAATGCAAGAAACAAACAATGGTGGCCAATTCTACAACTGAAGCAGAATATGTTGCTGGTGCAAGTTGTTGTGGGCAAGTTCTTTGGATCCAAAATCAAATGCTTGACTATGGGTACAATTTTCTTAACACCATTATTTATATTGACAATAGCAGTACTATATGTATCATTAAAAACCCAGTTCAACACTCAAAAACAAAACACATTGAAATCAGACACCATTTCATAAGGGATTGCAATGAGAAAAGGTTAATTCAAGTTGTTAAAATTGATTCTGAAAAGAATTATGCAGACCTTCTCACCAAAGCTTTTGATTTAGGTAGATTCAAATATCTTGTAGGAGGTATTGGAATGATAAATCTTTGAAAAACATGTGTTTTTGTACATAAAATTAACTGGTATTGGCTTTTAAACATGGTACTGCTAGTTAGTCAAAAGGTACTGTCTATTCATAATTGGTCCTGCTAGTATATAATTTGCTATGTTTTGTTCATCTTGATGCTTGAATGTTTAAAATGCTATAGATCAAGTGTTCTGCACTTTGTTCTTTTGGTTTGCAACTAACACATTTCAGGTTAATAACAAAACAAGAGAACTTTCAAACAAAAAGGGGCAACAAAAGTTATATTAATCTCAGGGGAGATAACCATCTCAGGGGAGGATATGATAGCTCAGAAAGGAAGAAAAACCAATTTATGAAAGAAAAAGACAAGAGCATACAAGATGATGCAAAGGTTGAAAAAGATAGAGTTAGATCACATATCTAGAAGGGATGAAGCATTTCTAAAGGAGAAAGTTCTATCTAGATCAAACTAAGAAAAGTTTCAACTCAAAGGCATGCTATTAGATGATTTCACTTGTTGAACCAATCATCCAAGATACACAGCATCATTGCCTTTTTAATTTCCTCCATCCAAGGAAATTGCACCATCTTTAGGCTAATATGGCTTTTGGTATTCAGCTCACCAAGTTTTTACAAACTTAAGAGTTGGCTAGTCCATAAGCAAACGGCTTTTGGTAAAGACAAATCAAATCCGTTGATGGTTGATAGTTTACCAAAAACTATATGGTTGTTAACTAACCATACTTAATTGTAAATAGTTAGCTTGTCCTTAAGCAAACGGCTTTTGGTAAAGACAACTCAAATCCGTTGATAGCTGGTAGTTTGCTAAAAACTATAAGGGATTTTTACAAAACTTTCAAAGGTACTGGTAGTTCAAAAATTGGTACTGCTAGAGTAAAATGGTACTGCTAGATAGCCGTTGAGCCTGTCAGAAAAAGTTTTAGCCGTTGGGCCTGGTAGTTAAAATTATCCGTTGGGGTAGTTATGTAAATTACTGATGATTATATTATATTATATTTCACATATAAAAGATCTTTTTAACCGCCTTTTCATTTACTTATTATAATCTTAATTATTGTCGGTTAAAAGTAATTCTCACAAATCATCTTTCATCAGTCCTTATCATAATTCACATACATCTTACATCTTCTACCAGTACCACCAACAAATCCCACCATCATATTCAAAATTTTCATTATGGATTCCACAGTTGTTCTAAACTTTGTTCAACGTCACAATCAATTAGCATTTTTGGAGAAGTCAGAGGATAATGCCTCATTTCATCAAGTAGTGGACTTTTTAAATAACTCCTACATCAGGTTTGCTTTACTAGTCAATCCCACTATTTATGAATCTCAAATTTTACAATTTTGGCAATCTGCTAAAATTAAAACTTCTGAAAATGGGGAACAAAGGATTAAGGCCAAAGTGGATGGCAAACTTTTGACTCTTACTGAGTCATCCATAAGAAGACATCTTCATTTGGATGATTCTGATGGTATTAGTCAGTTGCCAGATACTGAAATTTTTGAAAATTTACAAAGAATGGGGTATCATGCTACTTCCACAAAACTCACTTTTCTTAAGAAGCATCTTACTCCACAATGGAGATTTTTGATTCACACAATCCTTCATTGTTTGAGCCAGAAGAAAACCTCTTGGGAGCAATTTAGTGGAAACATGGCTTCTGCTCTCATCTGCTTGGCTACAAACAGAAAATACAATTATTCCAAACATATTTTTGAAGGATTGACTAAAAATGTGAATAGTGAAACAAAGTTTTTGATGTACCCAAGATTTATTTCATCTATCATTGCAAAATCAAAACATTTGTTGCTTCCCCATCACACTCTTTATGAAACACCAAAACTTTCTCACAAAGTATTTTCAAATATGAGAATTGGTTTTAGAGGGGAGGAAATACCACTATTTGATGAAATGTTACCACAACATCCAGAAGAACCAACACCATCAGCTGAATCACCATCATCTAGTTCTTCACATGGTTACATTTCACCAACACATCAAACATCACCAATACCATCTCCAGTACCATCAGCAACACCACCAACATCATCACATCATGTATCACAAACCCAATCACCTCAGACAATGCAAGAACTAAAAGAGAAGGTGAAGTTCTTAGAAGATGCTCTTAAAAGTCAAAGCAAGAAGTTTTCTGAGATCAACATCAAATTAGTCAAGAGGGTAAAGAAATTGGAGGGTGAAGTGAAGAAGCTAAAGGGTAAAAGATCTGCAAGGGTTGTTTTATCTAGTTCTTCAAAGTCAGATGCTGATAGGATAGGTCACTCTTCCAAAAAGGGGAGGATGGATAGTTCTGAAGATGAGGAGGAGGCTCAATTTGAATTCCATGAAGGAACTCAAGTTTATGATGAAGAGCCTGCTGATGCAGGGCAAGAGCCTGCTGAGCCAGAACAAGAGCCCGCTAGGATAGAGAGGCTATTGGCTATGGAGTACAAAGGGTCTGCTGAGAAAGTGTATAAGAGAAAGAGGGATTTAGAGCCTCAAGGGAATTTGTTTGTTCAAGGGAGGATTTTTGTTGCTGATGAGCAATCTTCTGCTCCATCACAAGAACCAACTCCAAAGGATAAGGGCAAAAGCATTATGATTGAAGATGAGCCTAAGTCCAAGAAGTTGAAAAGAACACAGCAAATTCAGATGGCTTTAGGAGAAGAAGAGGCCAAAAGGGTTCATGAAGAAGAACTGAAAGCATTTGAAGCTTCAAGAATGCTTGCAGAAATGAAAGAGCAGAAAGATGCTGAAGATGCTGCTCAGACTCTTCTTGATACTCAAATTGCTCAAGAAACCTTTGATGCACAGATGCAATGGATTATTGCAAATGATCCAATTGTGAGGGGCCAAGCAGCAATAATAGTGAATGACAAGAATCTAAATTCTGATGAGATGACAGCAGAGCTTGGATCTTTTATCAACAAGAAGTATAAGGAAGCAGCTCTAGCTGATATTTTTGAAAAGATGAAAGAAAGTCAGAAAAGAGGTTTTAAGGTGGGCCAATCTCAGAAAGATCCGGTGACTTTCATGAAGAGATTTCTAAAAGGTCAAGCAAATTGGACTGATTATCAACTGAAGAAGAAATCTGCTGATGAAATCTACTTCCTGTATCTACAAGCCTACAAAAGTCTTTACTACAAAGTTCCATCTGATGTAAAGCCCTCAATGAAGAAGAAGGATGCTCAGAAGAAAGAAGTAGCAAAATTGGACACAGAGCAAGTAAGTAAGATGTTAATTACTTTGCCAACTATCATACATGCTGATCCAATTAGCTGTAGACGACCTATTATTGATTGGGAGATCAACCATGATAGATTAGGAAAATCATGGAAAATAATAAGGGTTGGGGGTCAGTTTGCTATCTTTAAGAATTTTGAAAATCTAGTTAGAGCATGTGATAGAGCGGACTTGGAAGAATTGTGGAATCTAGTGCAGATTAGGCTAGACACAAATTCTAGTACTGATGCTAAGGAACAGGAATTATGGGTAGAATTCAATAGGATGTTTGATCCTGAACCCAAATATGTTCATTGGAAATTTCCCTATTATGATCCTTCAACAACATGGGAATTTCTAAGCCATAGCAATATTCATCATCTTTACACACAGAGTGGGATAGAACTCTTTATGTTGGCAGAGAAAGAGTATCCACTTAGTTATGAAGTGCTTAAAGCTATGATCTCCAAGAGATTAAGATGTGACAAAGATGAAGAGAATTCAGAAATTGTTCAAAGTTTGCTGAGGAGCATATTTGAGCAATATGAAAGAAAAAGGAAGAACAGAGAATGAAGGTTTTTGGAAGAGTTCCCTCAAATCCTCAAGGTATGTATTTTATTCATCAGAAACTTGTGTATTTTAATGGAAATAACAAGTTTAGGGGAGGATTGTTGGGAATAAAATGTTCAAGTCAAAGAGCCTGCTAATGATGTAAAAGAGCCTGCTAGTTGATTTTGAAGAGTATGAAGATGTACTAACAGTACCTTCTGGGTAGAAGGTACTGCTAGTTGATGAAGAGCCTGCCAAGCTATATGTCAAGTTGATTAGATATTTTGTAATAGATATTTAGTTGAATTATTAGTCTTTGTACATTGTTATACGTTATGTAGAAGAAGATTAGTCTTCTGTGGTGTACAGAAGAATATTGCAGAGTTGTACATTGGTAGTTGTATTTAATTGTAGGCTAGAATAGTCAAAGTAAAGTATTATATTCAACCACTTGACAACTTGTAATAAGGGTTCCTTATCGTATAAAAGGTTCCCTTAGTCACACTTCATGCATGCATCTTTTCCAACTATTAACCAAAACCGAACTATTTCTCAAGTAACTTAGTTACTCAATTCACAAATCCTTTTTACAATCTAAGATTCAAGATTACTTTGTAATCCCGGTGATATTTAGATCATCCGTATTATTTCATCAATAATATTGAATCGTTTTGTGTTAACCAAAGTTGTGTTCCTTGTTCATTACATACTCACGTTTACATAACTCACCACCTTGTGTTCTTTTAAGTGTGTTGTAGTAGATTCCGCATGCTAAACACATTCATACATAAATATCTCACAAACACATTACTAAGATTCACATCCCAAGTGTTTGTACAACAATCAAACCTTTCCACAAATGTCATGAGCTTAGTTGCAATAATAACCATTTTCCTTGATAATTGCATTCATTGCAATTATTACAAACTATGGGTGTAACAACGGAACCCACATGAACTTGTATTCAACCATTACAAACTTAAAACCTATGGATTTCACTCAACCTTTGTGTTGACCCTTTTAGCATGTTATCTCAGGTAATTGAGCAACATATGGTACGGAGTGGCACTGGACTTGAGAACCTGTGATCATTCAAACCTTATGTTTATTTTGGGACCTCCTTCTTATAACTCTGATATTTTAAGGAATGATAACTTATCTTTTTAAAACGTCTCTTTTTGAGTCATTTTCTATTACTGTGACTATGTATCAAGAAGTAATACCCCAGATTTAGCTTCCGCTGCTATCTGTGAAAATGGGGGTGTTACATTTTGTTTGCCGGTATGTTTCAGTGTGACTTAATTTTTATAATTGCCATTTTGTCCATCGAATATTTAATTGGGGATAACCGATACCAGCGGGGAAACCCAAAAAACCGATGAATAATATTAACCGAGTATCCTGGTAATGAGACGGATACGTATGTGGATATTATAAACGGATGCGGGTACGGGTGCACTAAAACCGGCACCGAACCCGACCCGTTGCCATCCCTTCATGTGCCAAATGTGGATTGTTGAGTTTCCATCACGTGCAACAACATCTCTAGCGTGTAGTCTTTCGAAAACATATAATTGTTGGTATATATAAGGCTACTCCCATTCATAACACCATTTCACCTTCCACCTCAGCTTCACATCAGCTTTTTCTCACCTTTCACACTCTCTCACTTTTCACTCTTAATAACCCACACCACTTTACCTTTTAACCTATTTTATTTATTTATTAAAATACCCCCTTTTATACAACACATGCCCCACTAAATACCCCATACACTCACAAATCAAATAATAAATAATATAAACACAAGAGAGGGCCCACATTTCACGTGTGCATATGTAGTGAATGGTTCACCTTTTGTCTTATTTTTCGTTCCTGTCGACGTGACCATGAGGCTGCTAGCAAGCCTTACGGTTTGAACAACCCCTTGGCATCCCTTGCCATCCACCACTGGCAGTAGCCTAAAATGTAGTGTTGCTATCTTTACACGAGACCATAAAAGGTGTTGTCGTATGTGGTGGCAGTGTAGCAGTTTACATGTTATGAATACGGATTGCTAAATAATGAAGTATGACTTACTAATTACTTGGTATTCTCATTCGGCATATGTAGGAACCCCTTTCTTAAAAGATGATAAAATTAAGCGCCTTTTCTTGTTTCTAATTTAGATTTAGTCCACATCTGAAAAAGACTCATTTTCGGGTTCAAGATGGTGAACATGAATGCTATATCTTATGTCGGAATCAGTTTTACTGGATTGTATCCTATTTAAGTGTTATGTGTTTTATGTAGATTTTACTGGTTAATATTGTAAAAATTATAACTAGGCCAACAAAGATAGTTTGTCAGTTGATCATTTAAAGCTAATGCAGTTTAAGGTAGATGCAAGTCTTGTAAGATTTGTTTATAATTGAGTGTAAAATAATGAAGGTGTGTATGTTATTTTGTGTCATTAACTGAGAGTGACGGGGTTTACCCCTGTTTTGTTTTGTTTCTTATTTTTACCACGAACTTTCAAATGTTTTCAAAATCTATCATGTAGTTTAATAAATAATTAGGGTTAATTTTCTGTGTTTAATCCGATGGCGTAAGCCCTATTTTGGTCCTCTCAAGCGATCCTGTAATTTGAATTTAATATTGTTGTTTTGTGATCTTGTAGTTTATTGTGTTCATTAATTTATGTAGACATGTTTTGTTGGCTTTTTTTTTATAATGTCATTGGATGCATTATTGAAGTTAGAATTAGCTAATGCTTAGTTCTTTAGTTTTTTGAGTAAGAAAAAAAAAGTAAAAATAAATAAATAAATAAATAAACATTTTCAGCTCAATTTTAGGAGGAAATATTTTACTCCAATATCAACCAAATCACTTTTTTTCCCGATCCTTTTCATTTTCAGTCATTTTCATTTTCTCTCACTCCTTAATTGATACTCGTGAACACAACCTAAAATAAAGAGTAAAGTCCGAAATACATCCATGTGGTTTGCCAATTGTAACACCATACATCCGATCCATGGTCGATAAGTTGGCACATTTACATCTCTCTGTAGTAAAGTCAGCCACCATGAGTTCCTGAAGACTAACGGTGAAAATTATTTTTCCTTTCTCTTATAACGTGAGAGAAAATATTTGCATCGTTAGTCCCTAGGACAGGACTAACGGTACAATTTTTTATTTTTGAAATAAACTAAAAGGAGAAGCAGGGCTTGAACTCGGGTCTCCTCCCTCACAAAACAATGCCTCAACCACTGGATAACTCAATTATGTTTTAACCATTTTCTATTCGGGTTTATAGCATAAACCGGTTTATGTTTGGGGCGGCCAGTTCATGGTGAACCGGACCGGTTCTTAGGACTAGCCCAGATCCGTTGGACTCGTTTTTTCGTGCTCTTTCTTCTGGTATCATCAGGGATTCATTTTGAATTTCATTTAAAATATATATGATCGATACTTGTGTAACACCGCCAAAATTCGGTACAGCGGAAGCATACATGTCACTGGGGTGCTACTCAATTGGTAAACAACACAAATATAGAAAACGGATTTAAATTATCCATTTTATAATAAATTTCATTACCATAACCTTAAGTTTACATCATTCAACATATAGTGTGGAAATACAGGCCCATTAAATAATAAAGCGGTCCCATATATATATATATATCAGAGTCGTCTATGACCGTGCCCATTGCCAAGCGCCTTCCAACAGTATGTTATCGCCTTAAACCTGAGAATACATGCTAAAAGTGTCAACACTAGGTTGGTGAGTTCATAGAGTTTTAGTTTAAAACAATATGGTTGAACCATAAGGTTTTCGCGTTCAATTAATCATTCCCAATTTAACGTAGACTCACACTGCCTAATACACACTTCCAAAATTGCAATCTGCAAATAAAATCAAAATCAAACAACTTGAACCATAATCAATCATACAAATATTACACTCATATAGTGCCACACAAATTTATCATGTTACGTTGGCTAAGTCACATAAACCAAGTCATGAGCCGCACTCAAGGAGTGTCTCATATCATAACAATCATCCACTATAGGTGCACCATATAGTAAAATCCCTGCACTATTGCATCACGCATAACAATAACTCCGCACAATTGAAGACATATAACAATAATTCCGCACAATTGCAGACATGGAATAATAACCTTAGCCAGTTCGCGTAACAGTTTCATAACCACAAACACAATTTCAGGTCAAATCAATAAATAGGTTTCGCATATATCTTACCCCAAAACATATTAGGTCCATGAGGAAATAATCACATAAGCAAAAGATAATCATTTAACGCATTCAAATAACCAAATCAAATATTTCAACCAAACAGTCAAGACTTGAGTAAACAATTCACGTATCCAAATAAATAATCATCAAGTTTAGTTAAAACGAACATGTATTCTCCCCCAAAACAATTTAAAAACCAGTAAAAGTAGGGGCCATGAACTCACCTTAGCCACAGCAATGCAAACATCACGACTGACACAACTGGCATCTAGAGCTAATGTTAGGAATATAAATATTCAGATGAAGGCTCGGTCACCCCGAGCATCTAATTAGCATTTATATAGCTCGTAGGATTATTTATATTAGTTTAGTATTATTAGTATTAGTATTAATAGTATTAGTCGTATCTATATTTGTGGAGTGGGTCGGGGCTTTCCCCACTGTCAGCTCACTCCACAGCCCACTAGGGGCACCAATATTAGTTAGTATAAATACCCCTTCCCACACTTGGGAAGGGTTGGAACTCTTGTCACATTAATCTAATACATTCCAGTTTTCTCTCAAAGGGTTCCCTCTCTCTCTCTCTCTAACATCTCACTAACTCACCATGGGATTCTTGATCTTTCAAGATCCAAGACCACCCGAATAGATCCACACAATCAAGATGGTTATTTCCTACAATTGGTATCAAGAGCCATGGTTTCATCTTGGTCAGATCTGTGGTCAATGGTTTAGATCCGGTTTGATTGTGTGTGCTTGGTCCGAATCGTGGCTTCCCATTCTCTCGGTATTACTGGTTTGTATCGAACAATATTCAGTTGAGCCTAATACTTTATGTTAATTTCTTGTCTGCTTAAAATAATCCTTCGTCCATTTGTTGTACTGGTCAAGATTTGAATATGAGTCAAATGCTTAAAGCCCATGGTCAAGTCAAATCTTTATATCATATTTAAAGCCCACTTGTGGTGAATTCATTTTGTTCTTGTTCACACATGTTTTCAACGCAACAAAGATGTGGTGACTATTTTTCTTGACTTTATGTTCAAATTGCACAAGTCCATTGTTTGACGCATTTGTTTTCCTGTTTAACACATTGGTTTGTTGGGTGTGTCAAATGCTCGTATATCATCTTGTTTGGTGTTGTACAAATTATGTTGTGCCCAATATTTGGTTAATACTTTCGGTTGTAGTTTGGCTGCAGTTTCTGACCCTTATGGTGGGTTAAGTTTCGATTTGGATGGTGTAATGTGAAACAGATCTGGGTTTAAAGAATGGGTGTTCTTGGAGGCGGTTTGTGTCAAAAGTGGTGTTCTATGACTCGGTTTGTGTCCAATGGGATTGATGTTTGGACTGTAACCAAAAATGGATAATGGGGACAAAATGGGTGATAGTGACAGCTTTGACTGGTCAAAGACGCGGTTTGTCTATTGGCTCACAGACTCGGTTTGTCTGTTTAACCCTGGACTCGGTTTGTCCATTCTATCATGAACTCGGTTTGTCCATTTACTCTTTAACTCGGTTTGTCTGCTTGTCATGAACTCGGTTTGTGTTTCTTGCAAGCATGCGGTTTGTGGGTGTTTGTAGATGCTGTTTGTCTATACTTATGAACTCGGTTTGTCTATCTGTTGTGAACGCGGTTTGTCTAAGACTCGGTTTGTGTACATAAAGTGTACTCGGTTTGTCTGCAAAATCATGAACTCGGTTTGTCTGTTCAACCACGGACTCGGTTTGTCTGCTTATCCACGAACTCGGTTTGTGTATATGAGGTGGACGCGATTTGTCTATCACTCGGTTAAACGTTCAATCAGTCAACGAGTTATCAAAGATTTAAATGAAAGAAACTGAATTAAGTTAAAGCCGTAAAGACAAATAAACCCCACTAACAACGAGTTAACAACTTACATTAAACCCCACTAACAACGAGTTAACAACTTACATTGAATCATGAACTCGGTTTGCCGTAACAACGAGTTAACAACTTACATTGAACCCCACTAACAACTTACATCCAAATTAAAACCTCACTCACCAATTCCCAATTTAAGTACCGAAAACAAAATCATCATTAATCCTACAAACTCTAACCGAACACATATCTCAGTTTCTCAATTCGTGTTTCTCAAAGATATCTCTAGACCTTCAAAAGGATCTAACACACGATTTGGAAATCATCATCGATTTGTTGTGAATGAAAGCTAAGCCTCATTCGTTCTATATCCGACACAAAAGAGAGATTAGATAACAATTATGTTATCCACTTCTCTTCGTTCGTTCATAAACAGAATCAATAACGAAAAATGATACTCATTCACACCTACCCGAGACCCTTAGAGATCTTGAAGACGTTCTCTTTGAAACTGAGTCGCGTATGATTCATGCAAGCAAGCAAGTTACGGGATGGGATTGTGGTTATTGTTATATAGAATGAAGATGATACTAGCTTGGTTGTTGTTTTTTAAGATGATGATGAGATCGATTTATGGAATACTTGAGATTATTTGACCTGCGTTGGGAGAATGAGAAAGAGGAGGGGGGCGGATTGTTTGTGGTGAGTGAATTAGGGTTCCATAATGACTACATATTAGGGAAAAGATGGATTTTATACCCTAAAGATTAGGGCATCACATAAGTGATATCTGTTTTTGAGATGGGCTTTTACCAGAGTTGGGAAGCGAAGGTGTTAAGTGCCATATGGACTTAACTAATTTTTTTTTTTGGGCTGCTATGAGTTAAGCACTTTACTGAATTTAAATGGGGCTGACCTTCATTGGGCGCTTATCAACATCAGCCAAATATAAGGTGTTAGGATTTATGGTTAAAGTGGTATTAATACCTACTATATGGGGTAATAAGTGTATTGGATCGGGTACATATGGGCTGGACGATTTGAAAAGTGGGCCGTGACTTGTTTTCGGGCTGACCATTGACTCGAATGGTGGGCTGAGGATTGGATCACATGGAACAAATGATTCAATAATCTGTAAATTGGTTAACACTTTGTGTTTAAAAATAATTAACAAATGTATTCTTTGTACATGGTGTTAATTTATTTTTGCCAATTTGTTGACTAAAAGGAATGGTATTTCGGTCACTATTCTCACGAGGATACACACGTCACGGCTGGTTATTTGGGTATATGATGGTCAATGTGAGTTCAGCGTTGTGGATTTGTCAGCATTATTCTATTAGTACCTACGACTTGAGTGAGCCTGCAATTTGATGTTTACGATTTGAGTTATAGTTGTCGAATTACAATTTGTTTAATTGCTATTTGTCCAGTTGCGCTTTGACTTGTTGCGACTTGACGGATTGCGATTTGACCAGTTACGATATGATGTTGCGAGTTGACACTTGCGATTTGACTTATTGTGACTTGGTTGATTGCAATCTGACTTGTTGCAATTTGACAATCTGTGACTCGACTTGTTGCGATTTGATCAAGTTGTGATTTGACTCCTGTGACTTGAATTTCGAAGATTAATATTGCACTTCACCCTTAACTGTTCGTGTTGATTTCACGGTTTCTCTTGTAGATTTTAGAAAATCCCGCGAAAGATTCTATTTCTCGGTTTAAATCTCAAGAGCTGTAAAATCCCGTGAAATTAATTTTGGACAAGTAGTCGGGACTTGGATTTAGACAAAATATAACTTACGGGGTTTGACTATTTTTTCCGGGATAAGTTTGTGCTTCAAGATCAGCAGGAATTGGGAAATTATGGTAACTTGGTTGGTTTGTTAATTCACGGGTTGGTGTACTTAGTGTCACAAACATCTCGGGGTGGATGGATGCACGATGTTTGATGACCCTTGCTCGGGCATATTTAGAGTGATTAGACTTGGATGTTCAAGAAGTGGATATATACAATAAAGGATGGAAGGTTGGGTATATATCACTACCTATATTTAAAGGAGTTACGTTGTTGTGCTCAATATAGGTTCTAAATCACAATTGCAATTTAAGGTGATTAGACTTGGATGTTCACGAAGTGGATATATACAATTAAGGATGGAAGGTTGGGTATATATCACTACCTATATTTAAAGGAGTTACGTTGTTGTGCTCAATATAGGTTCTAAATCATAATTTAGTGCAAGTTTAAGTCGCGGACTTGTTCTTTATCAAGCTTCATCAAGTGATTGTTGTTTCGCAAGCTTCTAATGGGATTGTTGCTCGAGATCTTCTCAAGAGGTAGTCAGGCTTAAAGACAAGAGGTGATCTGTTTGGAGACATGTTTTAACCTTTTACTCACTTTAAAGTCATATGCATTTCATCAAGCGGTTTTGGAATATTACGGGCTTCAATGAATTGTTAATCTACTAAACCATTGATGATGAGGAAAGCAAGGGGTTACTACAAGAGAGTCTTTATCACCATCTTCGTTGCAGTAGTTTCATTGGTTTCTTTCCATGTTTTGTGCCTGACAAATTCACAATCATCACGGACTCTCAGCTTTGGCAAAAAGGTCATTTCATGTCCTTTTTGAGGGGGAGAATTATCGCAAGTTTCCTAGAAGTTCCTTCTCCAGCGATGTGAACTTTAGCGGTTCCGGTTACAGCGGGTCAGATCGTATCGGTTCTGTCTACAGCAGTTTGATACTTACTGTTGTGCAGTTAGTTCTTGAATTTATTTCTCAGACAAATCTCAAGAACTGTAAAATCCTGTACACAGTACGACAACTGTCTCACATCCAAGTAGCTGGGTCAGACAGCTTTGTTTGATAGGACTGACTATGAGTCATGGGCACTCCTAAGAATTTGCGCATGTTTCTTCTCTTTTTGGCTAGTCAACAGCACAAGATGATCACGAAGTTAATATGGTATTCTTTATTTGTGATTGAAGTTGAATTTCACGAAGGCGTCTACTTATTTTATCTTGAAGTCGGGGTTGGTTGGATGCATGACATTCAAGGATAACTTGCTCGTGCTCAAAATTTAAGTTGAAGACTTAGGTTATCTAGTTACCAGCAGTTGGGGTAACTATCACTTAAGAGTTATTGGAGTACTCAGTGTCACACGTTATTGACGTTGTCGATTGATGCGTGGGTTTTGCAACCTTACAACAGGTTTTACCTCTCGAGGGATCTCAAGAGGCTTACAACCCCACCAGGCAGTGTACCTGACTGATGTAGTATAGTGTAGTGGTAAGTACGGGGGATTGATCGTTCTCCACAGGGAATAGTGTTCGTTAGGTGTGAAAGGCTACTCTATTTAGGTCTAAGGGTTGAGGAAGATTCTTTTTATGTTTTTATAATTTTTATAAAAGCAAGTAAAATCTCGGGTTTTGAAGGAGTGGGCGGAATTAGTTGCTAGTCAACTAACCCAAATTACTACAAATGCAAATAAAATAAAATAACAAAAATGAAAAGTGGTGAGAAACTTATGTGTAGAGAAATGTGTTTACTTAGATTTCCTTACTCCCTAACTATCTTTTACCGGTTAATTAGTGTGTATTAGTCGCGTGGATGACGGGTGTATTCCTTAATACCATTCGTGGGGTGGCGTACTTACTTCCCCAAACTCTACAAGCTCCTACTTCACTCCTATGTCGAGCCGGCTAGGAAGCTCCTAACATGGGATCACTAGAATTCGCTTGTGCATTAAATACAACCATAAAAACCTTTAGTACGCGTTTGGTTCATGTTTCTTAAGACGTTCAAGCAAGTTACCGAATAGGAAGTTAGCCAGTTTTCTTAAGCCTAACATAGATAAACAATCATCCAATACAACTAACAACACACTAACAACCAATAATCAATAGCTAGGTTTCATTAGATCTAAGCAAACACAAGATAAAATTAGCCTAACATGTTAAACAAAAGACAAGCATAAGATAGAATCAAACAACACATAGACATATTGAATGATTAATTGATAACTTATCTTTCAATGAAACATGGAAGATCTCAAGGCAAAAAGCCCTGAAAAAGTAGCTAAAATCGTCTTAGGGTTTTATCCCAAAATTCCACACACTAAGCTCTCTCTTAATGACAAAAAATTAGAAAACTATATATAGACTTTGACATCTGACGGCGTCACCTTATGCATTGTGACGCCGTCACCTCGCCGCTTTTAGGGTTCCCGGATGACCATCTTGACGCCGTCCCTCTTTAGCTCTTCAAAAATCCATTCTGGCTTATCAAGGCTTGACGCCGTCGGATCCTAAACGTGACGCCGTCCCCTTATGATTTAAGCCGTGACGCCCTTGATTTAGTTAAAGCGTGACGCCGTCAGAATTCTCATGCAAACTCACTGGCCCGTCATGAGTAAATTTCACATCCAACTTTTCTTGCCAAGGCATGACGCCGTCTGGAGTTAATGTTGACGCCGTCAAAGGTGACTTTCAGCACAATTTTGAGACTTTGCCGTTTTCTTCACTTTTATGCTCCAAAAACGTCCAAAATGCCTCCTTTTCCAGATTTCTCCTCAAAAGTACCTAAAATGACAAAAGGAACGATTTAGGGCAATATTTGATCAAATAAATACGATTTCGGGCTTAAATGACCCCTTAAAAGCGGTACACTTTTCGCCTCATCAAATACCCTTACACTTGAGATTTGCTTGTCCTCAAGCAAATGCGCTTTTATTCTAATCAAAATACAAGTTAGGGGTCATTTAATGCAAACATAAAAGTAATTACAACAAATAATCGTTCCACTTCAATCATAATAAGCACGGAGATTATATACTAGCACCTCACAAGTAGTGTTTAGATACTCACATCTCTCAAGTGTCATCAAAATAAATCTCATAAATGAAAACGGAAAATATCTCTCACTACCTGTCATAGCAAATAGATTACCATAGGCTTGGGAAAGGATCGAAAACCTCCTCCACTAGGCGTAAGCACCTAAGATAAACTATCAAAGAGGGCTTTTAAATGGGTTATAACGTTAGGTGTAGGGAAAAGGAAAACACGGTTTTGTTGGATAAGGGATATTTTACTGGTGGCGAGTTAAAAATCTTGATCAATTACATGTACTATACAACGTTGCTAAGCCAAGACTAGACTCGATCTTAAGCTAATGAAAGAAAATAACAAAACATAAACATAAAATAAACATAAAATGAAACGGGATGGTAGTCCGTATGTTTTTTCTACTTTTCTTTTTCTCATTTTTTTTTGTATTTTTCTTGATTTTTTTTTTTTTTTTTTTTTTTTTTTTTTTTTTTTTTTTTTTTTGCATACACTCTTGCCCTACCATCCAAAATAATACATCATAGGGGCGTTGCATCCCCTTACACTTGAACTTTTACATAACTTTACAAATAACTATTCTAATGACTCGAATTAAGATAATTGAAAAACTTGGAGTACTTTTAAAACATTTAGCACATATGGGGGTAATAATGTTGTTCTTCCCCATTACTCCATTACACTAGTACTTTACCCACGAGTCCCAATCGTCCCAAAACAATATGTACAAGGATATGACTCGACTTAGCAACCATGTAATCAACTAGATAATTAACTTGGGTTTAAACAAATGTTGTCACAATAATGCACTAAAAATGAGTGCATACAAGGTAGGCTAAGGCGATTTGGGTGTACATTTTAGTGGGGTGTAACAAATTCTTCCTTTAAGTAAAATGCTTAAAGGTTGAAACGAAAAGATAGGCTCTGAGGGGTGTACTAGGGGTATCGTGTACTAAAAATGAGTACAACGCAAAGGGTGTGGGAGAATTACTTGACCAATGTAGCCAATGTAATTATAACAAAAACACAGGTGTAAAACATGGGTTAATCCTAATGCCTCTTATCATGTAGTAAATCTAACTACACGAATGTAGTCTCACTTGTGGCCTCGGAATGGTCCTAACGCAAGTTCTAGAATCTAAGTGCTACCGGTACACACATCATAGCATAAATGCTTTTCCTACCAATTCTAGGGGTGAACCTCACATATTTGGGGGTGGAAAAATTTTTTAGTGGTACGGTTTTTGTGCTAGTCATATAACTCCTATCCGTGAGACGCTCATTAAGATCAAAGTTTCACTCCTATATGTTGTAAAAAAATTTAAATTTGGCACTAAAATTACCTTAACAAGTATTTCTCTCAGTTTTATTACACATCTACCATCAAACAAACAAAAATCAAGCGCAATTGTATTCTCTAAAATCGTACTTTTACCCTCCCCTTACACTTAAGATGAACATTGTCCCCAATGTTCAAATAACAAGATGTAAAAGAATAAAGTAAAAGAATGAAATCAAATACTCCCCTGATTCGCTCGTTGGATAATGAATTTACACGGTTAAATCGTCCTCCAAAGAGAATGTTGAAGCTCCATGACTAATGCATCGCCATAAGCTTGATTCAAAACATTTCCTTGTCCAAAATAACCTGTTGAACCTGAGAAAACAAACACGAAAACCTGCATAACATCGGCGGGATAAAATCTATATATAAGGATATAATGCTTGTGGAATGATAATTTTGCAGATTCCTGGAGATTATAAGTTGGAGATTTTAATAAAAACTTTTTAAAAACAAAAATTTCAAAAATTTCTGAAAATTAAATCTGACGCCGTCAGGTTATAACCCCTGACGCCGTCAGAAATGACCTGACAAAAATTCTCATTTTAAGTTTCCGGAAAATTTCTGGAAAAACCTTTACCTTACTTCCTGGAAATCCTGCAAAACATCATTATGACTCGATACAAGCATTTGACTCAAACAAATACGAATATGTATGCTAATTTATTATTATTATGATTCACGTTCATTCGTGTTCTAATAAACCGATTTAGATTTCCCTTACACTTATCTTTTGCAAAATACCTTTATATGTAGTTAAGACGAAGTTAAAAACAAAATAAAGCATTTTCACAATTTAGTTTTGAACATGAATCAATAATAATAAAAATTAAACATACATACGGAAACAAATAAAATCAAACAAACAAATAAGTAAACACACAAAGCAAATAAACCATGGGCTGCCTCCCAAGAGCGCTTGTTTTTGTTCGAGTCACGAGCCTGACTCTACCCTTATTTAATGGATAAAGGAGAGGTTTTTCCTACACTTAGGATTAAGTGCGGGTGATAGTAGCGATACACACCAGCTCGGTAGGAGTATGCCACGTGAGGAAAGAGTGGTGGATGAATTATATACTCAAAGGGGTGTGCTCCTTTCATCATAACCTTGCCTAGTTCACTTTGGTCAATGGGTGATTTTGAGTTTCCTCCTAAAAAGGGATCATCTTCTATCAACTTCGAGAGATTCCTAGTTGGGAATCCATCTTGACCTAATAAACCCGGTTTAAACCCATAATGTTTCTTGTGATCAATCATGAATGGGTGATGTAAGTATGTAAGGTCATGGTTCACTCCTATATTAGCTTCCACTCCACATGGCTTAGAGTCTACTACCTTCAACATAAAACTACCCGGACTATATGGTTTGATGGGTGGGTCGGGACCTAATTCAATTCCTAAGTTCACATCTAAAGATGGAAGATTAGGTAACGGTTTTGGTTGAGGCTTCGGTTCATCAAAAATAGGAAATCCCCTAGAACTAAGTGTAAGGTTGTGATCACTATAAGCATTCAAACCTATATCCTCTAGTTGTGTTTGGTTCAAAGGTTCTACCTCCATCGGGATTCCTAAAGTCTCTTCTACTTCTTCCGGGTAAGTCACGGGTGGTGTGGGTGCCTCAAATGATGGTGGGTTTTGTGGGGTACTTGGTGGGCTTATGTTACTTACCTCATCATTCCTTATGTCAAGATCACCTATATCCTCATCATGTGTTTTAGTAGGATCTAACCCTAACATTTTACCAAGTATCTCAAGTGCTTCTCTAGGCATCTCAACTTCAATGTCCGAATCATAAGGATCATCCTGAATATTCTGACTGCTATATTCAAATTGCCCAAAAGATTCATCATGTGTTTCTTGAGATTCATCGTCATCGATCATAAAACCTAGGTCTTTTTGATCAATGTGATCATGCTCGGCTAGATCCTCCATCACATCAAGATCACCTAAGTGTTCACCCTGTATTATGGTAGTGCCTAACCATGACATGCAGCTAGGTGGCTCAACTCTAACCATCTCAGAATCTTGGTTTGACTCTAAGTCCATGTCCTTGGAAACTAGGTCTTTTTGCTCATACGAATCCATCAATTCGTTCCACTTATGGGTCATCGTTAGGAAGCTTTCCTCAAAATTCATCCAAAGGGTCTTACTAAAAGGAATTGATCCAGATAATGATTGTCTAAGAGAAGTATCACATGCATAGAATTCATTAAACCCATCTAACCTTACCCCCAACTTTATTTGGATATCACAAAGATCACGAAACAATTCATAGGAATGATAGGAAACAAATCTCTTGGTGAAGTATAATTGTTCATCTATTGTCAATGATCTAAATGGAATTTCATCCGCCATAGTGACAAATGAAAATGGTTTTACAAACAAAGGGCACAAAGAAAAAGATAGACTAAAGAAAACCTAGAAAAATAAAATAAAAAAAAAATCTCACTAGAAAGGAATCTAGTGAGTAGACCTAATAGAAATAAAAATTCAACCTAAACAATAACTATTCCCCGGCAGCGGCGCCAAAAACTTGATGCGTGGGTTTTGCAACCTTACAACAGGTTTTACCTCTCGAGGGATCTCAAGAGGCTTACAACCCCACCAGGCAGTGTACCTGACCGATGTAGTATAGTGTAGTGGTAAGTACGGGGGATTGATCGTTCTCCACAGGGAATAGTGTTCGTTAGGTGTGAAAGGCTACTCTATTTAGGTCTAAGGGTTGAGGAAGATTCTTTTTATGTTTTTATAATTTTTATAAAAGCAAGTAAAATCTCGGGTTTTGAAGGAGTGGGCGGAATTAGTTGCTAGTCAACTAACCCAAATTACTACAAATGCAAATAAAATAAAATAACAAAAATGAAAAGTGGTGAGAAACTTATGTGTAGAGAAATGTGTTTACTTAGATTTCCTTACTCCCTAACTATCTTTTACCGGTTAATTAGTGTGTATTAGTCGCGTGGATGACGGGTGTATTCCTTAATACCATTCGTGGGGTGGCGTACTTACTTCCCCAAACTCTACAAGCTCCTACTTCACTCCTATGTCGAGCCGGCTAGGAAGCTCCTAACATGGGATCACTAGAATTCGCTTGTGCATTAAATACAACCATAAAAACCTTTAGTACGCGTTTGGTTCATGTTTCTTAAGACGTTCAAGCAAGTTACCGAATAGGAAGTTAGCCAGTTTTCTTAAGCCTAACATAGATAAACAATCATCCAATACAACTAACAACACACTAACAACCAATAATCAATAGCTAGGTTTCATTAGATCTAAGCAAACACAAGATAAAATTAGCCTAACATGTTAAACAAAAGACAAGCATAAGATAGAATCAAACAACACATAGACATATTGAATGATTAATTGATAACTTATCTTTCAATGAAACATGGAAGATCTCAAGGCAAAAAGCCCTGAAAAAGTAGCTAAAATCGTCTTAGGGTTTTATCCCAAAATTCCACACACTAAGCTCTCTCTTAATGACAAAAAATTAGAAAACTATATATAGACTTTGACATCTGACGGCGTCACCTTATGCATTGTGACGCCGTCACCTCGCCGCTTTTAGGGTTCCCGGATGACCATCTTGACGCCGTCCCTCTTTAGCTCTTCAAAAATCCATTCTGGCTTATCAAGGCTTGACGCCGTCGGATCCTAAACGTGACGCCGTCCCCTTATGATTTAAGCCGTGACGCCCTTGATTTAGTTAAAGCGTGACGCCGTCAGAATTCTCATGCAAACTCACTGGCCCGTCATGAGTAAATTTCACATCCAACTTTTCTTGCCAAGGCATGACGCCGTCTGGAGTTAATGTTGACGCCGTCAAAGGTGACTTTCAGCACAATTTTGAGACTTTGCCGTTTTCTTCACTTTTATGCTCCAAAAACGTCCAAAATGCCTCCTTTTCCAGATTTCTCCTCAAAAGTACCTAAAATGACAAAAGGAACGATTTAGGGCAATATTTGATCAAATAAATACGATTTCGGGCTTAAATGACCCCTTAAAAGCGGTACACTTTTCGCCTCATCATCGATAATCGCAAGAGGTGTTAATGTCTCATACTTTGGTTGGGTATAGAGCACTTAGAGATTTGCTTGGAGCATTAATTCTCTACACCGTTCTTCCAACATTAGTGCAAGCTTAAGTAACAAATTTGGGGACTTCTACTTCAGTTTTCAGTATTGGTATATCGGGTTTCCTTCATCAAGTGGTCACTAATCTGTGTACAAGGTTGGTTAGTTGGCCAAAGGTTTTAAAAGTTGTGATGTGATCTGTACTCTTCACAAGATATTCTTTACCCAAACTGATGTTCACCTAAAACCAAATCAGTCACGCCACATTCAATCTGTTACTGCCTCACGGTTTCTTCTTGATTTTGTAAAATCCCGAGAAAGAACTTATTTCTCGGTTTAAATCATAGATTTGTAAAATCCCGTGATGATGGACTATGCGCTCTTAACCATGATCGGGTTAAAACCATTATCAAAGTTCAGTTAAAGCATCATAAAGGGCTAGATTTGGGCATTAACCACAAGAAGTGACTACGGCGTTAATTCATTATTATTTATTTGAGGCTGAAGTGAAATTTCATGGGTGCGTGTACTTAGTATCTGAAGATATCGGGGAGGTTGGATGAAGATTCTTCGAGATCCTTGTTCGAGCTTTCAATACAATGACAAGGACTTGGATATCTAGTTATTTTTTCTTTCTCCTTATTACAAAATAACTATCACTTTAAGGGGTCACGTTGTAGTGCTCAGTGTCACACGAAGTTGTGGATATCCAAGAGGTGATGTATGTCTTATACTTGATGGTTGGTTGGTTGAAGAGTATAGAGTACTTAGGGATTCGATGTTGCACGAAGTCTCTACACCGCTCTTTGTCACGCATTAGTACAAGTTTAAGTCACAAGTTCGGGTTATATTACTTCAGTATCAAGTTCATCATATTGGGTTTTTTCTCCAATCAGTGGTCACGACATCAAGCCGACAGAATGATAATGGGGTTGGTAACGAGTTAGATGAGAGATGAAGTAAAGAGAGAGATATGACGTCTGTACAAGTCGGTACAGGCCTCGTTCTTCATCAAATGACGTCTGTACAAGTCTGTGCAGGCCTCGCTCTTCATCATAATGACGTCTGTACAAGTCAGTGCAGGCCTCGCTCTTCAACATAATGACGTCTGAATACATCAGTTCAGGCCTCGTTCTTCAAAGAAAAGAAAAGTGTACGCTTGAGTGCACTTTATCTTCAAAAGAAGAGGAATCTTCTTATTAATGGCCATTCTCATCAACAAGATTCATGCTCTTTCCGTGCTTATTCAGTCTTCAAGTGGATCGGCGCATATTGGAGTATATTTTTATTCACGTATTCAACCAAAAATTGCAGTTGACAGGCATATGCAATTTTTGAGGGGGGGAAAGGGTGAATAAACAACATGTCAGTCTTCAAGAACCGTCAAGGGTGAATATTAATCTACATGTTGGTTGATGATTGAGAAATGGTCATACGACTCCTGAATACGTCAGTTCAGGAGTCGTGCAAACCATGGTTCTCCAACACTTCTTCTTCCTCTATCAAGGTGTTGAAGAACATGGTCATGGAATGCTAATCGACAAAGTCTCACGGGCTGGTACAATCAGCAACAATGGGTTTCTAGTCAATGCTTCAAGTATACGTCATTAGGCTACATGTACACATCATGATGATGATTCCGATTAATCGTAACCATCATGGGGGAGAGAAATGTGTACACCAAGGACGCACAACAGGTTCACGTGATCAGGGCTTAATATCCAGAATGGATAAATACTGTAGATGATCAGTGGTTCAATTTGTTACCTGGGTATTATCGTTTCACTGCTACGTTATGTGCTGATTAATCGTAACCATCAGGGGAGAGAGAATGTGTACATCAAGGACGCACAACAGGTTCACGTGATCAGGGCTTAATATCCAAATATGGATACATTCTATAGATGATCAGTGGTTCAACTTGTTACTTTGGTGTTATACTAAAGACTGAAGAAGGTCGAGTCGTCAGTCTATTCTTCATTCTCTGTTGGGAGTTATCATCTCATGTGTATGCTGCGGGCTGATGGGTTACATGTAAGGTTACTGGAAGGCATTTGGTGAGATAAAGATGATTGGTATTCTGTTCCTCCACATTGGGCAATCTTGAAGAAGGTCGAGTCTACAGTCTTCTCCACAGTCAAAAAAAAATAAAAATGTTGAGCTCTTTTCTTACAACTTGATATTTAACTTAATCTCATGACAGTTCTTGTTTGATGAGTTGTGAGGTTAAGCTAGATTTCAGTTGAGGCTCAACTTAAACTACCGAAAAGATGCCTAAGGTTTTTGACGGCGTCACTCTAGGACGGGAGTGTTAGAAGATTAAAGACGGCATGCATTTGGTTATCAAAAGACTTCTTCATATTTCGGGCGTTCATCCAAAGTCTTCTTCCTATTATGGGTGTTCATCAGAAAGGTTGTCAGATTGGGGGAGAGCACTAATTGGGGGAGAGTGAAAAGCCAGAATCATTCCCTGATTGAAAGTGCTCACATTGCTCTTCAGCAAGTCAAGTGATGAATGCGGTGAAGATTCAGAATGCTGAGGAGTAATGGTTTCTGGTTCGTATCCTTGTACATATATACTTATTCATACATTATACCATTTTGTAAATAGATACATAGAATTCATGCTAATTGTAAATAGAGAAACGTAAAACCAGAAAAACCATAAAAAAATTGAAAAATAGAAAATACCAAAAATAGTTTCACCTAGGCATGTCTTCTGTTTATCGATAACATTTACGGACTTAGAAATGTCATTCAATAATGGCACGGGTCTTTAAATGAAGCTCGAGCAGAAGTTAAAATGGATTGTTAAAACATGTCTAAAATGGCTTGCTATTACTTTAGATAGCAACCCGCGCTTCATATTGGGGAAAGCACGTCGCCAAAAAGACGGCTGTTCCTCCAACTGGGTGATGTTCACCTGGGCATGGATTACTTCATATCCATGTTTCCTGATTTGATGTACGTTTCAGTGCGTCATTTCTTGTAAAAGAAGAGAAATCTGCTTAGTATAACAAATAGTTTTCATTCTATGATTCTTCTGAAAATTATTTGTGAGACACTTGGTGAATATATGTTGTATGAAATTTGTTTATACTTGGATTATGCATAAAATTTGTCACTCAATCAACGACTACAAAACCTCATGACAGTTCTTGTTTGATGAGTTGTGGGGTTAAGCGTGTTTTTAGTTGAGGTTCAACTAGAATACGGGTCATTGATTGAGGGGGAGAGTGAATTCAAATTTTATATCATCAAACGGATTTATTGGTTAAATCATACTTGTTAGAAATGGTTTTGTAGTTAATGGGGAATTAGTTGAAGAGGATCTTGCTTAAATATATCAAATGACCAAGTGTGTTAGTTGCTAGAAAGTATAGGACATTATGTGCAATTTGCTTATAGTTTCCTAGCTTTATGTATCTAGAAGGTTCATTTGTGTTACTTTGGAATCCTCGTATAATCCCCAAAATGCTTTAAGACTCAAAACCTAAAAGAAGTTAGAAAACCAGTTGTGTTTGATGTTTTTGAATACTCCACTGGCATTTGTATGATCTAAATGAATGAGTTTCAAATGTTGTTTGTCTCTGCTGCTTAATGGTTGTTGATATTGTGCATATGTTCTCAGGATTCGCTTAGGTAGATTGCTATTATGTTAGAATCATGTTCCTAAGATCCTGAATTGAATATTGAAATCTGTGTGAATTGCCATGTTCATGATTGCTAATTGCTCTTCATGCTAGATAGTGGTTTGACGTAGTTCCTGATTGTGGTTTGAGTATAAGATGAACTTGGTATTATAATGTGGCAAGCTGCTGAAGGGTAGCTATTTAGGAATAGTGTATCTGTATGCATGTATATCTGTGTTGATATTCTTATGCAGATTCCATAGCCAAAATGAATGTGCCAGTTCCCATTCTAACCATTTGATCAGACGTTCAAACTCTATTGATTGGCTCGGAATTCACCACGACAACAACATTGGCAGCAACAACAACAACAACAACACTCTCACCACCACCACCACCATTCATTTTGGTCTCGCCAAGTGGGGATCAACGACATTTGTGAAAGATTTGTTGGTGGATGGATAATTGATGTTGACTACTAACTCAGAAAAGCGGGTGATTACTTCATCTGCGCAAAAAGGTCAATATCATTCGTGTCATAAAAGTTATCTTGTGCATAATGAGCAGTGAATCTCCCTCTTTGATTAAGGGGGAGCAAAGTATGTTTCATCATCAGAACATGTTAAACCTGACCACATTTTCTCCCATGTTTTTCTAAATTATTTAAATCACTTGGGATCACAAATCTCAAAAGGTTTGAAATTTTTGATCGGGGGAGAGAATGTGATTTAAATATGAAACCTGATGAAAATGTGATGTTTTGGAGTTAAGTGTAAGCTCTCCCATATGTGCTAAACTCTTTTGTATACCAAGGCACATATTGAGGGGGAGCAAAATGTTTTGAATAAGAAAGTAAGCTCTCCAATAAGTGCTAAACTCTTTTGTATACCAATGCACTTATTGAGGGGGAGCAAAGGATTTGGCATGCATCTCATGTGAGCAAGGCTCAGACTTCACCAATGAATTGACGATAGCTAAAGTCAGTAGTCGAAAGGACATGTCCTGGACGGGTAATAATTTCAAGCCAGTTTATCTGGTGATGTAAGCGTGTCTCGCAAAGGACGTGTCTGAGTAGAATGTACCGATTTCGAGCGATCTTCCTTGAATGTGATCTGGACGGGTAATAATATCAAGCTAGTTTACTAGTGATGTAAGCGTGTCTCGCGATGATCATGTTCTTGGAAAATCAATCAATTCAAAAGTGCGTGCTTCACCTGACATGTGCAAATTTATAAAACAATCATTTGAGCACATGTTGAGGGGGAGCATTTGAAAAATATAAAACTCTCAAGTGTTTGCAAAAATGTGTTTCAGAATCATGAACACTTTGAGAGATTTTTCAAGGATTTGGTTTTATGGCAATCGTGGAAGAATACCAAAGACTGACCATTTTAATTAATGCATGGAGTTATAAGGATGGTTAGGTTAGGCTCAAGTTCCCACGATCCCGCCAGAGCCGGAGGGATCTACCCAGGGACAATCCACTAGTTAGTGTAGAAGTCCTTAGGTATGATTAAAAAGGAGAAAAGTGTGATTAAGGGAAGAGTGCCGACTGAGATGGAGCTAGTACTGGAACAAACCCAACAAGGTACTAGTAATGAAGTCTCGGTAAGCACTGAAGGGGTTGAAGAATGAAAAAGAATTGTAAAGATAAAGGGTGAAAAGAAATAGCCCTCCTTACAACTTAGGCAGAAACCGGGTCAATACATATGCTGTCAGAATCACTTAGTTGATTGCTGGCATTGAAGACAAAGTATCATGGACCTAGTGATACGCTGCACAACCCTCCTTAGCCACTCAAGGTCCCTCAAAGGATTCTTGTTTCAATTGTCACGGAGTTCAATACATTCCTATCGTCTCTCTCACTCCGAGTGAGATGATATTGAAAAGGTGGCAGTCCTCTCCAGCCTCCGCTCACTAAATCAAAACGCACTATAGAGTCTAGAGCCACGAGATGCATAATAAGATCTCATAGGGACACGAATTATTTCTACACTGGTTGTTCAACATTAAGGACACCAGTTGTAAACTTATGAGTCCTACGCAGATCTTAGCAATCTGCCAGAACATTCATGAGGGAATTTACAAATGTAATTCTCAATGATTGAATGGAAATTCCTGCCAGGGTTAACATCAAGCAGCCCTGAAAGCAGGTCACTTCGGTAATTCTTTATGGATTACGCTTAGTGGTCACGGCGGTTTCAAACGGTCTACAGTCGTGGAGTGATCTCCAGCGACTCACCTAATCGTTGATGTGCTACGGTTCGATCTTAAAAAGCCCTCTGTGGGTTTTCGATTAGGAACGGTCTTGGTAAGGATTAGAGAGAGTTTTCACACTATGTTGTTAACAATCTCGAAGTCCGAACTTGTAAGTACCGGACGTTTTATTGCTAACTGTCGTATGCAGGAACTTCTGGCGGTTGATGCTGATTGCTGTTGCAGCTGTTTGCGGTTGTAGCTGATTGAAGTTGCAGCTGAATGCGGTTGTAGCTGGTTGCAGTAAAGATGCCAATCCTCTACCACATGTTCACACTACATCATCATTGTAACTCAAGAATGTCATGATCAACCTAAAAGACCTTTAACACGGCTTCTGCAAACTCTGATGCTAAAGATCATGACACCAAATAGTGTGAGCATGTCGGCTCAAAGAATAACACATCACATGGAAACATACTACTGAAAGATGGCTTGGAAACAAATGTTGGATGATAAAGTCGAAGAATACTCAAAGATCATCCAAGACAATCAAACGTCATCAAACGTACACTGCTGAATGCACAAAGTTTCAAGACAATGAAGAATCAAAGACTACGAGCTATGACGACAACTTCAGAAGATAAAATGCTAGAAGTCAAGTTATTATTTCCGGGGTGACCTCCCTTAGGGGGAGATTGTTAGGAATATAAATATTCAGATGAAGGCTCGGTCACCCCGAGCATCTAATTAGCATTTATATAGCTCGTAGGATTATTTATATTAGCTTAGTATTATTAGTATTAGTATTAATAGTATTAGTCGTATCTATATTTGTGGAGTGGGTCGGGGCTTTCCCCACTGTCAGCTCACTCCACAGCCCACTAGGGGCACCAATATTAGTTAGTATAAATACCCCTTCCCACACTTGGGAAGGGTTGGAACTCTTGTCACATTAATCTAATACATTCCAGTTTTCTCTCAAAGGGTTCCCTCTCTCTCTCTCTCTAACATCTCACTAACTCACCATGGGATTCTTGATCTTTCAAGATCCAAGACCACCCGAATAGATCCACACAATCAAGATGGTTATTTCCTACAGCTAATCACAACGGTATCCAGGAGATGGGCACAACGGTACAGGATCGGCACAACCTAATACGTATACGGTTATCTCAAAATATGTCTCGTACAATAATTAAGTCTACAAGAGACAACGTGTCGTAGTTTTCGTGGATTATTCAAATTAAATACTTATAAAAAGTTTAGTATCAACGTTTCGTATGGTGTGGTAAGAAAACATAGACTCAAAATACAACTCACGCCAAAGAGGAATAAACATCGACATAGTCGAGGAAAATACTAACTATGATTCAAACAAACAAGGAAAAATCCAGAAGATAACGAAAAATAAATATGTCAATACAAATAGGTCAATTGGTAAGTTTCGGTATTTACCCAATAATCCCAAACAGTTTAGGAAGGCCAATTTGCGTTTATAAAAATACAGGTTATTATTTCACTTAATAGATTCTTTATTAGTTAACGGGTTTTATAACTCGTTATTAGTTCCATATGTGTTAATTGAATATTTTGGTCCGTCACGAATCAAATATATTAAATTCGTTGTGAGTCTAATATATTGTATCCATCTCAAGTCCACAATGTCCAATTAAGTCTGATATAAATTCAATTGTCCAAATGTAAGTATTATTATATCCAATATGCATCTGATATGTCAAGTAATAATCCGTATCAAAATCCAAATCATGATCCCTATAACACCCTAAATTTTGGTTAACATTTTATTCATTTATTATGATTATAACCTAAGTATAAGTGAACAAATACATGTATTATATATGGGCCGATTGGATTTTTAATAAAATAGGGTTTATGGACTCTTTTGTTTAGTTACCAAATTATAAACCCATACAAGTCAGCCTCCATAATTGGTTGTCATCGAGAACTCAAGATCAAGATTCGTGATAATCCCGCGAAGGTTTGGTATGATTAATCACCTATTTTCTTAAACATCTTCTATTTTTTTTTTATTTTTTTTTTTTTGTTTAACTATAATTGATGGATATGATTAGGGTTTATTAAAATTTCAGTAATTAAACATGTTTGATCACTAAAACATAATTAGGGATGTGTTAGAGGTTTTATCTTGCGTTGGTTAGGGTTAGGGTTTTGTTTGTGATGCTGTCCAAAAATTGGGTCGGATTAATGGATGTCTAAACTGATGTTGCCAATGTGTTTTTGGGTGATTTTTTATTCTAAACATAAGTTCAATCAGAGTACTTTCTGGAAATATAAATTTTGTGGTCATTGGAGGTCGGGAGAGTAGTCTTTTGATTTTTTACTAGATTAAGTGTCAAAACGGTGAATCTGAGTCTGAAAATCAGTCGATATTTTTGATTTTTCATTTCTAAACTATTAAGAATTAAGCCATTGAATTCTACAGGAAGTAACTTCTATATGTTTAGTAAATTAATAAATTTTTGTGGATTTTTCTAAAGTTTTTTTTATATACCTTTAAAATGCATACTTTCTAGGTGTTTCAGCAGTTATTTTTCTGGAATATCAGGACCAGAATAAGATAAAATCTGAACTATATTATAAGTTAAGGATTTAGTGTAACCTAACCCCATTTAATGTGTTTTGACCTAAATAACATTTGTAACGTTAATGCGGATACTTTTGGTCATATGTTAACCTAATTTTTGATAATGAAACCCTAAGTTGTTAAATTGTGAATTGTGACCCGAGGTTGGAAACTTACAAAATCTGGAAACTTACTAATGATGGAAACTTGCTAATTATGGAAAGTTACTAATTTAGGAAAGTTACTAATTATGGAAAGTTACTAATTATGGAAAGTTACTAAATATGAAAGGTTACTAAAAATGGAAAGTTTCTAGAAATAGAAGGAAACCCTAAAATGTTACTCTGCTCAACAACAAGTGATGAATCAGTAATAACTTATGAAATAGTTCTTAAATAACAAGACGGTCATTAATTCGTGTAGATTCGCTGAAGAAGGAGTAACTTCCGATCTTTGTGATATGGTTTCATTTGCGGTTTAAGGTATAGATATTCTACCCTTTCTCAGTAAGGGTTTTGTTCTCATGACTTCTTGATCCTTGACTTTGATTCGTTTGCTATGTTATAATCCATTTGCAATGATTCGTTTGCTATGTTATAATCCATTTGCAATGATCCGTCTGATATGATTCCGTTTGATATGATCCATATTTGTTTACTATTCATTTGATTATTCGTTTCATGCTATATTCTATTTATATAGCCATTATCTGAGCTGTATTTATCCCTTATCATTATATTGCATGTGTTATGCCTATTTATGTTGCCCATATTTGTAGCCAGCCATGGGGAGTCCATGACCATGCCATTAATGCACCAATGGTAATGACGCTGTCAGTGGAGGCGGGTTTTTGTCCACTGCGTTCCCATTTGATTATATTGTTATATATAGCGCACCTGGCCCGTGTATATTGTATGTATGTTTAGTCTAGAACTGGCATATGTATATCTGTTTTGAAGGGAGCGTATGGTTGCCTCCTAGGTATTTGTTCAGTTATGATTTGCTATATGATTGTGAATGGACTTTTGTGTGTGCAATACACCCCATTTCACTATTTGGTACATCGAGCTAGCTAATCCATGTACAATTTGTTATATGATTTGTTGGGCATTCCCTTGATATTGATATCCACTTTATGTTCATCATTATGCTTTGATTTCTTTCACATGTTCCATATTCTGTTTGACATCTTGTTTAGCAGGTTCTCTTGGATTCATTCTCTTATTCATTTCGTATACACTTATTACCTTTTGTCACAACTCGTAATTCCAGGCCATTTTTCCGAACCTCGACAATTTACTATTCATGAGTTACTATTCATTTTTACTATTCACTGGTACTATTCATTCCAAAAATTTTATTTCATATTCTCGTAAGTTAAACTATTTTAATGATAACCCGAGATTTTGGCACTCGTCGGATAATTTCTGCAAGAATCACGAAACCGTGTCCGAGATTTACCTTAAGGTTTAAACATCATTTAGGCATCCCGATATGTCCAAACAACATTACCAACAAGAGAAATATATGTTTTCCACCTTCCGTGACATTTTCATGAATTTAGGAATTTTAGGATACCCGGTTTTAAGTTTTGTCACTTTACGACTTACAGTTAGCAATTAACGGGACCAAAACCCACTCCGTATGTCAAAGATAAATATCCAACCTAATATATCTAGATATTTTCTCAAAAATATCTAGATATTTCGAAAATATAGTGAAATTACCATTATACCCTTCCATCTAAATTACCAAAATGCCCTTGGCCTATATAAAGCCTAAACTAGCTTCATTTCACAAAAAAAAAAATCACAAACCCTCTCCCTCTTCCTCCCTAGTCCACGGCCAAACCAAGAACACCACAAGGATCCATAAATTTTTCTAGCAAAAAGTGTTATACAAGTTCCTTATATCATCCTTGTTAGGGTTTTGCAATAAAAACTCCAAGGTTGTGGTCATTTTTCATCCTAACTCATCAATCATCAAGTAAGCTCAAGAACACCATTTTTGATCATTTCATACTTCCTTTACTCATATATTGTTGTATCTTCTAGTTATTTTGAGAGCTTACCATGCAAAAGATATGTTATACATACCACTTGTTTTATTTTTCACAAAAACTATCTCAAACACTAGATCTGTACGTTTTATTAACATCCTCGCGAAGCCCATTATTTTCAGAAATGTTTAGGACCCATGACACCCTAAGAAGGTGTATGGTAGATTAAGGGTTGTTTTGAAGTTGATTGGAGTGGACTTGAACAAGTTATAAACTAGAAAATTCATTTTTAGACACTATTAGAAAGTTGCTGTCCCTATTTGCAAAACGTGGGAAACTCAGGGGCTAAGGTGTAACTTTGGACCAAAGATTTAGAAAATACACTCAAAAACGAAACCGTGGTCGCTTGAATCACTAAAAACCGACTTATAACGAAGGAGATATGATTTTTACAAGTTAGGCGACGAAAAACTATTTTCTGAAAATAAGCTTGCTGTTTGCCGAACTTCAAGGGACAAAACGAGGCGTTAGACGTGATCTAGGAGAGCCGAGCTACTGAAAACATGTTAGTTCATGCTATGACGAATCCGTGGATATAAAGAACGTAGCAAACGAGCTTATAATGACCGAGATATGATTTTTTGAAAAGCCGACGAACCAAGTATATTTTGACAGCATCAATGCAAACATATTTTCTAAGTGTAAAAACTGTCGTTTCGGGTGACCATGTTGAGAGCCATTTTACTCACCGATCGAGTCAGTTTTGAGAAATTTTCATCAGTAACTAAAATGAAGTACACCTGGCCTAGTTTCCAAATCAATCAACCGTTCGTTGATCGGACTTATAACGAGTAAGATATAATTTTTCTAGTATCCCCGAAAACAGCCATTATATGAAAATAAAGTCTTAAGTGTAAAGACTAGTATTTTTGCAAACCACTAAGTTCATAGCCGATTTTCTTTATGATCGAGGCGCGTATGACCAAAACTCAAATGAGACGGCATTAAGATCTTGTTACAAGGTTTTCAAAAACGTCGAGTTTTACCGCTAACACTTAACGTACAATATTTCACGACTAGTCTTACGAGGCCATTTGGGCATATTTTCACAAAGTATGAAAAGTGGTATTTTGCGAGAAAAACATTATATTTGACCTTGAAACACCAAACGAGGATCGTGGAGTACCATTTCAACATATTTACACGAAAAGTAGTTTATGACTTAACGAGACGTCAAAAATGTATTTTTCGACGATAAACATTAATTTCAAAAGTAACGAGTGGTATCGTTAACATACGTATTTGCATGTGTAGCATCATTTCATTGCTTACAATAGATCATATCATTCATGTTAGGTCGCGGTTAGAGACCGAGCCTCATTTCAGCATATTCATATCTGTCATTGTTGCTATCGCATCAGGTGAGTTTCATAGCCCCTACTTTATACGTTTTGAACTTTTTGGGGGAGATACATGCTTAAACTGTTTGCTTACATACATGATTGTGTTAAACTTATTTGCGTTATTCTTGAAAGCAACTCGCGGACCTAAGTATCTATCACTTGGGGTAGCCGTACAGTACATATCATGGACCTAAGTATCTAACACTTGGGGTAGCCGTACAGAACATATCACGGACCTAAGTATCAAACATATCACGGACCTAAGTATCAAACACTTGGGGTAGCCGTACAGAACATATCACGGACCTAAGTATCAAACACTTGGGGTAGCCGAACATAAGTCTCCTCGTGAGCAACATAAGTCTCCTAGTGAGCAGCATAAGGTCTTCTAGTGTTATAGAACGCACCTCGTATACGCACATGTCTTACTCAAGCTATATTTTAGCAGTGGGTTGTAAACACACAGGTTGCAAGTTTTGTTATGGGCGGGATTTGCAACTGAGTGGATTTACAATGCCTTTGCTGTGGAAACTTTCTCTAAACGCTTTTCAACTCATTTATAACAAACTCTATGAACTCACCAACCTCGTGTTGACACTTTAGCATGTATTTTCAGGAACTAAGCAATAGCACGCTACTGGAGGCTTTTGGCAGGGCATGGCATGGTCATAGAAGACTCTGATAAAACATTTGGGACCGCTTAACTTATTTTATGGGCCAACTTCCGCACCACTTTTCATAATGTAAATTTAACACTTTTGACTTCTCAAATATATTCTAAATGATTGATGTGAAAACCGTTCTTTACACTTGTGTTATGATACCAATTAAGTTGCACCCCAGCGATGTGTAAGCTTCCGCTGGACCCGATTTTTGGGGTGTGACAGATTGGTATCAGAGCCTAGGATATAGAGAATTGGGTAATTTTAAAACCTAAACTATAGCTACTTTTACGAAAACTTAACCCTATGACCGCCACGTGCCTGCCTGCCAAGCTGATGCCTCATTTGTGGTTTGTCGCTGACATATTTGATGAGATTTATATCTTATTATCAGATAGATTATACTCACTTACTCTCGTTGATTACTATACTTGTATTCCATATAAGTATGCTTACATATCATGCACATCGCAGCGTTACACCTTTTCCTTACGTAGTTTCATCATTCGACCTCAAGCCTGATCACCTGCCTTAGTCTTTTGAACCACCCTTTACATGTGAAGGACATAGTATTATTATAACTAATCTGAGTATTCCAAAATTCATTGAACCTCGGTGGAATATAGACTGGTCATCTATATTCGACCCGGGACAGTGGGACATAGCCTGACCACCTATGTTCGACTCAGAGATGAATTTTGCAATACTGAGAGTAGTTATAATAGAATTATGTCCAGATTGATTTGATCGGTGTAAGCAATTCCAATATCGAGCCAATCTTTCAAAAGACCTCATTTCAGGATGTTGAATCCATTCTTTCAGACAACTTGTTTCCTAGCTTGATTTAGTGACAGTTCTTGTTTGATGAGTTGCGAAAATCAAGCTAAGAGTCAAGTTGTTACCCGAGCCGATTCAGTTTAATCTCATGACAGTTCTTGTTTGATGAGTTGTGAGATTAAATTTGAATCGACAACCTCAAACCGATTTAGCCTAATCCCATGACAGTTCTTGTTTGATGAGTTGTGGGATTAAGTAAAAATCGGTTACCTAGAGGTCTTTTGGGGACTACGCTCGATAATGGTAAAGTTTACCCCCATCAAACCCGACCACGAGAACATACGTACGTAGAACGAGTGAGCTGAATTCAGGGACTGAATTCCTCTAACGGGTGGAGAATGTCACAACTCGTAATTCCAGGCCATTTTTCCGAACCTCGACAATTTACTATTCATGAGTTACTATTCATTTTTACTATTCACTGGCACTATTCATTCCAAAATTTTTATTTCATATTCTCGTAAGTTAAACTATTTTAATGATAACCCGAGATTTTGGCACTCGTCGGATAATTTCTGCAAGAATCACGAAACCGTGTCCGAGATTTACCTTAAGGTTTAAACATCATTTAGGCATCCCGATATGTCCAAACAACATTACCAACAAGAGAAATATATGTTTTCCACCTTCCGTGACATTTTCATGAATTTAGGAATTTTAGGATACCCGGTTTTAAGTTTTGTGACTTTATGACTTACAGTTAGCAATTAACGGGACCAAAACCCACTCCGTATGTCAAAGATAAATATCCAACCTAAAATATCTAGATATTTTCTCAAAAATATCTAGATATTTCGAAAATATAGTGAAATTACCATTATACCCTTCCATCTAAATTACCAAAATGCCCTTGGCCTATATAAAGCCTAAACTAGCTTCATTTCACACAAAAAAATCACAAACCCTCTCCCTCTTCCTCCCTAGTCCACGGCCAAACCAAGAACACCACAAGGATCCATAAATTTTTCTAGCAAAAAGTGTTATACAAGTTCCTTATATCATCCTTGTTAGGGTTTTGCAATAAAAACTCCAAGGTTGTGGTCATTTTTCATCCTAACTCATCAATCATCAAGTAAGCTCAAGAACACCATTTTTGATCATTTCATACTTCCTTTACTCATATATTGTTGTATCTTCTAGTTATTTTGAGAGCTTACCATGCAAAAGATATGTTATACATACCACTTGTTTTATTTTTCACAAAAACTATCTCAAACACTAGATCTGTACGTTTTATTAACATCCTCGCGAAGCCCATTATTTTCAGAAATGTTTAGGACCCATGACACCCTAAGAAGGTGTATGGTAGATTAAGGGTTGTTTTGAAGTTGATTGGAGTGGACTTGAACAAGTTATAAACTAGAAAATTCATTTTTAGACACTATTAGAAAGTTGCTGTCCCTATTTGCAAAACGTGGGAAACTCAGGGGCTAAGGTGTAACTTTGGACCAAAGATTTAGAAAATACACTCAAAAACGAAACCGTGGTCGCTTGAATCACTAAAAACCGACTTATAACGAAGGAGATATGATTTTTACAAGTTAGGCGACGAAAAACTATTTTCTGAAAATAAGCTTGCTGTTTGCCGAACTTCAAGGGACAAAACGAGGCGTTAGACGTGATCTAGGAGAGCCGAGCTACTGAAAACATGTTAGTTCATGCTATGACGAATCCGTGGATATAAAGAACGTAGCAAACGAGCTTATAATGACCGAGATATGATTTTTTGAAAAGCCGACGAACCAAGTATATTTTGACAGCATCAATGCAAACATATTTTCTAAGTGTAAAAACTGTCGTTTCGGGTGACCATGTTGAGAGCCATTTTACTCACCGATCGAGTCAGTTTTGAGAAATTTTCATCGGTAACTAAAATGAAGTACACCTGGCCTAGTTTCCAAATCAATCAACCGTTCGTTGATCGGACTTATAACGAGTAAGATATAATTTTTCTAGTATCCCCGAAAACAGCCATTATATGAAAATAAAGTCCAAGTGTAAAGACTAGTATTTTTGCAAACCACTAAGTTCATAGCCGATTTTCTTTATGATCGAGGCGCGTATGACCAAAACTCAAATGAGACGGCATTAAGATCATGTTACAAGGTTTTCAAAAACGTCGAGTTTTACCGCTAACACTTAACGTACAATATTTCACGACTAGTCTTACGAGGCCATTTGGGCATATTTTCACAAAGTATGAAAAGTGGTATTTTGCGAGAAAAACATTATATTTGACCTTAAAACACCAAACGAGGATCGTGGAGTACCATTTCAACATATTTACACGAAAAGTAGTTTATGACTTAACGAGACGTCAAAAATGTATTTTTCGACGATAAACATTAATTTCAAAAGTAACGAGTGGTATCGTTAACATACGTATTTGCATGTGTAGCATCATTTCATTGCTTACAATAGATCATATCATTCATGTTAGGTCGCGGTTAGAGACCGAGCCTCATTTCAGCATATTCATATCTGTCATTGTTGCTATCGCATCAGGTGAGTTTCATAGCCCCTACTTTATACGTTTTGAACTTTTTGGGGGAGATACATGCTTAAACTGTTTGCTTACATACATGATTGTGTTAAACTTATTTGCGTTATTCTTGAAAGCAACTCGCGGACCTAAGTATCTATCACTTGGGGTAGCCGTACAGTACATATCATGGACCTAAGTATCTAACACTTGGGGTAGCCGTACAGAACATATCACGGACCTAAGTATCAAACACTTGGGGTAGCCGTACAGAACATATCACGGACCTAAGTATCAAACACTTGGGGTAGCCGAACATAAGTCTCCTCGTGAGCAACATAAGTCTCCTAGTGAGCAGCATAAGGTCTTCTAGTGTTATAGAACGCACCTCGTATACGCACATGTCTTACTCAAGCTATATTTTAGCAGTGGGTTGTAAACACACAGGTTGCAAGTTTTGTTATGGGCGGGATTTGCAACTGAGTGGATTTACAATGCCTTTGCTGTGGAAACTTTCTCTAAACGCTTTTTAACTCATTTATAACAAACTCTATGAACTCACCAACCTCGTGTTGACACTTTAGCATGTATTTTCAGGAACTAAGCAATAGCACGCTACTGGAGGCTTTTGGCAGGGCATGGCATGGTCATAGAAGACTCTGATAAAACATTTGGGACCGCTTAACTTATTTTATGGGCCAACTTCCGCACCACTTTTCATAATGTAAATTTAACACTTTTGACTTCTCAAATATATTCTAAATGATTGATGTGAAAACCGTTCTTTACACTTGTGTTATGATACCAATTGAGTTGCACCCCAGCGATGTGTAAGCTTCCGCTGGACCCAATTTTTGGGGTGTGACACCTTTCATTTGTTTATATCTGTTCACTGGTCTTTTTAAGCTCAGCCGCATTTCTTTTCCAGCGGCAGGTTTAGGTTGGAAGCTGGGGATTGAGTGAAGTGTGCATAGAAGCTCTTAGTGGACCACCCTGGCAATAGACCCCCTTTGCATATGAATTAGACTTTGGATTTGTCTTCCATTTAGATTTGTACTCTAGTTTGATAGTCATTATTATTTAGACTTATTATGTCCTTAGTTTCATTTTGAACTTTTGTAACCTTAGTATTTATAAAAGTCTTTTGCTTGCGTTTATGTTCTGATTGACACCATAATGTTACATTTTGACCCTTCTCGGGTTGGGGTGTTACAATTATGGTATTGGAGCCTAGGCTTCGACCTGTAGTACTTTAAGTTATGACCTGTGAAAGATTTGGCCCTTAGATTTTAACTATAGGAGTTTATGAAACAACCTTTGAGAATTTGCCTTAGGATTTCCGCTCTGAAGAAAGTTAGGTTATGACTGGTGTGGATTGGGTAGACTATAAGACATTTGTTTAAGTATCATTGCTTCCGCATCACTCTGATTCGTGCCTTACTTTTAGTTAAGCCCTTTTACGATCTCTATTTCTGGAGATTAGAAACTTATTATTTTGCACAACCTAAGATTAGTAACCAAGTAAGTTTAGAATGCGTTGAGAATTTTGTGGTAATGCCTGACATTATATAAGCCTTATTTTCTGATTCCGACGTTAACCTCTGATTCATTTGTTAATCATTTAAATGCCTCGTCGATCATTTTGAGGATTCTTATGACCATGATGTGTTTGACACATTCTGTGACTTCTCTTGCTTTTGCTAAGCATATTTGAGTCTCCCTACACTATCAGATTTTACCTTACCCATTTCTGTTCCTATAAGAAATCTTGTGGTGATTAACCACGAGTATGGGAATGTTTCCCTCACTTCTGAATGATAAGATTCACTCTGCTGATCTGTCTTTCTCTAGAATGTTAATTTCGATGTTATTATGGTATATGGATTTGTTGACTGAGCATCGAGATGCTAACAACGGTCATATTAGATTTGTCGTCTTTGGCGATTGAGAAACTCAAAATTTTGTACCATGGTTCCCAACCTGGTAAACAATTATGATCATCTTTGCTTTGAAAACTCATACGTTAATCCCTCGCGGTTGTGAAGATATTTTGTTTGATGAAAATCGCCTCGAGAGTTATTCGGTTGTTTGAAATGTTCGCGATGTATTCCTTAAGGAACTACCAAGATTACCATCTGAATGTGAAGTTGTTTTGATCTGGTTATGAGAATTTTCTTAGTCACGACTCAAGGTAGAATGTGATTGCAATAAAGTCATGTGTATATGATGCAAGTATTATGACGCCTGGCCAACGTGATAATAGTTACATCATATAACTTGAACTTATTGGAATCATAGGATGTCTTGAGTAGTGCCTGAGATCAGTAAGTTGTTTGATTCAGAAACCCTATCCGTATAAGAGCAACGTTTTGCCTAATTATGAAACTCCGTGTTTTATGTCATTAGTTGAATGGAAAGAATTGAAGGAACAGCTGTTAGAAAGTGGTTTTACCCGTCTGAGTGTGTATCGGTGGTGTACTCCAGTTTTATTCGTAAGGAAGAGTGATGATAGTATGAGGTTATGTATTGATTTCCGGAAGCTGAATCATAGTACAGTTTAAATCATCCTCCGTTACTTTGAATTGACGATTTAATTAATCAACTTCAGGGTGTGATGTTTTCTCAATGATTGAGTTTGAATCCTAGTGAACAAAAGGCATAATAATGTTTAGTTAATAGGCTGATCACCACTGCCTGAGTCTGATAGAATGCGTTCTTTGATACCGATTATTTTCAGTTACGTTTAAAGGAACGAGATATTCCTAGAATTGCTTTCCGTATTCGTTTTGATCTCTATGAGTATTGTGATGCCAATTGTATTGGCCACTGCTTCGATTGTTCATATGGACTTGTTGGATCGTTTCTTTCATGAATATTTGGACAATTTGTCATAGTATGACATATTGGTATATTCAGAGATGAAAGAGAAACATGGAAATCATCTTCGTATTTTGTGTTGAGATTTCTACGCCATAAGAAGCTATATGTTATATTCTCGAAGAGCAAATTTTGGTTGGGATGAAGAATGAGAGGAGAATTTTGAGAAGCTGAAAAGAGATTTGTTTCTACTCAAGAAGGATACTTAGCTACGTCCTTATGCAACACGGGAAGATTGTTGGTTATGCATCAGTACAGCTAGAACCGTAGGAAGTGAACTATCCGACGCATGACTTGGGAGAGATTGGTGACGGGCATGAAGAAGCTCAGGAGCAAGACGGTGGAATCTGATCTATGTTAGAAGACTTGAAGGAAGCGGTTTTGACTGAAGCACACAGATCTATCTACTCTATTCATCTTAGTTGTACTAATATGTATAGAGTCTTAAAGCAGAAAATTTCGATGGAATGGTATGAAGATGGTTGTGACTGCCTTGGTGGAGAAGTGTTTAGCGTGACAATAGGTTATGATTCAGCATCAGCGTATAAGTGGTTTTCCTTAATTTTGAATGTTCGTATGTGGATGTGGGATTAAACTTTTAGGAAACTTTGTAACGGGATTTTCGCGCATATTTAGGAAGGACAACCTGAATTGAGTTGTAGTGGATCATTTGACTAGGTCGGCTCACTTGGAAGATTGGCAGGGATTTCTTTCGGCAAAAGATTATTCAAGCTACATGGCGCACCTGCAGTGATCGTGTCAGAGATTCGCGTTTTTACTTCACATTCCTAGGAAGAGCTACTGAAGGCTTAAGGAACCAACTTCAAGTTTAGTAATGCTTTGCACCTCCAGACTAATGGATAAGCAGAACAACCATTCGAGCTTGGAAGATGTGTTGAGCAGGAAATTTGACAAGCGTTAGTTCTGGTTGTGTTTGCTCACTAAGATAGATGGCATGCAAGTGACAAGAGTTTTCCATTTCGGTGTTTTGTATGAACAGAGATGAAGAACCCCTTTTAGTTAAATTAGGTCGGGGAGCTGTTTATTGAAGGTCCGGAGTTGATTACAGTGACTAATGGGTTAGTTATCATTGTGGAAGGGAAATTTTGAACTTTTGACCGGGAATTTGTTTCTTTCGTATGATGTTTCCATACGGAAGAGTTAGACGTTTTGGCATATAAGGGATTAAGATTTAGATTCGCGATACGTTAGACCTTAGATTCGTTCTTATCTGTACGATTATTCTACCTATTCCGTTATGCCTTCTGATACGTTTTGATATTCTGATATGTGCTTAGTTGATCGTTGATACGAATATGTTACCCACCTCTTTATGAAACTCTTGATACGTTTGATGATTCGGTATGTGCTTCTTTGATTATTAGCAAGTTCCTTAGTCCGTTCAGAATCTGAATAGAGTTGATGAAGTTTTATTGTTTAAGCACTTCCTCCGTATTTTGCCTCATGTGCCTATAGGTTTCATGTATCTCTTTGTGAGATTACAACTGTCATCTGCTACATATTTGTTTCGTATTCGTTGGATCAGATTTGTTATGATTTGTGTTATGTAGAGAGCCTGGGGCTATCTTAGTTGTCGGGATCGAGTCATGAGAAATAAAACTATTCCGTTTGTGAAGATGCTTTTGGAAGAACCTCTCCGAGCATGAGGCTAGTTATTGTCATTATTTTCGTGATTGATACGTCTCCGTCTAACTTTTGCGACTTCAAATTTCGAGGACGAAAATTTTCTTTTAGAGGAGAAAAATTATAACACCCTAAATTTTGGTTAACATTTTATTCATTTCTTATGATTATAACCTAAGTATAAGTGAACAAATACATATATTATATATGGGCCGATTGGATTTTTAATAAAATAGGGTTTATGGACTCTTTTGTTTAGTTACCAAATTATAAACCCATACAAGTCCAAGCCCAACTAGAATTTGATCCAACCCATTAAACAAAAAAAATAAAATTTGGTTTGTTTCCCCCCCTCTGATAAACGACATTCAGAAGAAAAAGAGAAAGAGAGAGAGAGAGAGAGAGAGAGAGAGAGAGAGAGAGAGAGAGAGGAGGAGAGAGAGAGAGAACCCTAGCCTCCATAATTGGTTGTCATCAAGAACTCAAGATCAAGATTCGTGATAATCTTGCGAAGGTTTGGTATGATTAATCACCTATTTTCTTAAACATCTTCTATTTTTAATATTTTTTTAACTATAATTGATGGATATGATTAGGGTTTATTAAAATTTCAGTAATTAAACATGTTTGATCACTAAAACATAATTAGGGATGTGTTAGAGGTTTTATCTTGCGTTGGTTAGGGTTAGGGTTTTGTTTGTGATGCTGTCCAAAAATTGGGTCGGATTGATGGATGTCTAAACTGATGTTGCCAACGTGTTTTTGGGTGATTTTTGATTCTAAACATAAGTTCAATCAGAGTACTTTCTGGAAATATAAATTTCGTGGTCATTGGAGGTCGGGAGAGTAGTCTTTTGATTTTTTACTAGATTAAGTGTCAAAACGGTGAATCTGAGTCTGAAAATCAGTCGATGTTTTTGATTTTTCATTTCTAAACTATAAAGAATTAAGCCATGGAATTCTACAGGAAGTAACTTCTATATATTTAGTAATTTCATAAATTTTTGTGGATTTTTTCAAAGTTTTTGATATGCCTTTTAAATGCATACTTTCTGGGTGTTTCAGCAGTTATTTTTCTGGACAGTAGTGTAAAGAGTGATTTTTATTGTGTACTTGTACTAATGAATAAAATCTGGAAAAATTCTGGAAATTACTTAAGATATGTTTGTATCACTGGGTAAAATTATAGAATTAAATGAGCTTGTTTGAGGTGCTTTAAAAATTATAAGCATCAGACCTGAGTTATATAAGAATCATGAATCATTAAATAAAACACTTATAAACCTAATATTGGTGTATTGGACTGTTTGGTGTCATATTTTCCAGCCCTCATGTCGACCTAATAATAATCTAAACAAGCCCTAAAAGTCTGCACTTAATGATCATTAATGAGGCGTAAAAAGATAAGAAATCCTAGATCGAATATGTTACCGAGAGTGTATGTATTGAATACGAGTTAGGGTTAAGGTTTGATAGGGTTTATGATGGTGTGATCTTTGTGAGATAATGTGAATATGTTAAGATGGTGTTAGATACAAGTCGTGTGATATATAGAGGCCTCATGTGAGTTTGTGTAAGTAAAACATGTTATAAAATGGCCTAGAACGGATTTCTCAGTGAGACAGTTTTGAAAGTTGTATATGTGTGCGTTATAGCTTGAGTTTCATAAGGGTTTAATTCTGTATTTCTGCATGTAATCTTATTTTAATGTCATATTTAAGTTTTCCAATTGGTTTGTAGTGATTTGGAGTCGTATTGGTCATGTTTATGAATTTATAGGATCATGTATCAAACCTGAGTTTTGGGAACTTAAAAATCAGTTAGTGTTTATAAATTTTAATTTTCAAACCACAAGGAACCGAGAGCTCTCCTTTTACAGGAGTGATATTTAGGTTATGTGTGACTTACTGGAATTTTTATAGATTTTTCTGAAGGGTTCTAATGGGGTAAGCAATTGCAAACTTTCTGGGTGTCTGTGTAGTTATCGTTCTAGGCAGGTTTGGGAAAACGATTTTTGAAATGGTACTATCACTTTGAAATAAAATCTGAGAAAATTACTGTAAGTGTACAACATGTATAAGTATCTATGATAGATATTTGAGCTCCCCAATAGACACTTAAGTATGGTATAAAATTCATAAATATCGGGACCAGAATAACATAAAATCTGAACTATATTATAAGTTAAGGATTTAGTGTAAGCTAACCCCATTTAATGTGTTTTGACCTAAATAACATTTGTAACGTTAATGCGGATACTTTTGGTCATATGTTAACCTAATTTTTGATAATGAAACCCTAAGTTGTTAAATTGTGAATTGTGACCCGAGGTTGGAAACTTACTAAATCTGGAAACTTACTAATTATGGAAACTTGCTAATTATGGAAAGTTACTAATTTAGGAAAGTTACTAATTATGGAAAGTTACTAATTATGGAAAGTTACTAAATATGGAAGGTTACTAAAAATGAAAGATTTCTAAAAATAGAAGGAAACCCTAATATGTTACTCTGCTCAACAACAAGTGATGAATCAGTAATAACTTATGAAATAGTTCTTAAATAATAAGACGGACATTAATTCGTGTAGATTCGCTGAAGAAGGAGTAACTTCCGATCTTTGTGATATGGTTTCATTTGCGGTTTAAGGTACAGATATTCTACCCTTTCTCAGTAAGGGTTTTGTTCTCATGACTTCTCGATCCTTGACTTTGATTCGTTTGCTATGTTATGATCCATTTGCAATGATCCGTCTGATATGATTCCGTTTGATATGATCCATATTTGTTTACTATTTGTTTGATTATTCGTTTCATGCTATATTCTATTTATATAGCCATTATCTGAGCTGTATTTATCCCTTACCATTATATTGCATGTGTTATGCCTATTTATGTTGCCAATATTTGTAGCCAGTCATGGGGAGTCCATGACCGTGCCATTGATGCACCAATGGTAATGACGCTGTCAGTGGAGGCGGGTTTTTGTCCACTGCGTTCCCATTTGATTATATTGCTATATATAGCACCTAGCCCGTGTATATTGTATGTATGTTTAGTCTAGAACTGGCATATGTATACCTGTTTTGAAGGGAGCGTATGGTTGCATCATAGGTATTTGTTCGGTTATGATTTGATATATGATTTTGAATGGACTTGTGTGTGTGCAATACACCCCATTTCACTATTTGGTACATCGAGCTAGCTACTCCATGTACAATTTGTTATATGATTTGTTGGGCATTCCCTTGATATTGATATCCACTTTATGTTCATCATTATGCTTTGATTTCTTTCACATGTTCCATATTCTGTTTGACATCTTGTTTAGTAGGTTCTCTTGGATTCATTCGCTTATTCATTTCGTATACACTTATTACCTTTCATTTGTTTATATCTGTTCACTGGGCTTTTTAAGCTCAGCCGCATTTCTTTTCCAGCGGCAGGTTTAGGTTGGAAGCTGGGGATTGAGTGAAGTGTGCATAGAAGCTCTTAGTGGACCACCCTGGCAATAGACCCCCTTTGCATATGAATTAGACTTTGGAGTTATCTTCCATTTAGATTTGTACTCTAGTTTGATAGTCATTATTATTTAGACTTATTATGTCCTTAGTTTCATTTTGAACTTTTGTAACCTTAGTATTTATAAAAGTCTTTCGCTTGCATTTATGTTCTGATTGACACCATAATGTTACATTTTGACCCTTCTCGGGTTGGGGTGTTACAATTCCGATGTCCGAAACGTACCAATATTCACAAGCAAACAAGCTAGTTAGTATCATATGCCCATTGATTATATTTTGACAAATAAGTAAACACACCTTAGTTTAATTAACCAAACGGACTCATTTAACCTTTGGGCCTTTTGGCCCATAAAAACCAAACGCACCCTATTTGGGCTCTGTCTCATGAACTAAACAAACACACCGTTAACAGGCTAAGGCCCAATAACAACTAACTAAACTCACCTCAATGGGGCTTTGGCCCAATAAGCAAAACAAACAACCCTACATGGGCTGGACAACCTGCTTAGCCAAAATAACTACAAAACACACCCTACTAGGGTGTGCTCGACTCGTGAGCCAAACCAACAAACAACCTAACACCCCTCGGTGGTGTTATTGTTAGACCGAGACAAACAAACACCTTCGTGGTGTCTTTTGTAACCGAGACCAGCAGCAACCACAAGCCCCACATGGGTCGTTGTTGAGCCAAGGGTAACACAACTAGACCAAAAGAGATTAAAACCAACGAACCCTATACGGTTTGACGACAAACTATATGAGACAACACCCAATCAAATAAAAATGATAGGCAAATGAGCACAAGAATAAGCTCAAACAAACGCACCCATAATTATTGGTTGTTTCCAATCCGAGACTAAACAATAACAACAACCGGAATATCAATAACATCATCAACAAACAAACACTCGTTTACCATTTCTAAACCGTGACTAATCCAAATCCAAACTAAGGCCAAAAACTACATGAATATCCAATCCAAATCCAAACCGTGTCCAACACGGTCTCAACCCAAATTCCTAAACGGGTTATAACCCGACCCACTACAAAACATAACCAGGACCACCATTTTTAAATGAAAACCACACGAAATTTTTTAATAAAACGTTTCTAATCTTCATTTTAATACATATTTTAGTCCACTAAAACATTTAACAACTTATATCTAATCGGTTTTCAAATCAATGACAACAAAAACGGATCTAGGGTATCGGCTTACCAACAAAAGAGAAAGGATGAAGAGGTGAGAGCCAGAGGAGTGGTGGTGGTGACGGCGATGATGGTGGTGGCGGCTCACGGACACAATAAACCCAAAACAAAAACCCTAACCGTGACCTTTACGCTCAACCCGTAGCAACCAAACGAACCCTTGGACTCTCCTTCTTGATCGACGGTAAATGGCGGCAAGAAAATCAAGTGGCCAGAAGTTGGCCGGAAACGGCGAAGCGGCGCCGGAAAATGAGTGGGAGGTAGTGGAACCCTAGTTATAACATTATATATATATTATAGAGCATTCAAAACTACGTCGTTCAATGAACAGTCCCCAAATGGGCTGCTACAGTACCGGCCCACTTTTTTTTTTTTTTTTTTTTTTTTTTTTCGTACCAAACGGCCTCGAAAAATTATGAAACTTGCGCCATTATTAACGAAATAATTTTCCCAACAAACTCACCCCTTCCTCCCGCAACGCGTGGGGTTACAGTACTGTAGCTACAGTAATTTTTTTTTTTTTAACTTTAATCAAAAAAATCCCGCCGCAACGCGAGGTTATATTAAAAGGCAACCAAAAACGAAAAATTCTCAAAAAAAAAGCAAAAAAAATTCCGTTAAAAACTCGCGAGGCCGCAACGCGGCCGACCGGAGCCAGACTCGTTCTTTATATAGTGCGTCTCAGGGACCAAAACTGTAAATATTCCAATGTATGATGGCGGCGGGGTAATTGTTTCACAAGGACCAATTCTGAAATTTTTGGTAATCTTTCACGAAATGAGGTTCGGGGCTCATTTAGACTAGTAAACAACGGATTAAAGACACGAGAATTACGCCATCGCGCTCAGAATAATTTTTCCAGTCAAAACGACTATTAATACGCCTAGTTCTTCCCAAATAATAAAATAATCAAATCAAATCGTTGGTTGTGCAAGTATGCGTTGTGTACGGTTTTCACGTTTCGCGAGATAACTCCACGTTTTCAAGTCAAATGAGCTCGGAAGAGTTCGTAAATGAAAAACAGGGATAATTTCGTATAAAAATACGTCTGGAAAATTACGAGGTGTTACAACTTGTCTAAAATGTCACCTTTTTTTTTCGTTTTCAGTTCTTCGCACCTACAAAGTAAAATAACGACTTTTCAGACGAGTAATTTACTATTTAGGTATGAAAAATTGAAAACGAAGCAAAAACATGAGATTTCGGACAAGTATCCACAAAAGGTGTGAATTGGTGGGAACACCCTGACCCCGGGTGCCTTTTGGCACCAGCTATTGTCCATCCCACAAGGAATAGCTCCGGCAACTCTCCTAGCCCAGTGGGCACCAACTGGAGTGAGCAAGAGCCGAGAATCAATCCCTTGACCTTTTATCCACAAAATCTCTCCAGTGGGCCTATGGGTTTTTGGAGGAGGGTATCAACTGAGCCAAAGTCCTTTGGTTCAGACAAGTATCAATCATGTATATATTTTTATCGAAGTTCAAATGAATCCCCGATCATATCAGAATAAAGAGCATGAAAAAACGAGTCCAAGGGATCTAGCCCCGCCCCAACGGTTCATGGTGAACCGGCCAGCCCAAACTTAAACCGGTTTATATGCTATAAACCCGAACAGAAAATGGTTAAAACATTTTTTTAACATAATTGAGTTGGTATATTTACACCGTTGGATGCTTAGTCCATTGGTTGAGGCGTTGTTTTGTGAGGGAGGAGACCCGAGTTCGAACTTATCGACCATATGATATAACTCAATATTTTGATTTTGGGTTCAGTCTCAGTTTTGACCACAAACCGACCCAAATCCACCATGCCCACCAAACACCCTCTAAACCTCCAGTAGTCAGCACGCGGGAAAGCTAATCTTTTTCCCGCTTGAACCTTTTAATAAACCCAAACCCCAAACACCCCAATTCATTTCAATATGAATTTTTAAGGATGACCAACATTCTTCTACAATCTACATGAATCAAATCAAGGGCCCGTTTGGTGTGCAGGTATTAGAGGGTTTAGATTCAAAGAAAATCCATATCAATTGTTTGGATCAAAATTTTCTTCCTGACACAAAGGAATCAAATGAAAGATCCATACCAGGGTGAACTACTATCTTTTGATGGAAAGATACAAAATTTTCTAACTGGTCCCACATTATATTTGATATGAGTCACATATTTTAAGAGCATTCTTTTTAAATCTTTTATTTCTCTATCTTATTTGTAAGAAATAATAATATTAAATGTAATATTAATTTACCAAATGGACCCACTTTATTATATAATAATATTAAATAATTATCTATTTCCAATTACATTTTACAAAACAAACAATATTAATACTATCATTCAATTACTTTTCTTTCAATCTATAACAAATCCAAATCCAAATCCTAAACCCATCTACAAACCAAACGGGCCCCAAATCTTTTAATACAATACACTATGCAGGTATCTACATCCATATACATTTATTACTTTATTTCCCTTTATCACCATGTGTTAAATCATTATCTTATTATTTTCATTGTTAGTTATATAATTGTGTGGTGAATGAACTCTTGATTATGTTAAATTATGGGTTAAATGGGTCGACCTACAAACCCGCAAGGGCGGGACTCAAGGGGTTTCATGGGGTGTCTGTGAACCACATGGATTTATTCCTACTAGTGTAAAATTTTGTCAAAACCCCTGATTTTTCGAAAATGAACCTGTTTGGAAATTTTGTGCTGCAAATTGTGTATACTTTTCTTGAAAAGAGTCTGTTAGCTTTAGGTCATGGGTCCGCTACTGCCGACCCCAATTTGCTATTTAATAGAAATTTTAAGTTGAATTTATATTTAGTTAAACGTGTTGTTCCACCAAGTAGTTCACCCCGTTTGGTTAAACGAGATACATAGGTCATTTTCATGTTATGCACTTATATGCGTATATGGTCTACGATTAACATAGGCGACTTGATTACTTAAACAAGGCATGTACAGGCCTAGCTATAGTGACTTGCCAACCTAAACCCGACCTGAATTGCCATTCTACTATTGAAGTGTTGTGAAGTTGAAGAACCTAAACTGTTAGATACTTAGGGTGAGGCGTATATATAAATTTAAGTATAGATATTGTTTGTTGAATTTTTATTTGTTTCAAATTGGGATTAAAATAACCCAGTTATTTGGAATGCGTAGTGTAGAGGGTGTGGTTGAAGGTTTTCCTTTGACACATCAGCTACACATCGTCAAAAAACACTCCATTTATTTTTTCTTTCAACTTTCATTCAACCACTGCAACACCCTCTCTCTTTTCTATTAATATTTTTCTAATATTTATCATTTAAAAATACCCCAAATACATACACAAACACACACAATAACCGATAATATTAATTCTCTCTCCTCAAAACCTTTTCTCTCTCTCTCTCTATTAAAGCTCGGGACTTAAGTCCCGCATATAAATTATTTTGTGCTTTACCACTATTAAAGAATTGGTGTTTCCGAAAAGAAAAAATAAAAAGTATCATTCCCGTCACTTTTCCAGCCCCACACCTCACACCCTTACACAAAGGTTCCGCATATGCCATGTCAGGTTATCTACTTTTTCGGTTTTGTGCAATTTACATTTGCAGCCCCACACCTCACACCCTTACAAAAAGGTTCCGCATATGCCATGTCAGGTTATCTACTTTTTTCGGTTTTGTGCAATTTACATTTGCCAAATGTGGGCTGTTGAGTTTCCATCACGTGCAACAACATCTCTAGTGCGTAGTCTTTAGAAAACAAAGAAAGCATATAATTTTGGGGTGGGTTAGTCCCACGGTGGCTATTTTTTTATTCTCACGGGGGCTAAAAGAATAGGTTTTTTTTTTTTTTTTTTTTTTTTTTTTTTTTTTTTTTTTTTTTTTTTTTTATAATTTTGTTTATATCAAAAAGCTATAAACCTGAAAGTGCGGAACAGAAAATATAAAGTTTAATATGTCAAACGCTTAAAACTGTCAAAAATACGGAACAGGAACTGACAAAAACTGTGCTGTACAGAAAAAAAAAGGGGACAAAATAGGGTAGACAAGGTCTGCCACCCTTGTCCCCCCGTGGGTATAGTAGATAAAGAAAGCCCATATAATTTTTGGTATATCTAAAAAGTAGTGTCGCTATCTTTACGCAGTTTACATGTTACGAATACGGATTGCTAAATAATGAAGTATGACTTACTAATTACTTGGTATTCTCATTCGACATATGCGGGAAACCCTTTCTTAAAAGATGACTAGCAGTGTACCCGCGCGTTACGGCGGCGAATACCTTGAAATAATATTTTCCGGTGAATCATGTATTTTAGTTTATTATGTTCTTTTTGATAATAAATTTATGGATATCAAGAATTTCATGTGACGTATTTCAACTCCTTAACTAATGAATTTATGTCGTCTTTTGGGTCTTTTTTAAAGTCATTCGTATAACATGAGCCCGTTTGGCCCGTGCCCTTTCGGGCTCGAGCCCATTTGGCCTGTTGCGCGTTCGTGCTTGAATATTTGTATAATGTGCTTTATTATTTGTTTTAGTAACATTTAATGCAGGAATTCTGTTTAAATTGATTGTACAATATGCTTGATAATTTGTATTTCTTATGTAAGGGGTGCTTTAATAACTATATTAATTGTATTTATTGACCAGTTAATTAATTGACTACATTAAATATCTTGACCAAATTAATAGTGCTTTGTATTTTGTACATTAAGCTTTAAGACTTGTAAGTCTTAAAATTAAGATTGATGAGAAAGATCATTAATAGTGCTTTGTGTATTGTACAATAAGCATTATAGCTTGTAAGTCTTAATTTTAAGACTAAGAGGAGAGAGATTCATCCATACATTATATGTAGTATAGATAAAGTAAATCCCCTTTTCTTATAACTAATTTGAATTTAGTCCACAGCTGAAAAAGACTCGTCTTTGGGTTCATGATGGTGAAAAGGAATGCTATATCTTATTCGGAATCAGTTTTACTGGATTGTATCTTATTTAAGTGTTATATGTTTTATGTAGATTTTACTGGTTATTATCGTGAAAATTATAACTAGGCCAACAAAGGTCGTTTGTCAGTTGATCATTTAAAGCTAATGCAGTTTAATGTAGATGCAAGTCTTGTAAGATTGGTTTATAAGTAATTATATTATAATATATATTAAAGATGATTTTTGAACGGGCTAAATAGTGATTTTTTAGGCCCTCCGTTATTTGCTAATTCTTGATGTCATTGGTCCACGCTTGGTCATTAAGAAAGTGTATGGGCCCAACAGTTTGTAAGTGGGTGGCTTGGCATTTTCTCATTGGCACAAGGGAGTTGGTATTGTAACTATTCATCTCCGTTTTAACGTAATGACACCGTAATACAAAACTTAAGGTTAGATTTTATTTTTTTCTGGACTCCCCACAAAAAAATCCCATCGTCATTCATTTTATCTTCTCCACATCTCCTAGAAAATTTCATAGCCTCATTCTTCTTATCATTCTCATTGCCACCAAGCAAGAATCTCTTCACCAAAACACAGACACTAATTTCATCTTCAAAACCCAAAAATGCACACACGACAACACAAATTCAAACACCCATTAATCAAAAGAGAGATGGAGGGTGACTCGACACCGTTGATGTAATTGCACTTCCTCTTGATAATCATCTATTTAATTTTTTATATCCTAATTTGTCTCTGATTTTTAATTAATTTAAAACTGGATTTAGATATTGAAAGAGATGGAATAAGAAGGTGCTGCTTCGCGTGAGATGCGAGCCAAGGTTGAAAAAGAAATGGCCACCGCTGCTTCTGTATGTTCATTATTATTATTATTTTATATATTTTATTTATTTTATATTGGGTTTTGATTGTATTCTAAGTATAAATTTGTTTACAGAGGTAACGTTTTTAAGTTGCTTTTTTTTTTTTGTTAAAAAAAATATTAAAGAAAGGTTGTCTTCAAAATAAGAGATTGAAAATCATGGCGTTAAAAAATAAGTTTGATAAAATGAAAAATATAAATGAAGCAGATTAAGGTAACTGTCTAAGAGTGTTCTTGACAAAAATTCCCGTTATTCCAATTTCAAGTTCATCCAACTGGACTGAAAACGTGAATACATGATTTATACGGTGTTTGGGATTCTCATTGCAGGCTGCTTCCCGCTGGTCATGCATCCGAAATGAAGATGGTGTTGAACACTGATATATTCTCATAGGTATGCCAACTTGAACCATGTACTTATATATGGATCGCTTTCGGTCAGTGTGATTTATTTAAGACCGTATAACGTTATCTGAAAAGAAGTACTTTTGTTTCTTAATGTGGGCCAAACAGGTTCATATGCTACTGTTTGTGAAGGGTTAAGAGTTTACATGTTGGTTCAGAGATTAATTTTTTTCTTACCCGAACGTTTTGCAGTTTGTGATATTGAATCAGGAGCATGTGGAAGTTCATACAACCTTTTCAGTTGATGTTTCACACAGACAAGGCTGAGGTATGATCATAATTACAATATACTCTTACAAAAGCAATGAATGATAGATCCTTCAAATTTAATTTTATTGGTATACTTGCACAAAGAATCAAACTTTGTTGTTAATTACCGTAAAATTCAATTTTCCAGTTCTAAAGTCAGCTAAAGATCAAGTAACCATCACATGGGGTTTTAACCAAACACCCACAAATGTGTCGGTTTCAACTAAAAGCTCAGGTGATGGCCTATAAATGCGGGTACGTAAGAAACCGCTTTTTGACAACTTTAATAAACTAAGTATTGGGCTTTATACTAATTTAGTAAGATTCATGTCAAATAATTAGTATAAGTTCTCATTATAACTTGATCTTTTGATATTTATAGCCATTTCACTGATGTGTACTATTCATATTACGGGAGCAAATACCCATCTTAATAAAGCTGAACATGGTGAATGTGAAGCATTGCTTGCCGAGTTCGAAGCATTGCTTGCCGATTTCGTAGCATTGCATGATCTGGTACCTCACGATTCTATATATCATCTAATATCTGCGAAAGAACTCGAAAAAGGTTTACAAACTTAAATATTCTTCTTTTTGCTATTTTTTAGAAGCAAAAATGAAAGTATTTTACCTTTGCTGCAAAACCAAATTTATAATCTTGACTTCAGAGTCTAAAAAACTACTTTTATGGTTGAAAGTAATGTAGCTGAACAATTAGTTTATATGTCAACAAATATGACCCTCTTAACACGTTAGAAGGCAAATAGTATGTTGTTAACCTCTATCTAATGGATATTATATTTCTTTTACTCTTACACTGGAGTATTGCATGCATTCGTGTCGTTTGCCCAACCATTTGCATTTGTTATCACAGCTGCAGCACATGTACTTATCTGGGGTCATGGCTTTCCATTTTAGTTTCATCTATTATTTTTTGATCACATGATAAATTACTAAACTTTTGGGTTCCTATGCAGGTGTATATGTTCATCATCCGGTAATTTCACATGAGTTTGTCGAAGGCGCCACAAGGTAAGCAAAACTTAAATACACTTACAGGCACCTATTCCATTTAAATTGCCTCTAAATACTGCAAATGCAAAAAAAAAATCGAGATGCATCTTGCGATTATTTTTGGGGTAGTTTCACAACCGTAGATAACTACAATCTTAGTAACTCTAGAAACTAAAGCAATGGAACAATGGTAGAAAGAACTTTAAACTGGATAGCTTTATCACCAACAGTGAGCCGCGCTTAAGATCAACTGTATGACTATAAAATTCGAAATTTAATAGGAATATCAAAGCTTAAATTGTGTTCTGACCGTGCAGATGGAAAACCCGGTGATAAGGTTGAGTTCTTTGAGAGAGGCTGATTCGATCGAGGTATGAAATTTCTGCTACAAATGATATAAGGTTTAGTTTCACTTCCATTAAAAGGCCAAGATCGGGATTTTCGGCCTGAAAAAGGTTAGTAGCATTTCAAAATGATTTTACAGACTAGAATTTCATGTTACTCTTAATGACGCAATTCCTCTTTTGTGATTAAACAAAAATGTAAATCGATATAATAAGATGAAAATGAAGTTTTATTAAATGAACATAAACTTAAAGTTTCTGACCAGTATCACGGCCACATTTAATAAGAAAAAAAAATACAGTTGAAGCTTATTTAAAGGCTATAACTGAATTTACCATATACTTGGATATCTAAAAAGTAGGGTACAGTAGCTTTCTTTGGGTGTGAAATAATTTGATAGTTGTTTCTAATGTTTGGATTAGCTTATTTTCCCGGTTTATGCGCACTGGAAAATCTTTAGGTTACAAGGGGTAATAGTTGATCCAGTTGTGGTAGTGATAATGTTGTCCAGAAACTCACCGGTGGCAATTGGACTTTGGCCGACGCATATCTTCTGTAATTACTATTGCGTCCTCAAATAAACACGTCTCCATGCATAAGAATGTCACTTGCTTATCTATAATATATAAAGCTTAAGTACCTTAATTTAATGTGCAAGGGGGGTTGTGCACAACCAAAAGTACGGTACAAACATGAGTATGCATACCAAAATAACTACAAACAATAAGAAAACCAAAAGCTTATAAAATTATCTTTTAGTTTAACCATTAATAGAAGAAAACCAAAAGGTTATAAACCCTCAATCTTTTTGACTCCCATGAGTTACAACTTACAAGCAAACCATACTAAACTATTATATAAAGAGTTGTGTGGGAATGTGAGTTGGATGCATATTTACGGAATTTCTACGTGAATCGAGATTTAAGAGCACAAACATTTGCTTTTCAAATCAATATCGTGTTAATGTAATTTTGTCGATTGCAACTATGTTTGTCTTTCAAAATTTGTTTTGATTGGGTTGTATATTCGTTGTGGTATCATTGAGTTGAAAATTTTCTCATATGATATGTAGTTTATTTAATTCATGTGTGTTTTTTGCAGATACTTTGATGTATGAAATGTAATAGAGCTTTACATATCTTACCGTAAGCATTTCTTTTACTTTGTTGGCAAGTCAAGTACTAAAGAACTACTTGAAACTTGCATGTAATATTGAGTTGCAAATCTTTATCTCGAAATATTTTAGTACGATAATGCTATATCAACAATTTGTATACAAATTGTTGAGATGCTTGCTTATATGTAGTTTATTTAAATCTTTATCCCGGTTATTATTTTCAAAACTTTAAATTATACAACCTAAAGTACAATTGTATTCAAATTGTTGAGATGCTTATATCAAGCATAATTAGATAGCGATTGTTATATTATGCTGCCTTTTTATTATGATTTTCGGCAAGTTGACATTTGCAGATAAAGTGTCGTAATCAGATGTGATGTCGTCCAAATTGAGTCGACCAATACATTGTTATGCCGGCTCTGCGGCTCATGTAAGATACATATGTGATATGTCGATATGACGACATACATCTTTGTTCCGTAATCGTCGCTTAATTATGTGCCTTAAGTGATGATGTTTTGTACTCAGTTACCAATCATAAATGAACCTTATGATAAATAAATCATCATAATCTTCTTTTACCAATCCAAAACTATGTGGAGTATATATGTTGTAATGCATGAATATAGATTCTTAATATTTTACGCGACACTAGAAGTGTCGTAGCCACGCTGCCTGCATCGAGATGGCTAATATCATCAACATGATATAATGGATCATGCAAGTTGCACTCTTTTTTCATCAACTTAGTCTTTCTTTTCTTACATCTTTCCGATATTGCATGCATCATAATCATCATCATCATTTTCAGGTACGTACCCATCATCCAAAATGTTATGATCACTATCTTTAATTTTATCATGAGTTGAAGCAAAAAATAATTTTATGATCACCATCTTTAATTTTATCATGAGTTGAAGCAAAAAATAATGTTATGATCACTATCTTTTATCATTAATACGTTGAAGCAAAAAATGAAAAGATTTAGCAAATAGGCCAAGTGGGATGAGTGGAAATGTGAATATACAAGAAGGACATGTGTGAGAAGGATAGATCAACAGGTCAACAGGGTATGTATAGATATAGTAAAAAAGTGACCGACAGGATATATGTGTACAAATCTCAAACCAATCAAGATGAAGATGAATGTGCAGTAGCTTTAACGCTTTCATTGCATCATCCTAGACAAAATGTTTGTTGCTACGTTATATGGATAATATATATGTTGTAATGGTTGTTGCTAAACAATATAGATTCTTAATATTTTTGTTGTTGTATTGGTATTACACAGATTTTTGAAAAAGGTGATAGAGAATGCGGATCGTATAAGAAACGAAAGTTGGAAAGCTCGAGAACCAGTCAAGATGAAGATGAATATGCAGTAGCTTTAACGCTTTCATTGCATCATCCCTTGACACAAAGGAGAAATCAGTGAGGTGCACTCTAGGCCTGATGTAAACGATGTCTCATCAAATAAGTGTAGTGTTAATTTAGACATATATGTTGGTTTATGTGGTAACTACTAAAGATAATACGAAGACCTTTTTCCTAAAATGAAATATTAGTAGTTTTGTTGCAGATTATCTATTTGTTTGTTTTAGCATGAGGTTGGGTTGGCAATAAAATGTTTCTTTTTACAGTGTTCATTATGGAGTATATAAATGAAAGGGGATTCGACATGAATTGAATCCGTTTGACATGGTATAAACAATCCAAATCCAAACCGTGTCCTACACGGTCTCAACCCAAATTCCTAAATGGGTTATAACCCGACCCACTATAAAACATAACCAGGACCACCATTTTTAAATCAAAACCACACGAATTTTTTTAATAAAACGTTTCTAATCTTCATTTTAATACATATTTTAGTCCACGAAAACATTTAACAACTTAAATCTAATCGGTTTTCAAATCAATGACAACAAAAACGGATCTAGGGTTTCGACTTACCAACAAAAGAGAAAGGATGAAGAGGTGAGAGGAGTGGTGGTGGTGACGGCGATGATGGTGGTGGCGACTCACGGACACAATAAACCCAAAACAAAAACCCTAACCGTGACCTTTACGCTCAACCCGTAGCAACCAAACGAACCCTTGGACTCTCCTTCTTGATCGACGGTAAATGGCGGCAAGAAAATCAAGTGGCCGGAAGTTGGCCGGAAACGGCGAAGCGGCGCCGGAAAATGAGTGGGAGGTAGTGGAACCCTAGTTATAACATTATATATATATTATAGAGCATTCAAAACTACGTCGTTCATTGTTGTATATTTTAGCCTCACCATCACGGTAACAATTCAGCAATTTACTCAGACATTACTCAATACAACATGCTCTAAGCTCGACAGAATACAATTGAATAACTTTAATCATGTGGAAATTATTTACTCATTCACACATTAATTGCAGTTAATGAAATTAATAATCAAGGTGAATATAAAGTGTTCACTAAACACACTTTCATAATAATTAGAAAAGTATTTTCATATGTATAATCCTTTCAAATTCATAAGTTACACAAATTATTTAACTATAAATAACACATCAAACCAACAACAAACCCACTGTAACTCACATCTCACGAACTCAACAAGAAAAAGAAAAATAAAGCAAATCACAAGTTTGTGTAAAAAAAAAAAAAAAAAAAAAAAAAAAAAAAAAAAAAAAAAGGAAAAAACGGAAAAAATAATTTGATAATGATCTCAGTTAATCCTCATAGATCTTATCTTTTCCTAATCCTTTAATCACACTGTCACAACATCAAACACGAAAGAAACAAAAACCATCATCGATCTTTGTAGATCATAGCTCTTTTTGTTATTTGAAATATTAAAGGAGGAACAAAAACAATTTTTTCTTTCGGTTTGACATGAACGATAATAACAAAAGAAGAACCTACCCGATACCCTCCAAAGGATCTTGAAGCCGTGTACTCGATTGTATATGTTTTTCATATTGACTCGATTGTAACAAATCTTTTTTAACAACGTATACTGGCTATATTTAAGTCTAATCATGTAAATCAGACTTGATTTACATGATTAGACTTAAGTACCAACATTAAGCTTATCAGACTTGATTTACTTACAACTTCTCTAATAGGCATCTAAATACCGTCATATGCTTATACAACGAAAAACCACTTAATTAATCAACCAAAAGACCGTGCATCGCACGGGTTGTATAAAGCCTCGTTTGTTTATATTTCTGAAGACGATGCTTAGTTTTTGCAGCAGAGGTTTAAGGGTTCATTTACCTGAGGTTGACTTTATATAAAAGAAATTATGGGTTTTACTTTTTTTGGTTCCATTAGTTGAAAGTTTAATTAAGTGTTTTTGTATGATTTACGAGCTTTATTGTTGTTTTTCAGTATCTTTATGGTTGAACCTGTGTTCATGTTTTCAGGTACTGAAAAGGATGGTTTCAAGTCGTTGATATCGGACCTCCTATTGTCGTTCAAATCAAATTGTTCGTTTTTCATGTTGCTCAAGTAGTGAGTGTATTGGTATATCTGATTCGTATGTAGGCATTAGAGTCATTAAAATCAGTAATGAACTATTGTTATTTATGTTTTAATTCAATTCTTAAATTAATAAATAATGAATTGATAATGTACAAATCTGTATTATCTGTTATGGAGTCTTATGTGAATCTTGAACATCATAACATATTAGACATTTTAGGTGTCATTTGTTTTTTCAGAGTTTTTACCACTTCATCTGCAAACCATGTCTGCAGAAGAAGAGGCACATCTAAAGTCTTCATCTGCATGGAAGAAGACTGTTTGTTTTTTGTGTTATTGGAGGTTTTTTTTTTTTTTTTTTTTTTTTTTTTTTTTTTTTTTTTTTTTTTTTTTTTTTTTAACTAATGTTTTGTGATACGGAGTATCAAAGACAAGTTTTCGTCCGTTTTCCTTCGTTTTTTTACGTTTTCATTTGTTTTTCACATTTTAGTATGTTTTTTACGTTTACGACCGTTCTTTTACTTTTTGACTATTTTTTTACGTTTTCCTCTGTTTTTTTACGTTTTCGACATTTTTTTGCTATTTATCTTTTTTTTCTTTACGTTTTCGTCCATTTCTTTACGTTTTTCACGTTTTAGTCATATCTTTTTAACGTTTTTGTCTATTATTATTTTTTTTAACGTTTTTTTACCTTTTTTTACGTTTTCGTTTTTTTTTTTTTTTCGTTCTCTTTTTAACGTTTTCATCAGTTTTTTACGTTTTCATCTGCTTTTTTTTTACGTTTTCGTCCATTTTTTACGTTTTCTTTTGTTTTTTTATGTTTTCGTATTACTTTTCAACGTTTTCGTCAGTTTTTTTTACAATTTGCTACGTTTTTTTACATTTTGACCCTATTTTTTACGTTTTTCGTATGGTTTTACGTTTTTTTTACGTTTTCGTTTGTTTTTTATGTTTTCGTATGTTTTTTCACGTTTTTGTCAGTTTACTTACATTTTGGTACGTATTTTTACGTTACGTCCGTTTTTGTACGTTTTCGTCTTTTTTTTACGTTTTCGTCTGTTTTTTTACGTTTTCGTCCGTTTTCATACGATTTCGTAAGTTTTTTGTATGTTATCTTACGTAAGAAAACGGACAAAAACGTAAAAAAATGAACGAAAACGGATGAAAATGTAAAAAAACAGACGAAAATGTAAAAAATAGACAAAAACGTAAAAATACAGACGAGAACGTAAAAAATGGATGAAAACGTAAAAAAACAGAAGAAATTGTAAAAAACGGATGAAAAACCGACGAAAACGTAAAAAAAGGATCGAAAACGTAAAAAAAACTAACGAAAACGTAAAAAAAACTGACAAAAACGTTAAAAAACAGACGAAAACGTAAAAATATGGATGAAAACGTAAAAAAAACATACGAGAATGTAAAAAAGGGATGAAAACGGATTGAAACGTAAAAAAATTGACGAAAACGTAAGAAAACGGTCTAAAACGTAATAAAATAGACGAAAACGTAAAAAAAACGTAAAAAGTCCGACGAAAACGTGAAAAAAGGGTCGAAAACGTTAAGAAACCGACAAAAACGTAAAAAAACGGACGAAAACGTAAAAAACGGTCGAAAACGTAAAAAAATGGTCGAAAACGTAAAAAAACAGACGAAAACGTAAAAAAATTGACGAAAACATAAAATAATGGTCGAAAACGTAAAAATAGACGAAAACGTAAAAAAAATGACGAAAACGTTAAAAAACGGACGAAAACATAAAAAAAACGATCGAAAACGTATAAAAAATGATATTGAGAAAGAGATGTAGGGTTTGTGAAAGAAGTGAAAGATAATGTCTGAAATTTAAAAGAGGAAAAAAGTGAAAAGAATCACTTATATTTGCAAAAAAACAAACATAAACCTCTGTCCTCCCGCAGACAATAGAAGTGAAAAGAGGGAAAAAGTGCTTATTGGGGAAAAAAAAACAAACAATACCTTTTAGTCTTCACATTGTTTACCTTTGTTTTTTTTAAACTGGAATTGCGATTGGTGTCGATAGTAAACAATTTAATTTTGTATCTGTTTGGTTTAACAAAATTGGTTCACTTTATAACAAAATTTTACCTAACTATAAACACTAACATAATTCTAATAAACATAAATATGGTCGTCCCGCAGCAACACGCAGGCTCACCTGCTCGTTTAATCAATCAAACATTTGTACTTGATCCATATAACATCTTACTTAATTAGGCATGCATAATGTGAAATAACTAAGAAAGAGGATGTTTCAGAGTTTGATATCATTTCGCTTTAATTCAGTCATTCCTTTTGTTTAAAATATATGACATGTATAGTTTAGCCTGATTTTTATGATCTTAGCTAACACCAAATTCCGTTATGACCATATTAGTCTATCTTAAAAGGAAATCCTGTGTATAGTTTTACATATATAGTGCATTTTTAATTTTCTAATTATCTACTTCTTTGCTTCAACAGCTATCGGTCATATGAATACCTTTTGATATTAGCAACTTCTGCCATAGGCTCTAAATCTCATAAGTCCATCCGAAAAGGTTACTTCTTCTTCAACCGCTGCCGATCATATGGATACCTTTTGATCTAATTCCAATAATTTAGCCAAGAGATTTATCTTGAAATATCACCAGCCATATATAGAAATGGAGGTAGGTCTAAAACATCACTGATCCTCTATCACACCTTTCGGATGAATATTTGTATCTGATATTCTAGAAACTAGATACAAAGCTTGATCGAGAATCTTTTGGTCTAACTTGCCACCATTTTCTTGATATTCAAAATTCAAGTCTTAAATGCTTGAAAATTGATTCCATACGTCGCCCCCCTCTCAACCAGACCATGGATTCATCTATGCTTGATAAATTGTTGAACCGTTTTAGGCAACTAGAGTCTTTATCAGTGAATGTATGCATGGATGTTACCGATCTAGGTTTAAGTCAATAGCAAAATTATGGCTCTAAGTTACACTCCCTTTATCTTGATGATCTAGATAAAGTCACCAACAAAGGAATTTCTTATATTGCTTCTGGATGTCCATTGCTATTTCTTATCAGTCTTTCTTTTTGTAAAATAACCGATAGAGGATTAAAAAAATTATCAAAATCCTGCAAGTATCTAAAAGAAGTGGATCTTTTTGCATGCTCTAAGATAACTGACAATGGAATTCGGTCTCTCAACCAAAATTGTTGTCAACTAAGAACACTCAATATTGGTATGTGTCAGAAAATTGTTGGAGCAGGCTTTCAAGGGTGTTCACCAACATTGGCTTGTTTAAAGGCCGATAGATGTGTGTTGAGCTCAACTGGTTTTACAGAAATGTTAAGTGGAGGTGGTCTCAAGTATCTAAATTATGGTCTTATTACATGCAATCGGGAACAACAGACTCGAAGCAATTGGTGCAAGATTTGCTGCAAATCTTAAAATCCTTGATTTTAACGGGTGTAACTTTGTTACGGATGATGTTGTCTTAAGCATTTCAAAAGGGTGTCCATTGCTGCAAGAGTGTAACTTATCACATTGTCGCTATCTCTAACAATTGGGACTTCTGGTTGGTATCCGATTGGATTGTACAGTAAAAATTTGGAAAGACTCCATGTGAATGGATGTTATAGCTTTCATAATGATGCACTATTAGCTTTGGGCAATGGCTGTGAACGTCTATTGGTTGTTAGCATGAAAAATTGCCCTCAAGCCTTTGCAAGTGGGAAGAACTCGTTTATAACACAAAAGAAGGGCAGGAAGATCCTTGAAAACGAAGTGACGTCAATTATTCCACATTGGGCATTTGCAAGAAGGCCTGAATTCTAAGTTGTCAGAATAGTTAGTTGAAGAAGGGAGAGCCAGAAAAATTAAGAAGATAAGTGGTGTATTCATTTTATTTTGAAAACTTGTAAGATGTCGTTATGGTTTAGTTTAACTAATGTAATCTGGATGTATGCATGTATGTAGTTTCATGATTTTATACCTTACCACATCATGTTTAATCATTTAGAGGCATCAGGTAATTGGAATTGATAGTTTGACTATGAAAAGGTAACATCAAATGAGCTTCTCCGATCTTCGGGTTCTTATGGTTAATCCCATCAATGTTTTTGCAGGTTACCATGAGTACTAAACTGCATCTTTTGCGGCTCTTTTGTTCCTGATTTTGTCATTTACATCTCTCTAAATACATGTACAACAGACAAAAATGTGTGATCTGCTGTGTAAGATCAACACTTTTTGCTGCATACGGGTATTTTGTTTTCTGAACAGTGAACAATTTTGAAATTCATATCATTTGATTGTTGATAAGATAGGAAGAAAAACGTTGAATTTTTTCGGTGGGTTCTCAAGTTCACATTTTAAGGGGGAAAAAAAAAGTACTATATTTTTTTAGTTAAAATGCCACATCCCTTAAACTTATATATTGTTTTCATTTTAATGGTATTGAGTAAGGGTGAGCAAAACCGACCGAATCCCGAAAATCCCGAAAAATCGACCGAAACCGAGCATCCCGAATCCCGAACCGACTATACTCGGGTCGGTATTCGGTTTTGATTTTTCAAAAATTTGGTTTTCGGGACGGGTCGGATCGGGACAAAAACCGAAAAAACAAACCAATATATCTTGGAAAACCGACCGAACCCGACTAAACCGAAACCGAACCAAGTAATTCGGTTCGGTTTTCAGTTTGGGTTTTTCCCCGAACTCGGTTTCGGGATGAGTCGGGTCGGGTCAGGATTCGTTTGGTTTGAGGGTTTAGAATGGGATTTGAAAATCGAAAGGTGAGGGTTTAACTAATGTAATCGAATGGGATGAGTCGGGTCGGGTCGCGATTTTCAAATCCCATTCTAAAAGTAATCCGTTTGGTTTGAGGGTTTAGAATGGGATTTGAAAATCCAAAGGTGAAAACTTTGTTTGGTTATATTGAAAAGTTTTGAAATAGTGGTTCAAGTACAAAAAAAAAAAAAAAAAGTTTGAAACCTTGGTAGTTTAGTGGGTTTGGAAGGGTTTTGAGTTATTGTGTGGGTCTACTCATCATTTTCACTTTGTTTCTCTCATCTCATATAGAAAATATATAATATACAAATTTAATTTATTTTTCTCTCTCAATTTGTTTTAAAAATCTACGCTAAATCCAAATTCAAATTCCAATCTAAATTTAAATTCAAACCCAAATTCTAATCTTAAACCCATCTATAAACCAAACGGACCCTAAAATTACTACTGAGACAATCTTTTGATCATTTAGAGGGGTGTTTGGGATTGCTTACTTGAGTATCAGGGTATGTTTGGCGCAATGGGCTGAGGCTGGGGCTGGGGCTGGGGCTGTGGCTTTTATTATAAGCTGAAAGTTAAAACTTATATTTTTATAATGCTGTTTGGCGAATTACTTGCAGCTTGATCTTATTAATGTAATATCACATAAAAAATACATCAAATTAAATTCACATATATTTACAGCTTTTAATTAATAATTCATTATATTTTTAAGGTTATTTAAGTAATTTAACTAGCCACAAGCCCTTATAATCCTCATTTTATGAGCTTGGGCATATGGAGGCTTACGGCTTATTTTATAAGCCATGATCTTCCATAGGCATGTGTGACAAACGAAACTTATTTTATTAGTCGACTTATTTTAACAGCCCAAGCACCAATAAGCTCCTCATAAGCCCTCGCCAAATATAGCCTATATCAAAGAATCCCAAACACCCTTAGTCCATGAGGTTGTATCATAATTGCACCTTTTTTTTTAAAGTTTGGCCAACTTTATTTGACATCTCCATTTCATGGTATGACATCATATAAACAATATTTTAACATACTTTTTGACAATTGGCCTTTCATACTATGACATCATATTCTACACTGTCTGTCACTCTCTCACACCAAAATCTAATACGTCACACATTAACAAACCAACAAAGTACAACCATAAATTCTCAACCATCTATAAAACACAATTAACCAAACACCCAAACACTCCTCAAGTGAGCAGGCAGTAATCTCAATCAAAATATGCAGGTATGATAAGGTTAAATGTCGTTTGATTGTTAGTTATATGATTGTTTTTACAGGTATTTGTTTAAGTTATAAATTTGAATACAAACTTATGTTTGACTTGCCACCCAGTTGAGATAAATGTGTCGTGTTCGGTTATGTGTACTAACTTTAGTGTTTACATGGGATTAGTACCTCGTAACAAGAGGTCCGTTTCAAACCTCACTAGGTATACATTTGGAGTGGCCAAGGAAATGGTCGGAATGAGGTGGGAATACCTCGGTTAGGCCGCGCACACGTGAGTCTAGGACTTGCCCTGCCCGGGTAATTTGAACAGAGTAAACCTCACCCGTTTACCATTTACCGTTTATAGTTGGCCTTATTATCCAGAGTTTATGACCATTTAGCTACTGGTACAGACCAGGCTTTGTTGGCTAATATTAAGGCCATTGGTCTGGACCGGGCTTTAGGGACGGGGCTTTTTTGCATGTGGCCAGGGACCGGTCCTGGGCTATAGCCCCTGTGAACCTGTGATTCAAACAAGTTATGTTTGGGCACCTTTGACTTACCAACGGATTACATGGGTCATGTTGGTTATTGTTGGCTTAATCACGTAAACAAGTCATGTTTGGATTGGGCTATTCTGACCCTACAACCCGAGCCTGAGTTGCATTGGCATATAGATTTAATTTATACCCTTCTTAATTCTTAAATGATGATAAAATTAATCCCCCTTTTCATAATTGATTTCAATTTAAGGTTCATCCATGTGCTCATGTTGGTGAAATGGGATCTTATATCTAATGCTTAAGCAGTTTAGCTGAATTAGATTTTACTGAAATGTTATAAGTTTCTGCAGATTTTTCTGGTTATTATCGTGAAATTTATAACTTAGAGTCAACAAAGTTTGTTTCTTAATCGATTATTTAAAGCTAAATTAGTGTAACGTAAATGCAAGTCTATTAAGATTGCTTGGTATTTGGTTTAATCTTTCAAACATTATTTGATCTTTATAATATCATCCTTTATATTTTATTAGGCATGAATACTGTGAAATAACTAGAGATATGAACATTTTGTGAACAAATGAAAATGTTATTTGTCTTATTTCTTAGTTTTATATCGTTTTGGTTTCGTTAAGTTTCTGTTAAAAAATATGAGGTATATAGTTTAGCTTGATTATTATGATCTTTGATAACACTAAATTCCAATATGATCATAGACTCATAGCAGCTTATCTTTTAATGGAAATCATATGTATAGCTGTACTAATATTATGCATAATTCATTTTCTAATCATCTGTTTCTTTGCTTCAACAGCTATCGATCATATGGATACCTTTTGAAATCACCAACTTCTGTTGCTAACTTCTGCGATATATAATTGGCTCCAAATGACATAAGTGTAACTTAAAAGGTTCTATGTTTCTATGTTCTTCTAGATCAGTGATCTAATTCCGTTTATTACTAGCCATATATAAAAATGGATATAGGTTTAAAACATCATCAATTCTCTATTACACACCTTTCTGATGACGCTTTGTATGTGATATTCAAGAAACTAGACACAAAGCTTGATCGTGAATCTTTTAGTCTAACTTGTCACCATTTTCTTGATTTTCATGATTCAAATCTTAAATGTTTGGAAATTGATTCCTTACGTCGCCCTCCTACCAGTCAGAGCATAAGCTCATGTATGCTTGAGAAGTTGCTGAATAGGTTTAGGCAATTAGAGTCATTATCAGTAAATCTATGTATCGATGTTACAGATTCAGGTTTACGTCAATTGCAAAATTATGGCTCTAGTTTACACTCCCTTTATCTTCATGATCTCTTTAAAGTCACCAACAAAGGAATTTCTTATATTGCTTCTGGATGTCCACTACTGTCTGTTATCAGTCTTTCTTTTTGTAAAATTACTGATAGAGGACTAAAAAACTTATCAAAATCCTACAAGTATTTAAAAGAAGTGAATCTTTTTTGCTGTGCTAATATTACTGACAATGGAATTCGGTCTCTCAACCAAAATTGTCGCCAACTAAGAACAGTAAATATTGGCATGTGCCAAAAAATTTCTGGAGTGGGCTTCCAAGGGTGTTCACCAATATTGGCTTGCTTAAAAGCCCATAGCTGCGTTTTGAGTTCAACGGGTATTACTGAAATGTTAAGTGGAGGTGGTCTTGAGTATCTAAATCTTGCTAATATTATATGCATTGGCGACAATGGACTGGCTGCCATTGGGTTAGGATTTGCAGCAAATCTTAAGATCCTTGATTTTAACAAGTGTAGATTTGTTACGGATGATGTTGTTCTAAGCATTTCAAAAGGGTGCCCATTGTTGCAAGAGTGGAATTTATCTCGTTGTGACCGTATTGGGACTTCTGGTTGGTATCCAATTGGATTGTATTGTAAAAATTTGGAAAAACTTCATGTGAGCAGATGTTATAACTTCCATAATGATGCATTGCTAGCTTTGGGCAATGGCTGCGAACGTCTACTGGTCGTTAGCATGAAAAGTTGCCCTCAAGTCTTTTCAAGTGTGAAAAACTCATTTAGAACTCAAAGAGAGGGCAGGGAGATCATTGAGAGGGAGGTGAGTACAGTTATGCCCTCGTTGGCATTCACAAGACAACGTTGATTTGAAGTTGTGGGAAGGAGAACTAGAAATTTACGAAGAATGTGGTGTGCTCATTTTATTTTGAAAACTTGTAACATGGCGTATGGTTTATTAATTTCTACCTTATGTAGTTATGATATATGCGTGTAGTTTTATGATTCTGAACCTTACATTCTTACGACATCAATTGTTGATGTCAAATTTGATGTCCTAAACATTCACACCAACCCTCGTGTTTTACTGCATGATTAAAATTTCATTTCTTATTCGACGACTTTAAGTTCATGGGATGTTATTGTTGATAAGATGCGAGGAAAATGTTCTACTTCCAAATTGAGTTCATTACGGTTCAAGAAACTAGTTATAATGCCTTCGCACGTGCAAGGCTTTTTCTATAATTTTCAATAATGTATTTTTTATTTATTAAAAAAATAGCTTAATTTTGTTTTTTATTTTAATTATGGTTCTTAATTTTGATTTATAATGATGTTTGATGTACATGGTAAAAGTTCATATATGGTTTTTCCATAGACATGGTAATCTTTATGTACAAAGTTTAGTTACCACATGTTGTGTTTGTCTACCGATAATTTAAATCATTTTTTTTTAAATGCACCTTTTTAAAACCCTCTAAATCAATAGTACATCTTTTATTGCAAATCTTACAAATTTATGATACATAAAAAGGGGTGTTTGGTGTTGCGTTTGCGAATTGATTTTCTGATTAACGTGATTCTAAAATGCAATAAATTAGTTTTTGGTGTTCGGCAATTTCTTAAGAAAGTGATTAATTGCATTTGTAAGGCTTCGAAACCTCAAAATAGAAAAGCAAGTACGGACCCACAGTTAGAAAAGCAAGTACGGACCCACATATACGGAAACCAGACCATATTACTTGCTTCAAAATCATGTAAAGTAGTAATATAATGGCTATAAGAAAGAAATATAACAAAAGTGGCGTTGAGGACTTACATTGAGGCTAAGATTTTGAGATAGAGAATGAATATTTTATAGATAAAATAATTTATATACGACCATAATTTTACGTTAGTTCTTCATTATTTTTAGCCCAATAAGAATAGATAGTTTATATACTTTTTAATCCTAATTATCTGAAAGGCCCGTTAAGCAGACATTCTTTTAACTGAATACTACAATTTTAATGCCTTACATGTTATAAAGGACCATATAAAAGCACTCATAATAAATATTTCCATTTAAGCTTGAATCATGTGTAAAGTAAACTTTTTTATAAATGTTTATTTTATTTATAGAAAATAGTTTATTTCTTAAATTTATTTCAACATGAAATTATTGTTATGTGTAGAGCTATTGTCATGAAGAAACGTATAATCAAAAACATTAGCTCGCTAAAAAATTTAACTACAAAATACCCGCCGTTCCAACGCGCGGCGGGTACCCGATGTCCCGATGATCGTATAAATGAGAAATATGCAAACCAATACTCGTATAAATAATTAAGCCCATTTGACCCATTCTGTTTTCTCACATGGCCCAAGCAGACCCGATAGCCTAGTAAAAGTATTATATATAAACTATAAAGCTACCCCTGCGTTTAGGCTAAAAATTGATTAAAGGATCCCCTATCATATCATTCATACGTAGTCAGGTATCTAAACTATACATGATTATATTTATACTCTGCTTAATTGATTGAACTTAGTATATCTATTGGTAGTTGGTTACTTAGTTTGGCTGTTTTAACCTTAAACAGGTCAGCACGCTCAACTTGTTTGATAATAAATTAAAACATGTCGTGGTCGTGTTGGATATGGTCATATGGGTCTAGTCAACAAACTGCTTAACCCTTAAAAAACAAAAATAAAAATATAGTGGCCGAGTTAACCGGGTCTAATACTAATCAAGTCATGTTGAGGTTGCGTTTTTTCAACCTGAACCAGAGCCTCAGCCGCATTGCGACACTTGTTGCTAAGTTGAGATGTTTATGTAATTTGTGTGAGGCATATAGATCATAGTTTATTTATTATGTTGAGTTTATATCCTTCTCAAAAGCAAAGACATACCTTAGTGGAGACTAGGTCGTGACCCGGCTCCCCTGTCATCAGGTTACCAATTTCCTTGACCTTTCGGCAAAAAACTTTAAAAGTTTTCTTATAAGCATACTTAAACAATTTATCTATTTGATACACTGTATAAAGAAAACAAAAGTTTGGCCCTCCCATACTAGATGACATACAATTCAGTTTTTTTTTTTTTTTTTTTTTTTTTTTTTTTTTTTTTCGCCTATGCTTAAATGATGATAAGATAAAGCCCCTTCGCCTTTAAGAACAAGGCTCACCCTTGGGTTCATGGTGGTGAATGGGGATCCTGTATCTTATGTGGAATTAATTGTTTTGCTGGAAATCATATATGCAACTTAATTAAGTGTATAAGTTTCAGCAGATTTTACTGGTTAGTATCATAGAAAGGTATAATTCAGAGTAAAAAAAGTTCATTTAGTGTAATGTAGATGCAAGTATTTTTAAGATTGGTTCCTATGTATTTATCAAACTAGTACTCAAACTTTATAACTTTCTAGTTTATTTGGCATGATTAGACATGCCCGATTCCACCCATACCAGTTGACTGTGGCATAACAAGCATGCATGCACCATTCTAATATTAGTCTTTTGCCATTTCAGCTTGTTTTATAAGTACTTTAGTTTAGTAACTTTTAAATTTTAACAAGTCTGACTAGCTAGTTTATTAACTTTCATTTGAATTAGTCAATGTAGTTACTTGCAGTGGAGTCTTAAGTGGTAGTTTTGCCCTCGTTTTTAGCATAGTGGTGTAGCAAACTTTCCTATATGTAATCGTTTATTTGGTTAATGAAAGTAAAATTAAAAGAAGAAGAAGAAGAAGAAAATTGTTTGAAGTCTTTGTCTTTCCTTGTTTTTTTTAAATCTTGTCCGCTGAAAGGGCCTTATCGTCTCGTTTCTTTATTTAGTTCTTGAGAGATTGACCATCTCAAATCACTCTTTTATCATGAACACTGTGAATTAGCCAGAGAATTTATACACTTTGTGAGCAAATAAATGTTTGTGAGCATCTTTCTATTTAATAATATGAGATACTTGCGCTTGATTTTTATGATCTTGGGTAACTCTAAATTTAAATATGATAACTGTGAATTAGATATCATTAAATGGAAAGAGTGATTTGATTTGCTCGCAAAATTAATTTGCTTACAAAATGTATAAAATCTCTGGCTAATAATATGAGAAGTTTACTAGTTTATCTTGGGGAGGAAATTGTATGTACAAGTGTACAACTGTACAAATAAAATGCATGTCATTTTCTAATTATCTGTTTCTTTGCTTCAACAGCTATCGATCATATGGGTTCCTTCTGATACCAGTAATTTCCAGTGATTACGTCTGCAATAGGCTCTAATTATCATAAGTTCATCCAAAAAGTTTCCATATCCTTCTAGACCATAATCTAGTTCCGTGAACCTAGCTAATAGCCAAGAGATTATCTAAAAACATCACTAGCGAAATATAGATATGGATGTGGGTTTACAAGATCACCACTCCTATATTACTAACCTTCATAATGACTCTTTGTATCTGATATTCAAAAAGCTAGACATGAAGGTTGATCAAGACTCTTTTGGCCTAACTTGTCACCGTTTTCTTGATATTCAAAATTCAAGTAGAAAATGCTTAGAACTTGGCTGCAACTGTTCTTCCTTTATGCTTGATAAACTACTCAAACGTTTTAGGCATTTGGAGTCATTATCTTTAAAAGGATGCACATTATATTCAGGTTTATCTCGTTTACAAACATGTGGCTCTAAACTGCACACTCTTTATCTTGTTCGTGTCTACGTCAGAAATAAAGCATTTTCTTATATTGCTTCTGGATGTCCATTATTGTCTGTTATCAGTGTTTGTTCTTGTAATATCACCGATAAAGGATTGAAAATCTTATCAAAATCCTGCAAGTATTTAAAAGACGTGGAACTTTTTCCACGTCACTGTGATAGTATAACTGACAGTGGAATTCAGTCTCTTAACCAAAATTGTCGTCAACTAAGAACACTGATTATTGGGCGCTGCCCTGGAATTGTTGGAGTAGGCTTCCAAGGGTGTTCGCCGACATTGTCTTGTTTAATAGCTACTAATTGTGCGTTGAGTTCAAAGGGTATTACTGATATTTTAAGTGGAGGTGGTCTCGAGTATCTAAATTTTGGTTCTGTTAAATGCATTGGGGCCAATGGACTCGCAGCCATTGGTTTAGGATTTGCTGCAAATCTTAAAGTCCTTGATTTAAATCGGTGTAGTTTTGTTACGGACGAAGTTGTCTTAAGTATCTCAAAAGGGTGTCCGCTGCTGCAAGAATGGAACTTATCATATTGTGACAAGATTGGGACTTCTGGTTGGTATCCGATTGGATGGTATTGTAGTAATTTGGAAATACTTCATGTGAACGAATGTTATAGCTTTCATAGTGAAGCATTGATAGCTTTGGGTAATGGCTGCAAGCGTCTATCGGTGATTCACATGAAAAATTGCCCTCGTGTCGTTTTTACAGAGAAAGTCTTATTTATATCACAAAGGGAGGGCAGGAAGATCATTGAGAGTGAGGTTAGTATGATCATCCCCCGTTGGGTATATGCAATATGGCCTTGATTGGAAGCTGTTGGAAGAGTCGAGTGAAGAGGAAAGAGAACCAGAAGTTCGTGAAGACAGGTGATATGATCATTTTATTTTGAAAACTTGCAAGATGGTGTTATGGTTTACAGTATTAAGTACTGACCTATTAATTTGGAGATATACATGTAGTTTCTTGTTTTTAAAATTTATAACTTCAATTGTTGATATATATTTCATTTCATATCCAACAATTTTAGTTTCATGGTACTTCTTTTATTGAGTTCCGAAGTTTACAATTCAAGAAAATTTCGTGTTGTTTTAAGTCATCATGTCGTGTGAGTCCCCCTCCTTGTTTCCTCGCCTTTCGTTTTTGCTTCAATCTATTGAAATAAGCGGTTTATAGGCTAATATAAGCTTACCCTGAGTTATGATCAAATGAGAAGAAAATTTAAAATGAGAAAAGTGAGAAAAAATCACCATCACACATTTCAGATGCACATACAAAAGTAGATACATCTTTGATCTCCCCTTAAAATTCTCCTTCAATGAAATGTGTAGCTAGAAAACTAAAAGAGAAAACTTCCATTTCCTGGCTCATAATAGTCATGTCCTAGCAATTTAATCCACCGTATGTAGGCAATAGGTTTGTTTCAGAAAAAGTAGACGAGACACCTTCCACACGATCGAGATTTCCATATAACTTAACGTGTCAATGCTTAATGAGTTAAAAAAAAAAAAAAAAAAAAAAAAATTAAAAAAATTAAAATTATATTTACATTGGCTTTCTTGGTGTTGTTAAAATGTAGCAAGATGCATTGTATATTTGTATGCGATCATAGAATAATTGATGAGAATCTTTTATGTCATTGTCATGCATGTGCCAAACTAACCATATTGAACACATAAATCATTCCATTTGTTATCCAACATTTTTTTTTTTTTTTTGGATAAGAGAGAAACAAATACATCAGTCCATGAGATTACTTGAAAGTATAGCTCAGCTCGTCTATGTGATATCCATTGCCTATACTTGCTAACAAATTCTATGGTTTCAAAAAAAATGACCCCTTTGATCACGATTGACACCCTTTTAAGTTCTTTGTATATATGTATGTTTGTGTGTATATACCTGTTGCTGGATTATAAGAAATGCTTGTACATATTTGTTGTTTTTTACATCTTGTTTTGGGACTTTTAAATTATGTTACTACAAATCAAGGTGAAAAATGATAAATCGCATTCTAAGATAGTCGCAGATGACGATCGACTTTTTGTGGCAGCCTTCCTTCAAATAAACGTATTCTTATGCATGAATTAGACATGTATAACAAGGTGTGTCATTAGATAAGTTTGTTCATTGTAATTCATATTATATTACAGTATATGTTATGTAATGTATAAAGGGATTTAAAAAAAAAAAAATCAGTATTCTGTGATATGATGAACATTATTTTAATAGTTTAATGTCATTCTGTGAAGGAAGATTTGTGTTTGGAGGTGCATTTTGACAACTTAAAATGTGATACTCATTTTTGTCACATATTTTTTTTACTATATATATAGTAGATGTTAGAAGTGTAGCTTTGTGCAAATTTGCAATAAATAGTGGGCTGAAGTTTATTATCTCTAACATATGGGCTGATACAAGGCCCAAAAAGTAACACTGAAAATTTATACTCGTACCGTATAAAACCACATTTATTACTTAAACTCCCAAAAATTTTAAGAAAAACATCTCACGTCCCAAACTTTTAACAAGAATTCAATACATCCTCTTATGTTTTTGTTAAGCAATAGAATTTTCCTTGTTGATAAGCATAATTGTAAATCTTAGCATAGAATACTTTGGGGTTCGCATATACTACCTCCTTCTCAAATTAATATTCCATGTTTTTTTTTTTTTTTTTTTTCCCAAATTAATTATTCACTATTAAAAATATATATAAGTTTGATTGAGTTTACCGTATTACCCTTACTTTAAATGAATATTATAAATTTTGAAGAAAACATTAATTAATTAGTTAAGGGTAAAACTGTCAATCAATAAAAAAACAATAGAAAAAGTTGTAATAATCGTGTTTTTCTTAAGTTTTGTGTTTTTTATTGGTAGACAATTATTTTAAGATAAAAGAACATAGTTTTATTGTATCTTTTGAACGACGAACGGTTATGTACTTAAAATTGTAGAAATCAAAGGTAATACTGAAAATGATATTGATCAGATTCACTAAATAATGAAGATTACAGGATATTAAAAATATATTAACCAAACCCTAGCAACTAAACGAGTCGAACCTAAAGGGTTTGTGGGCCTTTATTATCTAATATCACCTATAAAACTCACAATGTTGCATTGAGAATTTGTCAAACTGGAAAATAAAATAAAATTGGAAAAGCAAACATCAACTTCAAAGCGTAAAAGAGTACAAACTCGGTGCTAGACGGAGTCTATGCAATCCAAACTGTATACGAAGAACAATAAGAAATCAGGTAAGTCTCTAACAGACGTACCAAAATCGGTGCAAAACCAAAACAAAAGGCAGAATTAGAGCAGAGCAACAAAAATGTGGAGATGAACGAGTGTAGATTCAGGCAGAGCAGATGAAGAGGAGATTCAAGCAGACAAATGTATAACCAAACAAAACCAGATAAAATCAGACATATGCAGAGGCAAATGTATCCAAATGCAGAATTAGAGCAAAATCGGGCGGAACCAAAACATGTTGTTGATGCCGAGACACAACACATAACTATTCAATATTAATCAGATTAGTTAAGATGATTGCACTACTATCACCAACACCACCAGTGCTAAAACAAATTACCCAACGACAATCCATTATAACCTGATGTAAATACCAATAACAATACAAATACAATCAAATTAACATACTTTATTTCATACAATTCGGCATCAAGGACAAGCATATATCTTTCTTCCTTTTATTTTCTTTTTTCTTTTCGTCGGCAACAATAGATGAGGACCAAACCAACACACAAATTCAGACAGCCAAAAGACGAAACCTTTATTTTCTAGCTCTTGATACCATGTAAAAATCAGAAGGAATACTGAAAATGATATAGATTAGATTCACTAAACAACGAAGATTATAGGATATTAAATAGAAAACAAACTAACCTAACTCTAGCAATTAAATGGACCGAACTCAACGGATTTGCGGGCTTTTATTATCTAACAAAAATTTATAGCTTCATAGTTGTTTGCAATTAAATCATATCGCAACAATTTTAAAGTGTAATGTTCTTTTTCTTATGGCTTACAAAACTTAAAACGTTTGCATGATATTGATACTCTTAGAAATGGAATTAATTCATTAACAACTAACACAATAACACAAAATAAATGAAAAAGAAAGTGTGCTTATAATTGTAAAAAAGGATGCTCATACTCAACATAGATATAGCTCGACCACACTCTAATTCTGTAACCACAACATGGTTTGATTTTAACTACCTTGTGCCACGATGACAAAATAATTGAATGAACATGAGAAACTCAAATATATGTAGTAAAAAACTTTGAAATATGACAAGTTTCAAGAAAGGCGTCATATTCTTAATTTATCCTTGTTGTAAAAATAATAACGATAAAAATAAAATTTTATTTTCAATCGTATGAATAGATCTACCAAAAGGCTTGTGCAATGTGAGAATATTCTTCACCAAATGATTACAGTTCAAGTTTTATCTAACATTTATAACACATTAACACATTTGTGATGTATATAATGCATTGATTATTAATTGACATGCCTAAATGATATGCCTAAATGTATGACTAATCTTATGTGACAACATCCTCTTGGTGTCAGAAGAAGACCCACTTTTTCACAACCAATGAATCATTTCCGGCTATATTAATCTAGACACAAAATTAGTTATATTTTTAACCATCTCAATCATTTTCTTTGTGCATTTGTGTAAATTTAAGCCGTTCATACAAAAAGCTTAAACAAAGACCCGTTAACCTCTATGAACATGTCTAAAAGGCTACAACAAAGTATAAAAAGATCAGGGAGTGTACATAACACTTAACAATACTCCAAGGTCTCAAACAACACATAAACCAAACCAAACAAAAACCCTAAAAACAAAACACCAATCTCAGCCGTTGATCTGAAGCCTTTTTTAAGGTTTATGTTCTTCATCCGTCATAACCATTTTTCTCCCCTGCCTCTGTAACCATTCACTCACCGAAAATCAATCATGGTAATAAACATTCTCATTTCTCATACAAATTTACGTTAATCTGAGATCAGTTTCTGTTTTTTTTTTTTAATTATATTATATGAAAGAATTTGTGTATATTGTTTGCTGTTTGATTGTATATGTGATATGATATCTAAATATATTTTTGGGTTATTATTCCAGTGGTTATTTATATGTTTTTTTTTGTTTGTGTAGAAAAAAAGTTGGTTAAATGTGTTGTGTAATTGTTTTTGGGTTTATTTGTTTTTATGTGAATGGATTGATATTTGCTTTGGTAACAAAAGGAAAAGGGTTTGAGTGTTTGATTAAGGGGGTGTTTGGAGTAGCTTTTTTTTTTTTTAGCTTATGAGCTTATTTGAAACTGGAAAAGCACATAAACTCACTTTTTTTACAGCTTATGTGCTTATCACCTTGCTGTTAAGGCTGATCTTAGTTCCTAAGCTCAACTTGATAAGCTCATAAGCAGAAAAAAGTGGGATTATGAGCTTTTTCAGTTTTAAATAAGCCCATAAGCCCGGAAAATAAGCTTATCCAAACACCCTTAAACTGATTATGACTTTTTGGTTTATTTAAGTTAAAATCACTATGATTTTCATCATCATGTCTTATAAGTTAAATTTTGGTAATAATCGTGCGTAGCTACTTTGTTGTTTCTTGCAAGTATTTCACACTTGGCAAGCAACTGCGGTTTAGAAAGTTGACGTGTTTATGTTTTCTATTACCATGTGATTTACATCTGATTGTTTAACTGAATGCTATAGATATATGTTTGCAATTTGCATAACTAATTCCTTTTGTATGTGGTCCTTTTTTTGAAGGTGTTTGTCAAATCTCAGAAGTCGAGGTCTTACTTCAAGAGGTTTCAAGTCAAATTCAAGCGAAGGAGAGGTATGGTTATCTTAGTTATTTTTTGCTTTGTCTCATATATCACAATCAAGCTGTATTTAACTTCCATTTATTGATGCACAGAGGGTAAGACTGATTATCGTGCTAGGATCCGCCTGATTAATCAGGATAAGAACAAGTACAACACTCCCAAGTACCGCTATGTTGTGCGATTTGTATCCTTGTTTATTTTTTTTCACTATTTTTGTGATGTGCATATAATCGTGTTTTAGAGGGCCAACTGTATAGGGTTGGTCCAGTTAAGCACATATAATGTGCTTATTTGGTCAATGTACGATAGTTAATTTGTCAAACAAACATTTATAACTTTCTGTTTAAAATAGTTTACTTCAAGAATTTCCTTGACGTTTGTGCTAGACCAACAAGGATATAATTGCACAAATTGTATCTGCTAGCATTGCTGGTGATATGATTCTTGCATCTGCTTATGCTCATGAGCTTCCTCAGTATGGGCTTAAAGTTGGACTTACCAACTATGCTGCAGGTACCTTTTTTTTTCCGTTAATTTCGTTAATTAAAATTGTTTTAGATGTGGTATAAATATATCCTGACTAATTGTTATGGTACTAGCTTATTGTACTGGACTTCTGTTGGCTCGTCGAGTTTTGAAGAAGCTCGAGATGGATGAGGAGTATCAGGGAAATATTGAGGTATTTAAAATGAGTTTTACCATGTCTATTGTCTTTGTTATATGGATCAAATTATCATTAAAGTGATTTTATTTACAGGCCACAGGTGAAGATTTCTCGGTTGAACCTGCAGAGAGCCGAAGGCCATTCCGTGCTCTTCTAGATGTTGGTCTTCTCCGCACAACCACTGGAAACCGTGTTTTTGGTGCCCTCAAGGTACATGGCTGTCCTTGTGTGTTTAACGATCATGATCTAGAATATTCTATAGAGGGGTTTTACGTTTTATGTATTTTTTTTGCAAACTTACTCGCCAAATAAAATATATCATCAGGTGGAAAGTTTGACATGTATTAGTTTATTTTGGTTGTCTAGAATCTCAAATTGTTCAAACGTGTAAAGCACATTAAGCTCATTAACGTAGTTTGAAATGGTTTAAATGGGTCGAAGTAACTGATGTCTATTCAATACAACATTTGTGTATATATATCTTGGAAAATCAAACAAAAATGTTGGTGGGTCAAATCAAAACAACCTATTCTGACACATGTTAAACATTCATTGTTCAAACTCGAACTTGTTTCCTGTCCCTCTTGTGTAATGCGGCTTTACATTTTGAATGTCTCAGGGAGCACTTGATGGTGGAATTGACATTCCTCACAGTGAGAAGAGGTTTGCTGGATTCAACAAGGATGGGAAGCAACTTGATGCTGAGGTTCACCGCAAGTACATTTATGGTGGGCACGTTGCTGCCTACATGAGGGTATTTATTACAGAAGTCATATGACCAGATATTAATATCTAAATCAGTGTATTTGTGCTTTAACTAAATACTTTTCAAAATGGATGCAGACTCTAATGGAAGATGAACCAGAGAAGTATCAGACTCATTTTTCTGAGTACATTAAGGCTGGGGTTGAACCAGACGGCATCGAGGAAGTTTACAAAAAGGTGCATGCTGCTATTCGTGCTGATCCTAACCCAAAGAAAACTGCCAAGCAGCCACCCAAGGAACACAAAAGGTATTAATTTCTTTTGTTATTATTTATTATTCAAATAGGTAGATTTGGGTTAAGTTTTACTTCTAACTGGTTAAAATGTGCTAAACACAAATAGCTAGTAAATGGGTCTTGTGGGTTGATTGTCCTGGAAATTTATATAGTGCAATACTGCAATTTTCAACGCAAAAAGCATTCTATATACTTGTTTTGACCTGAACCAGACCTGTTAATAAACGTCAAACACATCATAATTCAAGCTAAATGGGTTTTTAAATGCTATGTTACGACTAAATATTAAAAACATTGTGATCACTTTTTTATGGTCGTTTTGTTTATTGTGTTAGGTATAACCTCAAGAAGCTGACTTATGATCAGAGGAGGCAAAAGCTTATTGAGAGGTTGAATGCTTTGAATGCTGCTGCTGGAGCTAATGATGATGAAGATTCAGACGAGGAGTGACGATCTAGTGATGGTTATTTTGCATGTTGAGATATTTAGAAAGAAGGGAACAAGAGTTTGGCGACTTCAGTTTTGTTGGTTTTTGTTGATTCGGGAACATCAGTTGAATGTTTAATATTTTACTTAATATGGCAACTATTTTGCTACAAAGATGTGGGTGCATTTCTTTTTGGCTTATATTGTTAAAGTTGCAAATCTCTATTATATCATCAACCAACCTAAAGTAGTTCGGTGAAGAAATTTTTAAAGAAAATTAGGGTTACTTGAATAATCAAAGAATCAACTCAAGATCAGCTAGTTTGAAATGGTTTGGCAAATCTCTAAAATAAATGGCGTGTTCTAAACTAAGTAACCCATGTGCAGTTCCTAAAGTAAATTTTAGAGTAAAACACACCGTTCTTTTTGAGCTTGTACTCAAAATACATAAGTTCTTCACAAAAATTAAATACACCACTTTCTAATACTTTGAGTTCGAAATATTTCATATCCAGGATGTCCCTTTCTTATTCAAAATAATGTGACTCCAAAATACTTTGAGTTCTATTAGAATGACCGACTTTTAGATAACTTATTTAGGAAGGAGCCATGGGAATAGGCTTTCAAGGCCATGTGAGTTCCATCGTAATTGGCTATCAAGGCAGCTGCCAAGTGAGCCCAGCTGACAAGCTGGGCCGTTCTTGCTAGTTCGAGTACGAGACTTCGGTGTAGTAGTACTATAACGATTTTGACACATAAAGGTCCCTACTGTTCACTTTTTGCATCACCTAAGGTCCATTTGACTGTCTTGCGTCAGTCAATGTCCGTTATCTACCAAATGTGCGTTTTTACTATGAGGGCATAATAGTCATTTCATATATTAAATAATTTAGAGTATTGAATTTCACTCGTCTACCACCTCACAATATTTTGGGTATGTTTGGCAACAATAGCTTTTGTTGGTGCTGGTGCTGGTGCGGGTGCTGATGCTGATGCTGATGCTGGTGCTTGTGCTGGTGCTGGTGCTGTTGCTGATACTGAAAAATATTAAAATTATAGATTTTTTTTGTAGTGATGTTTGGCAAACTAGCTGAAATTGTAAATTAAAAGTGTAAATGACATAATTGGAGATTATTTTGTGAAAAAAAAAAAAAAAAAACTGTAACCCCCATAATCTTTCATGAGTTGTTTCAAAGAGCTTTTATTTTTGGAGATTATTTTTACTATAATCTTTCATAAGTTGTTCGTAAGTTGTTCAGCCAAACAATGCTACTTTTTAGACAAAATATTATTTTGCTAAAAAAAAAAGCTGTAGCCATAATCTCTCATAATCTGCGTCACCAACCACAGCTCTCTTCTCCATATAAAGCTCGTCTACCTCCTTATCACTACTCATCCCCAAACTTTCGTCTCTCCAAAAATCTTATCCCTTACCTTCCTTCATTCACATTTGAAAAAAATGGTGCGCGTTGTTGGTGCCAGAGACAAGCTGTTATTAGAACCTGCTAGAATAACACGAACATGGGACAGAGGTTTTTTGCTTGTCCTCAACAGGTAAGGACATTTATAATTTTTTGATGTTTAAGTTGTAAGCTTCATGAACAGTAACAATGGCGGCGATTGTTTTTATTTGGTAACTTTACATTATCTATTAACAGTGCATGTACGTGCCATTTTATTGACTGGTTTGATCCATCCATAAAACTCTTTCGATGTCTTTGTTTTTAGCTTAGTGTACAGTAACAATGGTGTTTTTATTTATTAGATAACTTGTCTTGTTCAAATTTTAGGGTTCGACATGCAAGTTTATTGGCTGGTTGGACTCCGCCATGTGTCGAAGGTCAACAGTTATAATACCAGGTCTGTTGAGGTCAAAGAACGAGATGGAAGCAACCTTACAGTCATGCCAAAGAGACCTATTAAGGTTGAAAAATGAACACGAAGCGACACTACAATCGTGCCAAATACACTTTCTTACTCAATAGGAGAATGTGTGGAAATGGAAAAACTACTGTGTCATTTCTTGGCTGGTTGAAGCCTATAACTTTGTTGGTGTTCTTTATCTAAGTGTAGGTAGTTTGGTTGATCCGTTGGGTTACATTGTGTTTTGTATTATGGGACAACTTGCAGTGGTAATGGTCAGTATGCAGGTAAGATGGTGTAGGGAAGGTTGATATATTTTGTTTCCCTTTGAATGAAAATGGTACTTATCTACTTATTCCAAACGCAACATTTTAAAATGTTGGGCCACAATGTGAGATCATGCAAAGGTAGGGTTACATGTGACCAATTTATTCCACATGTAAAGGTATGGTTGTGAAGACAACTTCACGGTGTCAACCTTTTAAAGTTTGGTCCATGAACTTAGAAAGTGTTAAATGCATCCGTAAATATACTAACATGATCCTAGTCAAAACACAGATCCAAGTGATATAATTCCATAGATAATGCAAATGGATCCGTAAATAGACTTACATGAGATTCTTTCATAGATAATGCAAATGGATATAATTCCAAATGCATAAAATTTGTTAGTCTACAAAGTACACAAACACACATTGTTTAAAGAGTACAAATATTGCCTAGGAAATAAATATTAGATGAAAAACATTTTCTTTGAAATACTTCACATATGACCTATGGTTAGGTCATTCTCGCTGCTAAATCTTCTTAGTCCACATTGGTTTTGAAGTCACACCTGAACGAGAGCCAACATGCACTTGACTTTCAGATTGATACTAAACCACGTTTGCTTGAACTTCACTATGAGATTGAGAATGAGATGGAACCATAGTTGCTTTAACATGACTTTCATATTGGCCACCAGTTGCTTGAACATGACTTTCAGATTGAACACCTTTTGCTTGCACATGACTTTGAGAATGAGCACCAGTTTGACCTTGAGCTTGTTTATTTACTGCAACCTTCTTACTTTTAACACATGTCTTCTTTTTTGATGCAACAGTTGGCTGAGAACATGAACCTGTTTGTTGAGACTGACATCCACTACCTTGACTTCTAGTTACACCTCTTTACCCAATACATGTTTTCTTGTTGTGTCCAACATTGCCACAAACTACACTCCTACAAGACTGTAACAACTTACTATCTGCATCATTATCATTTTCAGCAGCTGCCGTAGTTCTTTTCTTTCTTGGCCTACCTTTTGGTTTATGTTATTTAGGTGGAAGAATGCTTTTGGGCACATTTGACTTTTCCCAATGTTCATTTCCATTTATGGGCTGGATAGTGTGTTTGTAAGTTTCCTGCCAAGTCTTAAGCAAGTAACATGGATGAGCCCATGATTCTACAAATCCTACTTGCTTTCCATTCAATGCCAGAAGCTGAATGGTAGCAACAACATGTTTAGATGGCATACCGGTAATCTCCCATTTTCTGTAAGTAAAATTCCCAGCTATAACCTTCACAACACACTTATCTCCTCATCCACTAACTTGATACTTATCTCTTTCATTCCCTAAAACACCATACTTATAAGCCTCTCTCTTAATCAAATCTAACATGCGTGTTGCATTTGGTGTTAATGGCCCATCACTCTTAACAATTACATTCACAACATTGACTATTCTTTTCATACAATATTCTCTAATGCATTCGAAATCAGTAGTGATGGGTTTGTGCCTACCTTCCAGTATTTTTCCATTAAACACTTCACACATGTTATTAAGTAACACATCAGAATGAGCTCTCACATAAAGTATAAAAGTCTGTTTTAGTAATACAAACAAAAATGTTAAAACTTAAAAGATGTGCAGTTAGACATAGATTTAGTACCTCAAAAATGTGGCCTTGATGGATTGGTGGTATCTTACTTAACCAAGCATGGGCAGGTTCGCTAAAACTCTTGAATGAAAGCATAGATGCCTCAAATTGTTGGATAGTTGTTGATGTTGCACATCTCCACAAATGATCCTTGTAGGCTCTAGTATTCCATTTCACTGTCATATTCTCATGGATGTGCCTCAAACAGAATCTGTGTTCTGCACTAGGGAACACTGATGCTAAAGCTGGAATGATAACCTGTACAAAGGAACATAAATTCATTACTAATAAAAGTATCATTAATCAATAATAAAATTGAATATAATCAGCTAGACATTGAAATTACCTTTTGTCTGTCACTAATAAAAGTGTAGTTTGAAATTGGCTGCAGGTCAAGATCATCTACTAGACATTTGAAGAAATCAAGTTCATGAATCTTTGTTTTCAGCTTTTGCAACATCATAGGCTATTGGGTATATTCCATTGTTGCTATCAATGCCAACAGCTGTAAGAAGCTGACCAGGAAAAGGACCCCTCATAAACGCACTATCTAATCCCAACAATTCTCTTTGACAAGCTTTATATCATGCCTTTAAAGAACCTAAGCATATATAAATTCTCTTGAAAACTCTTGTTGCAGTTTGTACACTTATCCTATCTGTTGTTTTAGGGCTTGTTTTCTGCAACTCTACAACATAGTCTCTCAACATGGTGTATTGTAGCTTCTGTTACACCCCGTGCCCGCTTAGACCAAAAATTAAAACTTTATACGCGGAAACACCTGACTTTTACGGACATCCTATTACTCTTTCGACCATTTATAAAAATCTATAAACTTTCAGACCTTGAGACTATTTTTAAATGAAAATAGACTCAATTACCTTCAAAACGACGGGTGGCGCGACCCATAATGACTTACGCTTTAAAAGATATGATTTTTCGAAAATCGACAAAAACTGAAAATACCTCCCAACCGCCGGTTGGGCTCCTCAGAAAGTCCCAACCGCCCAGGTTGAGATCTCAACCGCCGGTTGGGCTTCTCAGAAGGTCCCAACCGCCCCGGTTGAGATCCCAGCCGCCGGTTGGGGTCTGCAACTTCAAAATACTTTTCGTTTCTAGCCCGTTTTCACTATATACAACCCATACGACTTCCGTTTTACATCAAACTTGGCCAACTTCATTAACTTAACATAACAAACATGTTCCATCGACACTTGACCCGTTTACAACCCAAAATGGGTGTGTTTACACTTAAACCAAACGCCCCTTTAACTTGAACTATAAACACATAAAACATACTTTGACACAACGGTTGACCACCAAATCGTTTGGACAACCTTAACATACCATTTGCCATACGGCTACACTTTACCAACTAATAAAAGACCACTGGGGGTACAAACTTTACACATGAGCTCGGTATTCTACCTAAGCTCCTAAATGCAAACTACCTTTAATCTTGCATATCGAAATCTTTAATCCATATATCTAAGCCATCCATAACAACATGCCAACCTACAAAATGGTTAGACAACTAAACCATAAGCTTTCGCTTAGTAAGTAACTAGATTAACATATGAATAACATGTTAATCCACATATATGCAACACGAATACTTCAACCATTAAGCACATATGGTCATAATCAAATTAAGCACATAAGCATCACAGCATACCTTAATCATTCCATACTCATAATCTATCACATGAGTTGGCTAACTAGGCAAATCACCTATCAAGGCCACATTTACTAATTCAAAGCTATCAACTATAACCTTCATACTCATAATCACATGATATGCAAACAAGCATATTAAACACATATCAATCAAGTTACTTACCTTAGCTTCCAAAGCTAAGTCTAACAAGAACAATAGCATCATCTTCATCATTATCACCATCCTCCATCATCATCAACCTTTACAATTTATCAAAACCTAATAACATAATAATCAATAACATAAACAAGGGTTAACATAACCCATTAAACATACTCATCTTTCTTCCTACATCATCATATGATCATATCTTGATCATATGATGAAATCCCACTTTACTCATAACCTTAACTTCATTAACATCAAGATAGGGGGATTACTTACTTAGGAAAGATCATTGAAAGGGCTTATCTCTTGAGATGGAATCATTCACTAATCAACCCTTCATCATCAAGCTATTCTTTCCTCCCTTTTCTCCCTTCCAAAACCGGACCACAACTTATCTAAATAATGAGGGAATTGTCTAGAAATTCCTGGATATAATTAGTTAGGTGGCAACTTTGGCCAATTGGCAAGATTGGTCCCTCTAGTCTCTTTTCTTCTAATTTGGCCACACTACATGTCTTACACTTTAGCATATAACAAGTCAAGCCCTTGAAGTCTATTCTCTTTCTATTTGAGCCACATAATACTTTCATAACCTTATAACACATTCTTTGACTATCATTTGACTATCGGGTTTGACTATAACGCAACATTTATTGACTAGCTAATCGCATAAGGCCTTTGGTCCACTTTCATCTAGGATGGGGTACAAGTACCCGGGAAACGGGTCTAACAGTATTGTAGCTTATGATCACCCCTAATCTCATGCCTTGTTTTTTGCCCTTAATGCCTTCTACATAGACACTTGAATTTCAAACTGTTTAGAGAGTTGATCTTGAACAACCCTAATTGGAATATCTGGATTGACTTTCACTTGGTCTAGTATTTGCTTTGAGAGAAACTTGTAGTCACAAGCTTTCATCTCTCTTGATTGAAAACATTTTGTGTTCATCCTTGAAAGTTCTAACAGTCCATGTATCTAACCCTTTCTCTTTAGCTACATACAAGGGCCAGCCTTTTGGTTCCTCATTGCATGCTACTATAGATTCCTCCTTTTGCTGCCTTTAGTTAATGGACCCTGTCTTTTCTTTAAGCCTGTACCTATCCCAACACCTGCACTTGGACCACAAATTGGTATTTGGACAACAAACTGGTATTGTACCCACATACTTAGCCCTAACTATTTCTTTGTCATTCTTCAGAAATTGTAATTTCCTCCTAGTTTCTTTTGGATGCAGGTTTATCTTGTTTTTGATTTCTTTTGTAGAACCAAAAGTTTGACCACTAGAAAAAGAATGTTTCTTTGACAACTTCTTCTGCCTCACTTAACTTTTGTTTCCTGTATTCCCTTAACTTTTTCTTCCTTACGTACTCTAGATCATTTTAAGAACCACAATCACTTTTAAACTCATTATTATCTATGATATCTAAGTCATTTTGAACAAATAAATCATCTGGTATCTGGCTAGAGCTTCCTATATTGGGAACTGTCTAGTCTTACTCACTTAGAACAAAGTATTCTCATCATCAACCAATATGTTTTCATCTTGAATGTTCTCATTAACATCATCATCACTCTCATAACTATTTGTTTCACTCTCATTTCCATCACCTAGTTCTTCTTTAATTTGACAGACCTCTACAAATTTATCTAATTGCATATGGTCAACATGTTATCTGTTTTCTCATATCCATAACCTAAATCATCTTCAGTTTGACAGATCTCTACAAGTTTATCTATTTGAATATGGTCATCAAGTTGGCTATTTAATGAACAGTCAAGAGATGAAAATAAGGGTTCATTTTCTGGAAAATGACTAGATTTTCCAAAACTATTAAATTCTAAAGATGGTTGTGTTACTTGACTAAAATGATCTGCCACATGCTCTTTAACAATGTTTTCTAAGAATAGTTATGCCGAGTTCTCTACCATATCGAGGTGAGCGTGCTCCTCGCTGTCCCCCTTCTTTCTCCTCATCTTCTTCTTCCAGGAGAAGAACCTGAGGGGCTTTCTCTGGACACCGATGTCCCAGACCGAACTTCCCATCGCATCGGTAGCAAAGCCCTTTAGCTCTCTTATCCGCCAACTTCGAGTCTGTCATGCGTTTAAACGGAGCCCTCCCCGCACCTCCCCTGCAGCCACGGCTTGAGGCCGAGAGCTACACGAGGAGCACACTCACCTCAATATGGTAGAGGTCTCGCACAGGTTGCAGTAGGTATTAACTACACTATGAAATTACGGGGCACTATACGGGGGTGCAGGTAGTGGTCTTAATTGACAGTGGGGCAACCTACAATTTTCTTTCCCTTAAATTGGTCAATCCATTGAATTTGAGAGTTACAGGGACACATGAAACCGGGGTGATTTTGGGCAGTCGGAAATTAGAAAAAAGTGTCAGGAGGTGTCGCGGGGTGCAATTGCAGTTACCGGGGCTGGTTGTTACTGAAGATTTTTATCCGTTATAGCTAGGCAGTACAAATGTTATACTCGGAATAAAATGGTTAAGACATTTGGGCGTAAAAGATAATATCAAATCAACTGATTATTCTCCAAATCAACTGATTATTCTCCAACAATCTCTCCTATTATTATTGTGATTATTGTATAGTTAATTGTATTTATTTGTTTTCTTTTATTTTTGTATGTAATCTTCTATATAATTGATGCGTGGTTTTGTAACCTTACAACAGGTTTTACCTCTCGAGGGATCTCAAGAGGCTTACAACCCCACCAGGCAGTGTACCTGACCGATGTAGTATAGTGTAGTGGTAAGTACGGGGGATTGATCGTTCTCCACAGGGAATAGTGTTCGTTAGGTATGAAAGACTACTCTAATAGGTCTAAGGGTTGAGGAAGATTCTTTTTATGTTTTTATATTTTTTTTATGAAAGCAAGTAAAATCTCGGGTTTGAAAGAGTGGGCGGAATTAGTTGCTAGTCAACTAACCCAAATTTACTACGGATGCAAATAAAATAAAATAACAAAAATGAAAATGTGGTGAGAAACTTATGTGTAGAGAAATGTGTTCACTTAGATTTCCTTACTCCCTAACTATCTTTTACCGGTTGATTAGTGTGTATTAGTTGCGTGGATGACGGGTGTATTCCTTAATACCATTCGTGGGGTGGCGTACGTACTTCCCCAACTCTACAAGCTCCTACTTCACTCCTATGTCGAGCCGGCTAGGAAGCTCCTAACATGGGATCACTAGAATTCGCTTGTGCATTAAATACAACCATAAAAACCTTTAGTACGCATTTGGTTCATGTTTCTTAAGACGTTCAAGCAAGTTACCGAATAGGAAGTTAGCCAGTTTTCTTAAGCCTAACATAGATAAACAATCATCCAATACAACTAATAACACACTAATAACCAATAATCAATAGCTAGGTTTCATTAGATCTAAGCAAACACAAGATAAATCTAGCCTAACATGTTAATCAAAAGACAAGAATAAGATAAAATCAAACAACACATAGACATATTGAATGATTAATTGATAACTTATCTTCAATGTAACATGGAAGATCTCAAGGCAAAAAGCCTTGAAAAAGAAGCTAAAATCGTCTTAGGGTTTTCTCCCAAAATTCCACACACTAAGCCCTCCCTAATGACAAAAAATTAGAAAACTATATATAGACTTTTACATCTGACGGCGTCACCTTATGGATTGTGACGCCGTCACCTCGCCGCTTCTAGGGTTCCCGGATGACCTTCTTGACGCCGTCCCTCTTTAGCTCTTCAAAAATCCATTCTGGCTTATCAAGGCTTGACGCCGTCGAACCTTGAACGTGACGCCGTCCCTCTTTGATTTAAGCCGTGACGCCCTTGATCAGGTTAAAGCGTGACGCCGTCAGAATTCACATGCCATTTTCACTGGCTTATCATGAGTAAATTTTACGTCCACCTTTTCTTGCCAAGGCATGACGCCGTCCAGAGTAAATTGTGACGCCGTCAAAGGTAACTTTCAGCCGATTCTTGAGACTTTGTCGTTTTCTTCACTTTTATGCTCCAAAAACGTCCAAAATGCCTCCTTTTCCAGATTTCTCCTCAAAAGTACCTAAAATGACAAAAGGAACGATTTAGGGCAATATTTGATCAAATAAATACGATTTAGGGCTTAAATGACCCCTTAAAAGTGGTACACTTTTCGCTTCATCAAATACCCTTACACTTGAGATTTGCTTGTCCTCAAGCAAATGCGCTTTTATTCTAATCAAAATACAAGTTAGGGGTCATTTAATGCAAACATAAAAGTAATTACAACAAATATTCGTTCCACTTCAATCATAATAAGCACGGAGATTACATACTAGCACCTCACAAGTAGTGTTTAGATACTCACATCTCTCAAGTGTCATCAAAATAAATCTCATAAATGAAAACGGATAATATCTCTCACTACCTGTCATAGCAAATAGATTACCATAGGCTTGGGAAAGGATCGAAAACCTCCTCCACTAGGCGTAAGCACCAAAGATAAACTATCAAAGAGGGCTTTTAAATGGGTTATAACGTTAGGTGTAGGGAAAAGGAAAACACGGTTTTGTTGGATAAGGGATATTTTACTGGTGGCGAGTTAAAAATCTTGATCAATTACATGTACTATACAATGTTGCTAAGCCAAGACTAGACTCGATCTTAAGCTAATGAAAGAAAATGACAAAACATAAACATAAAATAAACATAAAATGAAACGGGATGGTAGTCCGTATGTTTTTTCTATTTTTCATTTTCTCATTTTTTTTGTATTTTTCTTGATTTTTCGATTTTTTTTTTTTTTTTTTTTTTTTTTTTTTTTTTTTTTTTTTTGCATACACTTTTGCCCTACCATCCAAAATAATACATCATAGGGGCATTGCATCCCCCTTACACTTGAACTTTTACATAACTTTACAAATACTAATCTAATGACTCGAATTAAGATAATTGAAAAACTTGGAGTACTTTTAAAACATTTAGCACATATGGGGGTAATAAATGATGTTCTTCCCCATTACTCCATTACACTAGTACTTTACCCATGAGTCCCAATCGTCCCAAAACAATATGTACAAGGATATGACTCGACTTAGCAACCATGTAATCAACTAGATAATTAACTTGGGTTTAAACAAATGTTGTAACAATAATGCACTAAAAATGAGTGCATACAAGGTAGGCTAAGGCGATTTGGGTGTACATTTAAGTGGGGTGTAACAAATTCTTCCTTTAAGTAAAATGCTTAAAGGTCGAAACGAAAAGATAGGCTCTGAGGGGTGTACTAGGGGTATCGTGTACTAAAAATGAGTACAACGCAAAGGGTGTGGGAGAATTACTTGACCAATGTAGCCAAAGTAATTATAACAAAAACACAGGTGTAAAACAATGGGTTAATCCTAATGCCTCTTATCATGTAGTAAATCTAACTACACGAATGTAGTCTCACTTGTGGCCTCGGAATGGTCCTAACGCAAGTTCTAGAATCTAAGTGCTACCGGTACACACATCATAGCATAAATGCTTTTCCTACCAATTCTAGGGGCAAACCTCACATATTTGGGGGTGGAAAATTTTTTAGTGGTACGGTTTTTGTGCTAGTCATTTAACTCCTATCCGTGAGACGCTCATTAAGATTAAAGTTTCACTCCTATATGTTGTAAAAAATTTTAAATTTGGCACTAAAATTACCCTAACAGGTATTTATCTCAGTTTTATTACACATCTACTATTAAACAAACAAAAATCAAGCGTAATAGCATTCTCTAAAATCGTACTTTTACCCTCCCTTACACTTAAGATGAACATTGTCCCCAATGTTCAAATAACAAGATGTAAAAGCATAAAGTAAAAGAATGAAATCAAATACTCCCCTGATTCGCTCGGTGGATAATGAAATAACACACGGTTAGATCTTCTTCCAAAGTAATGTTGAAGTTCCATGACTAATGCATCGCCATAAGCTTGATTCAAAACATTTCCTTGTCCAAAATAACCTGTTAAACCTGAGAAAACAAACACGAAAACCTGCATAACATCGGCGGGATAAATCTATATATAAGGATATAATGCTTGTGGAATGATAATTTTGCAGATTCCTGGAGATTATAAGTTGGAGATTTAATAAAAACTTTTTTTTGAAAACAAAACTTTCAAAAATTTCTGGAAATTAAATCTGACGCCGTCAGGTTATAAACCCTGACGCCGTCAGAAATGACCTGACAAAAATTTTCATTTTAAGTTTCCGGAAAATTTCTGGAAAAACCTTTACCTTACTTCCTGGAAATCCTGCAAAACATCATTATGACTCGATACAAGCATTTGACTCAAACAAACACTAATATGTATGCTAATTTATTATTATTATGATTCATGTTCATGTGTTCTAATAAACCGATTTAGATTTCCCTTACACTTATCTTTTGCAAAATACCTTTATATGTAGTTAAGACGAAGTTAAAAACAACATAAAGCATTTTCACAATTTAATTTTGAACATGAATCAATAATGATAAAAATTTAAACATACATACGGAAACAAATAAAGACAAACAAACAAACAAATAAACACACAAAACAAATAAAGCTTGGGTTGCCTCCCAAGAAGCGCTTTTCTTTATTAACGAGTCTTGTAGCTAGACTCAAAGTCACGGGTTCTACGTTTTTTCCGTTATGCTTCTCAATTGCCCCTCTAACCATCCTAACAACCTCCATATTAATTTTGTATTTAGGTCCAAGGTTTAAGCAATCTTTATAATAAAGGCTTCTCTTTTTCCAAACATAGTCCATGCCTTTTTCTTTATCCTCTTCATTGATGTCCTCAATCGCACCAATGTTGTCCTTGTCAAATCGAGGCACAAAACGAAATTCATTTACCCGATAAGGCATCCTATATGTGATCCTATCTATGTGGTTAGAAAACTGAACCGTACCTTTCAAACGATCATACCTTAAATTGGATGCTTCAATAAATGGCTTACCTAACACTACGCGGGATAGGCGGCAGTCAACAACACTTGCTAAATCTTCTAAGATCATGAAGTTGGTGACAAAGGTAAAATTCCCGACAAGGATATGCATATCTTTAATCCTTCCAACGAAGTTGCAAACTCCGCCTGGACACTTGGGGTCCATCCTAGGCTCAAGTGGTGTGTTTATGATCTGGCTACAAAGGCCTGAGGACATAACGTTGATTGGGGATTCACAGTCAATGTAAGCATGCTCAACGTATTGGTACCCAATCATACATGGTATCTTCACATTCCCGGGATCACCCCTCTTAATCTTTGGGTCAATTCTAACAAAAGGTGGTCGAGGGTTATCAACTAGGTTGTTATAGTAAGCAATCTCCTCCTTAGTGGGGTATTCATTGAAATAATCATCAAACCTAGGGTCTACCTTCACTTCATCAATTTTCTCAATCAACTCATCAACCGTAAGATTATTACGTTCTAAGTAATTATCTGAGTATATGGCGGTCCCTAAGTTGTTCAAGGCATAATCAAGCTCTATATCAATCATTCTACTGAGCTCCCTGAGCTCACTAATCTCATTCTCAAGTTGGCTACGCAACAAAGCCACTTCGCCAGGTGTAAGGGGTGGATTCGCGTTTTCCATAATGGCAAACTGAATAGTCAATGAAAATCTGTTACGAACAAAAGCACAAAGAAAATAGATAGACTAAAGAAAATCTAGAAAAATAAAATAAAAATCTCACTAGAAAGGAATCTAGTGAGTAGACCTATAAAGTAAAAAATTCAACCTAAACAATAACTATTCCCCGGCAGCGGCGCCAAAAACTTGATGCGTGGTTTTGTAACCTTACAACAGGTTTTACCTCTCGAGGGATCTCAAGAGGCTTACAACCCCACCAGGCAGTGTACCTGACCGATGTAGTATAGTGTAGTGGTAAGTACGGGGGATTGATCGTTCTCCACAGGGAATAGTGTTCGTTAGGTATGAAAGACTACTCTAATAGGTCTAAGGGTTGAGGAAGATTCTTTTTATGTTTTTATATTTTTTTTATGAAAGCAAGTAAAATCTCGGGTTTGAAAGAGTGGGCGGAATTAGTTGCTAGTCAACTAACCCAAATTTACTACGGATGCAAATAAAATAAAATAACAAAAATGAAAATGTGGTGAGAAACTTATGTGTAGAGAAATGTGTTCACTTAGATTTCCTTACTCCCTAACTATCTTTTACCGGTTGATTAGTGTGTATTAGTTGCGTGGATGACGGGTGTATTCCTTAATACCATTCGTGGGGTGGCGTACGTACTTCCCCAACTCTACAAGCTCCTACTTCACTCCTATGTCGAGCCGGCTAGGAAACTCCTAACATGGGATCACTAGAATTCGCTTGTGCATTAAATACAACCATAAAAACCTTTAGTACGCATTTGGTTCATGTTTCTTAAGACGTTCAAGCAAGTTACCGAATAGGAAGTTAGCCAGTTTTCTTAAGCCTAACATAGATAAACAATCATCCAATACAACTAATAACACACTAATAACCAATAATCAATAGCTAGGTTTCATTAGATCTAAGCAAACACAAGATAAATCTAGCCTAACATGTTAATCAAAAGACAAGAATAAGATAAAATCAAACAACACATAGACATATTGAATGATTAATTGATAACTTATCTTCAATGTAACATGGAAGATCTCAAGGCAAAAAGCCTTGAAAAAGAAGCTAAAATCGTCTTAGGGTTTTCTCCCAAAATTCCACACACTAAGCCCTCCCTAATGACAAAAAATTAGAAAACTATATATAGACTTTTACATCTGACGGCGTCACCTTATGGATTGTGACGCCGTCACCTCGCCGCTTCTAGGGTTCCCGGATGACCTTCTTGACGCCGTCCCTCTTTAGCTCTTCAAAAATCCATTCTGGCTTATCAAGGCTTGACGCCGTCGAACCTTGAACGTGACGCCGTCCCTCTTTGATTTAAGCCGTGACACCCTTGATCAGGTTAAAGCGTGACGCCGTCAGAATTCACATGCCATTTTCACTAGCTTATCATGAGTAAATTTCACGTCCACCTTTTCTTGCCAAGGCATGACGCCGTCCAGAGTAAATTGTGACGCCGTCAAAGGTAACTTTCAGTCGATTCTTGAGACTTTGTCGTTTTCTTCACTTTTATGCTCCAAAAACGTCCAAAATGCCTCCTTTTCCAGATTTCTCCTCAAAAGTACCTAAAATGACAAAAGGAACGATTTAGGGCAATATTTGATCAAATAAATACGATTTAGGGCTTAAATGACCCCTTAAAAGCGGTACACTTTTCGCTTCCTCAATAATAGAATTTCTAATCTCTCTATCATTAAGAGAGAATTACCACACTTACATGGTATCAGCCAACTTCCGATTCTTGTACTAATCTCCTCTTCGATCCCTGCCCTAATGTCGCCCACCACTTCTTCTTCCACCACTGAATCTAAGCTTCCCATGGCCACTATCCTCCATATGATAACCCTCAAACTCTCCTCTTCCAAATATCTTTCTTGGAACTATCAAATCATTCCTCTTCTTACAAACCAAGGACTTCTCGGTCACGTTGACGGGTCATCCTCTCCTCCTCCTAAAACCATTCTGATCGACAACAAAGAACACCCCAACCCTGATCACTCTTTCTGGCTTATGCAGGACCAACAAGCGGTTCTGATTCTCAACGCCTCTCTCACTGAAGAGGCTGTCACCGAAATCTTGGGTCTGTCCATCGCTCGTCAGATCTGGACGGCCCTAGAATCGGCTTACAGCAACACCTCCCTTGAGAGGATGCATCTCCTTCGTGATACCTTGCGCCAACTATCCAAAGGGTCTTCTACTGTGGCTGATTTCGGCCGCAAGTTCAAGGCCATTTGTGATCAATTGTCGTCCATTGGTCATCCGGTTAGCGACACGGACAAAACCCATTGGTTTTTATGTGGCTTAGGACCAACGTTTGAAAGCTGGTCTACAGCCATAAGAACCGCTCGTGACCCGCTACCATTCCGTGATTTACTCACCAAAGCTGAGAGCCAAGAGCAGTTTCTTCGTTCCCTTCACCCGCCAACCCCTACACCCGTTGCATTCACTGCTCATAACTCGAGCAGATCTGGCTCCTCTGGTTCCAATCGTAGCAGGTCCAATGGTTCGTCCTCAGGCTCGTCCTCGCGCAGTCAATCTCAGCAGTCCTCGTCCAAAGGGTCCCATCGTCCGCCCCACTGTCAATTGTGTCGAACTACTGGGCACTATGCTAACAAGTGCCCCAAACTTGCTTCATTCATAAAGTCGGCTGCCACTGATGAAGGCTTGGCACATGCTTTTCACTCCAAGTGCCATGTCACTAATGATGATGTTCCTAATTGGACTGCAGACAGTGGTGCCGATCTTCACATGACGGACGACACCGGTAAACTTCACTCTTTTTCTCCCTATCATGGTTCTAATTCGATTGTTTTTGGTAATGGTTTAGCATCGCCTATTACACATAAAGGGCATGTCACCTTAAACAACCATATTCCTTTAAAAGATGTTCTAGTTGTTCCTAACATAACTAGAAATCTTCTCTCGGTTAGCAAGTTGACAAAAGATTATCCCGTTGATGTGCTTTTCTCAGACTCTTTTTTTGTCATTCAGGACCGGAAAACAACCAAACCACTCGCTGAAGGTCGCTGTGAGAATGGCCTATACGTGATTCGGGACAAGTCCTTTGCATTTGTTGCTTCTATTTCTTCCAATAAAGCCTCCTTTGAATTATGGCATAATCGTTTAGGACATGTTGCTTTTGATACTATTTCTGTTTTGCAAAAACTTGGTTGTTTATCGTTTACTTCTATTTTGCCTAAACCGAATGTTTGCTCTCCATGTCAACTTGCTAAGGCCCATAAATTACCATTTGACTTAAATGAGAAACGTGCCTCACATCCCCTCGATCTTGTCCATTGTGATTTATGGGGACCCGCACCCATTATTAGCAAAGATGGTTATAAATATTATGTTGTGTTTGTGGATGATTGTTCACGATTTTCTTGGCTATACCCTCTTAAAACCAAAAATGAGTTTTATACTGTTTTGCAAACCTTTTTGCGACTTGTTCAAACTCAATTTTCACGCAAAGTTAAAGTGTTTCAAAGTGACGGTGGCACAGAGTTTGTTAATCAATACGTCCGCAAAATTTTTGATGAAAATGGAACCTTCCATCGATTTTCTTGTCCATACACTGCGCCTCAAAATGGTCGTGCGGAAAGAAAACACCATCATATAGTTGAAACCGGTTTAGCCATGCTTTTCCATGCGCGTGTTCCCATCACGCATTGGGTCAATGCTTTTAGTACCGCTACCTACATTATAAATCATTTACCCACCAAAGTCTTACACAACAAATCCCCTTTTGAGATCCTCTTTGCCACTAAGCCATCATGTAATAATTTTCGAGTATTTGGCTGTTGTGTTTACCCTTACTTGCGTGATTATGCTCCTCACAAACTTGCTCCGAGAAGCATTCCTTGTATTTTATTAGGATATGCTCCTCAATACAAAGGATACAAGTGTTTTGATCCCACTTCATCACGCACTTATGTAACGCGCCATGCTCGATTCGATGAAGCTTATTTTCCGTTCAATAATACCTCTTCTCATACCGATCTTGCTAATCTCTTTTTGTCCACCTTTGATGAACCTACTTCCTTTACACCCACTCACAACCCACAGTCGACTCCCTCACAGCCTAAAACAAACCACCCTTCCAATATCTCTCCACCTCCTTGCTCTCTATGCAAAGATCGTTCCACTCCTCCTTTTGACCCATCCACACCTTCCCCTGAACACACCCCTGACCCGTCCCACTCTCAACCCAACCCACCTGTCCCTACACCGACACCTTCCTCTGCACCCATTCCTGAACCGTCCCACTCTCAACCCAACCCACCTGTCCCACCGCTAACAGAACACTCTTCCGCCTCCACGTCTGTCTCTCCAGCCCTCCGACCACTCACCATGCACCACCCAACCAACCACCACAACCGCAAACCACCACCTCTCATCCCATGGTCACCCGCTCAAAGGTTGGTACTTACAAGCCCAATCCTAAGCACACTTCTTATCTTGCGCATGTTATGAGCTCGTGCCTTCATGCTGCCCTTCTGACCAACATCGATCCGAAAGGATTTCGAAGCGCTTCAAAGCACGCACACTGGATGACAGCCATGCGTGCCGAACTTCAAGCCCTTACCACCAACAAAACGTGGACTCTTGTTCCTCGTCCCTCTTCTACCAATGTTGTCGGTTCAAAATGGGTCTTTAGAACCAAATTCCACTCTGATGGAACTCTAGATCGTCACAAGGCTCGCCTTGTGGCGCAAGGATTTACTCAAATCCCGGGCCTTGATTTCCACCACACCTTCAGTCCTGTGGTTAAAGCGTCCACTATACGCATTGTTCTCTCCTTGGCTGTCATAAATAAATGGTACCTTCATTAATTAGATGTGAACAATGCGTTTCTAAATGGTCTTCTAACCGAAACCGTTTACATGGAACAACCACCTGGCTTCGTTGACCAATGCTTTCCCAACCACGTTTGCAAGCTCAACAAGGCTCTTTACGGACTCAAACAAGCTCCTCGGGCTTGGTTTCAGCGCCTTAGCGCTTTCCTCATGTAACACCCCTATTTTCGATATACGCAGCGGAATATAAGCTTGGGGTGCTACTTCAAGGTTCACAGTCATGAGAATAGAAAACGACTCGAAAAGAGACGTTTTAAATAAAGTTGTTATCATTCATTTATCTATATCAAGGTTACATTATAGAGGTCCCAGCGGGAGGTTTTGAAATACGTTATAAAAGTTACATTTTTAGCTGAATGATAACAAATTGACACTCTTTTTATAAAGAAAGTCCCTGCCACTCCGTGCCAAATCGTACTTCCAGTTACCTGAGATAAACATGCTTAAAAAGTCAACACAAAGGTTGAGTGAATCCATAGCGTTTAAAGTTAAAACAGTTTGAACACAAGCTAAGTAGAACGTAAATCAGTAATATTGCAGTTCGTTATATATTGCTCTAAGTCTCATGAACTCAAACGTTAACACGATAAATAACGATTATGCCCCGAGTAGGAGTCTGCCTGAAACTCTTTATTAAACGTTTTCAAATAAAATGCATTGGGTCACTTATCCAGCAACACAAAGGGATTGTCAATCCAATAGATCTATTCATTATATTCGCGCTCACTCGAAAGTGATTAATGGTTCATGATAAAGGGTCTTTAAATAGGCAACAGTTAAACTTATGCAATATAAATCAGGAAAGCATACAGGAAAATACTTGTGTTCGGTTTAGTAGCATGTATCTCCCCACAAGTTTAGAAAAACGTATAAAGAAAAGTGGGACTATGAACTCACCTGGACAGTCTGGATGGAAAACAAAGTTATACAGAGTTGATAAACGTCTCCGGCACGCAACCTGGGTTGGTATGTCAAGTTTCAGTAATCGTTTCTGATTATATAAGTTTTAGTATTCGTTCCGTAATGTTTTCGGTTGTTTATTAAATGTTACTTTGAGACAACATGAAGTCTCTTCAAAAGTTATAAGATTTTATCTTATTTCTTATTTTTATGTTTTCGTTCCGTTCGTTCGTTAAATAAATACTTCGTTTGTTCGTTATCGAAGAAAACGTATCTTAGTTTATTAATAATAACACTAATAATAATAATAATAATAATAATAATAATAATAATAATAATAATAATAATAATAATAATAATAATAATAATAATTATTATTATTATTATTATAATTATAATAATTATTATGGTGAAAGTTACACTTTAGCCCCTATAGTTTCACATGTTGATGACTTTTACCTTTGAACTTTTGTAAAATGACAAGTTTTACCCCTCAACTTTTACAAATTTATAATTTTTACCCCTTAACTTTGGTCAAATGACAATTTTTACCCCTATAGTTTCAAAAATGACACTTTTTACCCAAAGGGTTTAGGTCGACTGCATATTAAGTCCCTTTTATAAATTTAGTTAGAGTTTTGGCAGAAAATACCCTTGAGACTCCCGTCGCGTTACACACGACGTCCTTATTTTATAAAAAAAACGCGTTATATGTTACGAATAAGAACAAAACTTTTTACTACTTTTTGATACACCCCTTTATAAGTTTATAAACTTAATTTCTACAAAGTTCCAGCCCGTGATTCGAGCTCACGAGCTCGTAATTAATTTATTAAGGGTGCGTTTGTTCGTTTATTTGGACAGAAAAACACCCGAAAAGAAAAGCCAATATCTTGGCGAATACTTACTCAATTTACTTCGTTCTTTTTCCTATAGTTAAATAGCTAAGTGATCTACGTTTTGTCAAAAATCTAGAATTTTTAAAGTTCGTTTGGTGGTCGAAAACTAGGTTCAAAGCTCAGGGTCTGCTGCTGTCTTTACAAGAAAAACTGTTCGGTAATTAAATAAAAATACACTTTGTTTTGCGTTTTCATGACTCAAGGTCTTAATAGTTTTTGAAGGAAACGTCGTTCCGGACAACTTTCGTGTTTTACGTTTTCGACGAAACGGACCAGAAATGCCTCGTTTCGCGTGATTTCGTTTCTGTTTACAGAATACATTTTCAGTTTTTATATAACTTAGAATTGTCATAACTTTTGACTCGTTTGCTCATTATTTTATGATTCAAATTGCTACGTTCTCCTTATAAAATTATCTTTAACAGTATGTAAGTTCCTTATAGCCTATTGTTTTAAAAATATCAATGAAAAATAAATATAAGGTGCGTTTGGTTTGTTCGACAAAAAGGAAATGAAAAGAAAGATTAAGTTCTTGGCCTAGGTTATTATTATAGGTTACTTAGTAGAGTTTTTAAGAGTATATAAAACATATATAAGATAATGAAAAGGGCTTAGAACTTACTTTATATAATTCGAAATAGGGCAATATTAGGGCGTATGGGTTGGAATTTGACACTCAAGGATTCTCCTTCCTTCTTTATATTCCTAGGGTTTTCTAAGACTTATATAGAGGGTATAGGATCATTAGAGAATGGGTAAGGGACTATTTTGATTGTGTCGAATGGTATGGTGTTAAAATGGGGCATATGGGGTTTGATATTTATAGAAGAGGATGAGTTAGGGTTTAAGGACATGTTGAGGTGTTCCTATATGAACCATAGTTTAGGTTGGTGGGTTGGTTGATGGAGAAAAGGCCATGTAGGGGGTGGCGTATGGTGAAGGTGGTGGTGGTGTGGTGGTTTTAAAACCTTACATGTATACCATTTCTAGAATGGGGAAGGTGTGGCAAAATAAGGTTCTTTCATTTAGTCACTTAGGGCTTAAGTAAAATAGGTTTTTGGTTTATGTCATGTTGAATTCGAATCAAACTAAAGGGAATGGGAGAGTTTGGTTCGAATAGTGCTTAAGGGAATTGTACATCAAGCTTAAGTGTATGGTACTCTAGGGTTTAAGGTTTAGTTAGGGTTCCTAGGGTTTAGGAATTACTTGGAATTAAATTTTAGGGTTTTCTAAATATATTAAATATATATCGAACTACATAAATTAAAAGAAAATGATTTTGTGCATTGGGAAGTTGTACTTTAGGCTTAGGAAGGTTGTGCTAGGGTTTAGAAATTAAGAAAAATATAATTTTAATAATTCCTTAATTTATATAATTTTTATATAATTTTTATTAAGGTTTTAAAGTAATTAAATAGGTTTTTAGGTTTTTGTGCATTAGAGGGTTGTACTATAGGTTTAAGGGTTTGTGCATTTATTTTATAAATTAATAAATGTATTTATGAAAATTAATATACAAAATATGCCTTTAAAATAGTTATTATTAAAGTTTATATAAGGTTATTATTATCATAATTACTCCCTCCGTCCCAAAATAAGTGTCCTCATTTCCTTTTTTGGCTATCCCAAAATAAATGTCCGGTACCAAAAATAGAAAATAATAATTAACTAAAATCTCAATACTACCCCTGGACATTTAATAGATGCATAAACAGTAAAATGAATAATAACCACACAAGTACATAAGTTCATTAGCATCAACTTTCAACAAAAGGATATTCTACTTGTCATACTCCTTCTAACAATTTTAAACAAAAGACACATTCCACCATCCTTTTAACATTACAGTAGGCTGCATGAGTATATCAAAAGGAAACAAAAAAGAATGTGTTTTTCTTCACGTTTCTTCTGTTGGCATGGATGTTTTTCATATCTTTCCTATTGACGCAAATAAGAAGTTGCTTGATCTATTAAATTGTGTTCGCAATCAATTGTCAATGGCAAACTTCCTTGTCGTTCCAACTTACCTTTACCGATATGGGGTATTCGATAGTTATTGCCACCATTAACCTTCAAGATTTCCTTCATGCATGTTTGTAAAGTTAGAAATACATTGTTAAGTTCACGAGATGGCATCCTTTCGTATGAAGCTTGAACCGCATGAACCTATTCATCAATCGTTCCCAAAACCTCTTGTTCTTGAAGTGATTGAATTGCCCGAAAAAAACCGAGGTCTAACACATTTAAATCCGGACTATTTGGCGGTTGAAAACAAAGTCGAATATCAAACCCATCTCGAGATGCTTCTTGAAGAAACTCGGCATCGTCAACTTTAATGTGTGGCTTTGCATTGTCTTGTTGGATATAAATTGGACCCGTATGACCTTGTGGCCACGTAGATCTAATAGCCGGTAATACCTTTTGTATCATCCATGACCTTGTTACGTCTTTTGTTACCGACAAGATAGGCTTTGTCTCCAATGTTCCCGCAACACGATTCTTACTTGAACGCTTTGCTGGTTCTAAAGTTGTGAGCGGGAATATGCCGATCTTTCCTGAAAAAACTTCGTTACCAAATGCATCAAATCTTGGTCGCGCAACCACTGCTAGAAACATTACTTTTGTCATGAACGTTTTCGATTTACATGTTCTTAATGGTTCTTCTTTGCCGGGAACAAGGTAGTAACGTTTTGATGCTTTCGATATGTAAAACCATTTTTCATCAATGTGAATGATGTTGTGCATATTATGGAAAGTAGGGCTAGCACTTGTTAAAGATGGAGGAGTAATCATAGACAAACAAAAGTTTACCCTTGCTTTTTTGTTTTCATCGGTCAAAAGCGGCTTGACGGCATTCGTGTGTGGTCTAAGTGCTCCTTCTTTGATTCTTCTATGTATGGTTGATTTTGGAACATCCATTAACGTTGCAAGAGATCGAATATTTGTGCGACGACGTAATGGAATTTGTGAAACTTGAGTAAAGTCAATGTGTATCCGCTTTCGCCCAACAACACTTGGCTTCTTCGAAGATACATCAACCGTTGATCCTTGGAGGATTTGGAGTTTAGCTCGATGCCAAATGCGACTTATAGTTCGCTCACATACTGAGAATTTCCGTGCTAATTTTATAATGGATCCGCTTTTCAACTCTCCGTTCAAGCTTTCTTGCAACAATGATTGGTAGATAGTTTGACGTTCATCATTGTTCAAGTTGGATTTAGTAGTAGATGAATGTGTGTTGTGGTTCATTTTTCTATAAGAAAATGTACATGTGAATTTAATGGAGTTGTGAATTTAATACGTACAGTATAGTTTGGTGACTTGATGAAGGTGGATAAGGTGGAGGATTAGAGTAATTTAAAAAGATTTGTGGTTTATGATTAGAGTAATTTAAAAAGATTCAATTCACAGTACCATAATTTTGGTGGCAAAACAAAAATAAGCGGCAATATTTTGCCTCCATTTTTTAACCAAAAATTTAGAGTTCAAAGGGATTAGTTGAATGTAGTTTGAATAACAATGAAAATTTTTGCACATGCAAATTAGTCAACATGTTACGTACTGTAGTCTGTACATGAAGTGAAAGAAAAAGCTATTGTACTCAACTTTACATTTATTATCATCTCAAGTACTTGGGCAATATTGTCATTTCTTTAACTGCATATGTGCTATACTGTGGATTTCTTAAAGTTTGAGCTTTTGGTCAGTGGACATTTTTATTGGGATGGAGGGAGTAGTTTTTATGCATTAAAGAATTGTACCTTAGCTTAGAAGATTTGTACTTATATATCTTATAAAAATATTAATTAAGGTTTGTGAATTTATTACATATAATAATTGTTTTGTGAAATTAGAGTTTTATCGGGAGTTATAGTGGAATTAGGGTTTCTGTGCTTTAGTGAGTTGTACATTACTCAAATAAATTGTATTTTAGTATTTCTAGGGTTTTGATATTATCATATGTTGTTATGGTAGTTTAGGGTTTCATAAAAATTCTTATCAGATAAGAAACGTTTAGTTTTAAACGTACGTTAACGAATTAACGTAAAGTGGTAAATGAAATCTCATAAAGTTTTAGGTCAAAGATATTTATATTAATTCAGTTCAGGTTGGGTTGCGAGCACGTTTATCGAGGATGTGATCTACGTCACATAAGATAACAGTTATGAACAGAGAAATAAATAAAAAAAAATTTATACGTGGAAAAAGGATAAATATTCTGTAAGCTAGTTTATTTTAATGTGGGATTTTACGAATGGTTACAATATCCCCCGTTGAAGGAAATCTCGTCCCGAGATTCAGTCTATGTTGGTCAAGGAGTGAAAGAAAAGGTTTAAGTATCTTGTTTGTATTTGATTTTCTTATCCTAGAGGTAATGGATAGTAATTGTAGATATCTATTATGGTTGGTCAAATGGAATTAGCATGAACAGTTCGTTTTGTCCTAAAATTTTGTTTTTGAATGAAAATTGTTATTAGAAAATCTGAAAAGATAACTGTCCAATTATGACATGATTCTTCCTAGTTTATACATAGTTGGCCAGGCTATGCATAACCGAGGTCTGAATGATGTGATATTTGGTCCAGTTATGGTGATACTTATATTTCTTCAAAAATTTTAGACGGTGTTCAACGTTTTGTTTTTATAAGATGACTTCATAAATATTTTTCAAAAGATTAAGAAAATTTTTGTTCATACTATGGTGGTAGGTCAGGAATTTCTAGGGTACTAATGGGATATTCTTAAAATAAATCTTAGGGTTCGAGTGGAATTCTTACGGGATGGTCAAAACTTATATTAACCAAATTTCTAGTGTGATGACAGTGTAGGGACTACGAACAGGTCAAATGGGATAGAAACGTAGATTGTGATTATTACGGAAACATTACAAGGTAAAGATTTCATACGGTAGAAGGATAGTTGATATACTTAGGTTACGTCCATCGTAACTAAGGTAGAGTACGAGAGGAAAACACTCAGGAAGTCTTAAGCTACGGTTTATTTAGCTATAACAGGAATTTCTTTTCTGATTGAATAGGGATGCCATTCCTTGACATTGTCGGGATCTTGACGAGTTCTCATTTTCTTGCACTAATCTTGGTTCGGCTGTGCGTTCCATCTCCTAGCACATACGCTCTTCCGCGGGCACCGTTGTTCTGGTTGGCATTCGGCTTCGGGCATCGGCTCTTGTAATGCCCCATCTCACCACATCCGTAGCAAGTTACGGTTACCGGCTATAGGTTGGCTCCTGTTGCTCTACAGTCTTTGGTCTGATGTCCAAATACCATCATACGCGTATGTAAGATGATCATCACTGGCCCACATCAACCGATACCATACACAGCAAAATACAACAAAATCAAAACCACATATAGTCATAAATAACTTGCTAATTTGTTATATATAACAAAATTAGTACAAGCGTCATATTTATGCTACATATCTCATGGCCAAGATATAGTACAAAAGCTGGTAGATATAAATCTGATTTTTGTGGCTACCAGAAACTCTTCCGAGTCAACTTTTTAGTTTGACGATCATGCTGACGAGGATATATATATACTCTTAATATCTATCTTGCATATCTCCCACTATTTTCTCCAAAATAGTGATCTTCGTCTGAGCTGTCGTCACTTCTTCATTTCTTTTCATTATCTCTTCTAACATCTTCAATTCGTCATAGGTATTTTCCGTCTCAGCTGCTCATGACGGTTCTCTGCCTTCTCACGATTCTCGTCCATCTTCTGCTTCATGGTCTCTGAATCTTCAGCTCTATATTTTATATCCTCGATGCATTCTAGAGACAGCTTGTCGGGATGACCTAAGCAGTCTCGATCTGTTCTTCTTGCCGTTCTAATCGCGTCAACAGGGTGGAAATAGTCGGCTGTCGTTCTTGTACTGATTTTGAGATTTCACTCACCTCAAATACTCGTGGCGGAGTAGGGATGTCAGGAGTAGGTGATCGGGGTAAAGTATGATATCGGGCGATAATGGTCCTAGCTTTTTCACTAAGTTCAAATGGGACGAATGGGGAAATAGAAATTTGTAGATGATAGTGGAGGTAAAGATATACGTAGGAACTGACGATATGTATGTAGGAAAGTGGACGTGGTAGTGGTGATGAGGATGTAGGTACTATCATGATGTCCGGTACTGTCGTGATATTTTTCAATATCCGAGTCCGACATAAGAGGAATAGAATGGGTAGGGGAAATCAGGATTCTGTAACCACCCGGTAATTATAAATATCTTACTATGTAGCTAAATAATTAGAAATAAACATATATAAGTAACGTTTCAGTGGCGTTGTGGCACGGAGGAGTTTTTGGTTAAGTTTTTGTGAAAAGCGGTTATAGTCCAATGTTTGAAAACATTTGGTTCTCTATAACCATGAGCTCTGATACCAATCTGTAACACCCCCATTTTCGATATACGCAGCGGAATATAAGTTTGGGGTGCTACTTCAAGGTTCACAGTCACGAGAATAGAAAACGACTCGAAAAGAGACGTTTTAAATAAAATTGTTATCATTCATTTATCTATATCAGAGTTACATTATAGAGGTCCCAGCGGGAGGTTTTGAAATACGTTATAAAAGTTACATTTTTAGCTGAATGATAACAAATAGACACTCTTTTTATAAAAGAAAGTCCCTGCCACTCTGTGCCAAATCGTACTTCCAGTTACCTGAGATAAACATGCTTAAAAAGTCAACACAAAGGTTGAGTGAATCCATAGCGTTTAAAGTTAAAACAGTTTGAACACAAGCTAAGTAGAACGTAAATCAGTAATATTGCAGTTCGTTATATATTGCTCTAAGTCTCATGAACTCAAACGTTAACACGATAAATAACGATTATGCCCCGAGTAGGAGTCTGCCTGAAACTCTTTATTAAACGTTTTCAAATAAAATGCATTGGGTCACTTATCCAGCAACACAAAGGGATTGTCAATCCAATAGATCTATTCATTATATTCGCGCTCACGCGAAAGTGATTAATGGTTCATGATAAAGGGTCTTTAAATAGGCAACAGTTAAACTTATGCAATATAAATCAGGAAAGCATACAGGAAAATACTTGTGTTCGGTTTAGTAGCATGTATCTCCCCACAAGTTTAGAAAAACGTATAAAGAAAAGTGGGACTATGAACTCACCTGGACAGTCTGGATGGAAAACAAAGTTATACAGAGTTGATAAACATCTCCGGCACGCAACCTGGGTTGGTATGTCAAGTTTCAGTAATCGTTTCTGATTATATAAGTTTTAGTATTCGTTCCGTAATGTTTTCGGTTGTTTATTAAATGTTACTTTGAGACAACATGAAGTCTCTTCAAAACTTATAAGATTTTATCTTATTTCTTATTTTTATGTTTTCGTTTGGGTATGGGACTGTTTTGATTGTGTCGAATGGTATGGTGTTAAAATGGGGCATATGGGGTTTGATATTTATAGAAAATGATGAGTTAGGGTTTAAGGACTGATGCGTGGTTTTGCGACCTTACAACAGGTTTTACCTCTCGAGGGATCTCAAGAGGCTTGCAATCCCCACCAGGCAGTGTACCTGACCGATGTAGTATAGTGAAGTGGCACGTACCGAGGGATTGATCGTTCTCTAGGGGAATAGTGTCGTTAGGATTGAAAATCTACTCTAATAGGTCTAAGGGTGAGGGAAGATTCTTTTTTGTATTTTTATATTTTATGGAAAGCAAGTAAAAATCTCGGGTTTGAAGGAGTGGGCGGAATTAGTTGCTAGTCAACTAACCCAAATAACTACAAATGCAAATAAAATAAAATAACTGAAAATGAAAAGGTCGTGGAACTTATATGGAGAGAAATGTGTTTACTTAGATTTCCTTACTCCCTAACTATCTTTTACCGGTTGATTAGTGTGTATTAATTGCGTGGATGACGGGTGTATTCCTTAATACCAATCGTGGGGTGGCGTACGTACTTCCCCAACTCTACAAGCTCCTACTTCACTCCTATGTCGAGCCGGCTAAGAAGCTCCTAACATGGGATCACTAGAATTCGCTCATGCATTAAATACAATCATAAAAACCTTAGTACGCATTGGTTCATGTTTCTTAAGACGTTCAAGCAAGTTACCGTATAGGAGGTTAGCCAGTTTTCTTAAGCCTAACATCGATAAACAATCATCCAATACAATTTATGACACACCAACAACCAATAATCAATAGTTAGGTTTCATTAGATCTAAGCAAACACAAGATAAATCTAGCCGAGCATGTTAATTAAAAGACAAGAACAAGATATAATCAAACAACACATAGACATATTGAATGATTAATTGATTACTTATCTTCAATTAAACATGGGAGATCCAAGGGTATAAAACCCTTAAAAATGGCAGAAAATTCGTCTTAGGGTTTCTCCTCACAAAGTTGCACACTAATGACTAAAAATTGCAAAACTATATATAGAATTTAGGGGCTGACGGCGTCACGTTGTAGGAGGTGACGCCGTCACCTCGCCACGGCTAGGGTTCTCGGATGGTCTTCCTGACGCCGTCCCTCTTTAATCCTCCAAAATCCACTCTGGCGCGTCAAGGGTTGACGCCGTCAGACTTGTGCTTGACGCCGTCTCTCTTTAACTTAAACCGTGACGGCCTTGATCACCTTAAAGGGTGACGCCGTCAGACTTCCATTGCAAAACTTTCTGGCGCGTCACGTGTATTTGTCATATCCACCTCTTTTGCCAAGCCGTGACGCCGTCAGGAGAAATCCTTGACGCCGTCACGTGTACTTTTCCAGCAGCTTTGGAGACTTTGTCGTTTTCTTCACTTTTATGCTCCAAAAACGTCCAAAATGCTTTCTTTTCCAGATTTCTTCTCCAAAGTACCTAAAATGACAAAAGGAACGATTTAGGGCAATATTTGATCAAATAAATACGATTTAGGGCTTAAATGACCCCCTAAAAGCGGTACACTTTTCTGCTTCATCAAATACCCTTACACTTGAGATTTGCTTGTCCTCAAGCAAATGCGCTTTTATTCTAATCAAAATACAAGTTAGGGGTCATTTAACGCTAATATAAAAGTAATTACAACAAATAGTCGTTCCACTTTAATCATAATAAGCACGGAGATTACAAACTAGCACCTCACAAGTAGTGTTTAGATACTCACATCTCTCAGGTGTCATAAAAGTATATCTCATAAATGAAAATGAATAATATCTCTCACTACCTGTCATAGCAAATAGATTACCATAGGCTTGGGAAAGGATCGAAAACCTTCTCCACTAGGCGTAAGCACCTAAGATAAACTATCAAAGAGGGCTTTTAAACGGGTTATAACGTTAGGTGTAGGGATATGATAAACACGAATTTGTTGGATAAGGGATATTTTACTGGTGGCGAGTTAAAGATCTTGATTAATTACATGTACAATATGGCGTTGCTAAGCCAAGACTAGACTCGACTTAAGCTAATGAAAGAAATAACAAAATGATAAAATAAACATAAAATGAAACGAGATGGTAGTCCGTATGTTTTTTTCTACTTTTCTTTTTCTCATTTTTTTGTATTTTTCTTTATTTTTTCGATTTTTTTTTTCATACACTCTTGCCCTACCATCCAAAATAATACATCATAGGGGCGTTGCATTCCCCTTACACTTGAACTTTTACATAACTTTACAATTACTATTCTATCGACTCGAATTAAGATAATCGAAACACTTGGAGTACTTTTAAAATATTTAGCACATATGGGGGTAATAATGTTGTTCTTCCCCATTACTCCATTACACTAGTACTTTACCCATGAGTCCCAATCGTCCCAAAACAATATGTACAAGGATATGACTCGACTTAGCAACCATGTAATCAATTAGATAATTAACTTGGGGTTTAAACAAATGTTGTAACAATAATGCACTAAAGATGAGTGCATACAAGGTAGGCTAAGGCGATTTGGGTGTACATTTAAGTGGGGTGTAACAAATTCTTCCTTTAAGTAAAATGCTTAAAGTTAGAAACAAAAAGATAGGCTCTGAGGGGTGTACTAGGGGTATCGTGTACTAAAAATGAGTACAACGCAAAGGGTGTGGGAGAATTACTTGACCAATGTAGCCAATGTAATTATAACAAAAACACAGGTGTAAAACAATGGGTTAATCCTAATGCCTCTTATCATGTAGTAAATCTAACTACACGAATGTAGTCTCACTTGTGGCCTCGGAATGGTCCTAACGCAAGTTCTAGAATCTAAGTGCTACCGGTACACACATCATAGCATAAATGCTTTTCCTACCAATTTTAGGGGTGAACCTCACATATTTGAGGGTGGAAAATTTTTTAGTGGTACGGTTTTTGTGCTAGTCATATAACTCCTATCCATGAGACGCTCATTAAGATCAAAGTTTCACTCCTATATGTTGTAAAAAAATTTAAATTTGGCACTAAAATTGCCTTAACAGGTATTTCTCTCAATTTTATTACACATCTACCATTAAACAAACGAAAAATCAAGCGTAATTGCATTCTCTAAAGTATCGTATTTTACCCCCCCTTACACTTAAGATGAACATTGTCCCCAATGTTCAAATAACAAGATGTAAAAGTAAATAAGGTAAAAGAATGAAATCAAATACTCCCCTGATTCGCTCGGTGGATAAAGAGGTAACATGGTTAGATCTTCTTCCAAGGTAATGTTGAAGCTCCAAGACTAAAGCATCGCCAAAAGCTAGATTCCACTTACATCTCCTTGTCCAAAATAACCTGTTAAACCTGAGAAAACAAACACGAAAACCTGCATAACATCGGCGGGATAAATCTATATAAGGATATAATGCTTGTGGAATGATTATTTTGCAGATTCCTGGAGTTTATAAGTTAGAGATTTAATAAAAACTTTTTATGAAAACAAAACTTTCAAAAATTTCAGAAAATTAAAACCTGACGCCGTCAGAAATGATCTGACAGAATTCTCATGTTAAGTTTCCGGAAAATTTCTGGAAAAACCTATACCTTACTTCCTGGAATTCCTGCAAAACATCATTATGACTCGATACAAGCATTTGACTCAAACAATTACTAATATGTATGTTAATTTAATATTGTTATGATTCATGTTCATTTGTTCTAATAAACCGATTTGGATTTCCCTTACACTTATCTTTTGCAAAATACCTTTATATGTAGTTAAGACGAAGTTAAAAACAAGATAAAGCATTTTCACAATTTAGTTTTGAGCATGAATCAATAATAATAAAAATTAAACATACATACGGAAGCAAATAAAATCAAACAAACAAATAAATAAACACACAAAGCAAATAAAGCTTGGGTTGCCTCCCAAGAAGCGCTTTTCTTTATTAACGAGTCTTGTAGCTAGACTCAAAGTCACGTACATTACGTGATTCCATCATTGGTCACGTTTTCTAGGTTCCCCTTTGATTCACTATCAGAATCACTTTCATAGTAAAGGTATTTCGGGTCCTCAAGATCAAAAGGATTGTTTTGGTATTTAGAACTAAGCTCCTTAACATGCTTGAAGAATCCACTCGACAGGTCAAAAGTGTCCTTACATCCTCTTCTCACAAAATCATCACATAACACGAGTTGGGAACTTAACCCATCGAGCCCTCCATAATCGATCTCCTTGAATTCTCTCATCTTGTAAGGCGTTTGGTATGAGATTTCCCTAATCCCATCGGTGAAAGTCATGATCCCATTGAGCTCGTCCACAACCAAGCTTGTGGCCTTGCGAAAAGGTGCCCCAAAAACAACTTGTGATAACCTGGGATCGATGTACTTTTCGATATTATCGACGATTGCGAAGCTCATAGTGAATGTCATATTTCCTACAAACACCTGTACATCATCATCTATGCCAATGTCATCCTTCCCTTTATGAATCATTCCCCATCTGCAAATGTTGTTATAATGAAACAAGGACATCACATTTTTGGGTAAACATGTGTCAATGTAAACATTATAAAAATGCTTGTGACCAATCATGCAAGGTATTTTGAGATTATTCGGATCACGTTGCTTAATTCGGCTAGGCCTTCTACCGTGTAGCCCCCATGTGTTGCAAATTGCTGATGGTTGATACTCATACACTTCTTCACCGCCATCCGAAAAATCACTTTCCTGACACCATCGGTAAATAATGCACTACTATCGTCCTCATCGAGTATCACTCCCGTTGCTTTTATGAATGGTTTGCCTAGAACAAGGCCAGTTAAGGATGGGCTGATGATAGAGTTCATGTTATTAAATACAGTTAGCTCGATATGAAAGAGGAACTTTTCTATCACAATTGGTACCCTTCTTATTACCCCGATGATATTAAACCCTTCATATTTGACCTGTTTGGTGAAGGCTTCGTTATATAGAGAAAGGGATATTGCATTCATAGAAGAGTTGGGGTTTATGTAGGCATCTTTTATAAACTTTTTCCTAGTGGTGCAAGATATCTTAAAGACCCTGGGAGCGCCATCGTCTATTCTCTCTCCAAATCCTATAGGCAACTTTGATGTGCCCCTCTCAAGTTCCTCTACCAGGGGGCGGTCTAGCAGTCCTGGGAGCCCATGAGACATTTCGGATTTCTCTTCCGAGCCCTCCTCATCACTCACCTCTCTTGTACTCGAGTTCTTTGGTGAGTCTAGATAGTCGCCGGGCGCCTCGGGGTTCTTTTCGGGAACTTCACCCTCCATTTCATTGTCCACGTTCTCGGTTGATTGTTGGTCCAGATTGGGTTTAGGAATAGGTATTGTTGTAATGGTGTTCACGAAGTGGAGTGGTTTTGAAGAGGTATGAGTATCTCTAGTTTCTTTTCTGTTTTGTGATATGTGTTTGAAGAGTTTACTAGGGTGCTTGATTTTTACAGGAGGGGGTGTTTGGTGAGTCACCGTGACAGATTTGATCTCATTAACTCATGTCAACTCACAAGTTGACCTGCCAGCAATGCGATCATTGATAACCTTTAACAGGTTATCAACCTTGTTGTTCATATCAACTTGCTGTTGTCTGAATTGATTCTCAAGTTTGGAGAACTGTGTTTCTTGAGAGAGAATGAATTTTTTCAGTGATTCCTCGCGATTTTGTTGTTTATGCGTATGCTGATGAGGATAATGTTCAGACCAGGTGAGTGGGGGAGAGTCATTGAATGATACGCTTCGAGTTTGGTTCCAACTAAAATTTGGCTTACTCATCCATGCCTCATACCTATCTTCGGAATTCTTGGGTCCATAATTAGTGGTGAGCCACTTATCTCCCGCCTTATCGATTCGCGAGGATGCGAATTCTTTGAAAGCCTGTTTGGGGAGTTCCATGCAATCATGAGTGTCGTGGGGACCACTACATAATTTACACGAAGAAGTGATTTTGTTCACTTGGCTTGAAGGTTTAGGAGCCTCGTAGGATTTCATAAGAAACTTGACTTGGTCTTCGAGTTCTATGATCCTACGGTCAGAAGTGCTTGAATTGTTCGAAGGCAAAGATATTGCCTTGACCGTTTTATTCAAATCACGGGGATCACTCCAACTTTCGTTGTCATAAAGAGCAAGATCTTCCAGGAGAGCCCATGATTGTTCCGCACTTAGATCACGTAGCTTACCACCGGCCGATTGTTCAATGGTTTGCCTCATTGAGAGATTGATATGGTCATAGAAGATTTGGACTTGGAGCCAAAGTTCTATGCCATGGTGAGGGACTTTTTGAAGTAAGTCCTTGAATCGAGTCCATGCCTCGTAGAGGGTTTTGCCTTGACGTTGTTGGAACATCAAGATATCATTCCTTAGCTTGGCAGTTCTTCCTGGTGGGAAAAACTGAGCGAGGAAACGAGTGGTGAGATCATCCCAAGAGGTGATGGATCCTGCGGGTAGACGCTCTAGCCATTGACTAGCTTGGTCCCGCAGAGAGAATTGAAAGAGACGCAGTCGGGTCGTCTCTCGAGTGGCAACATCAAGGTCTATGGAATCAACGATTTTGAGAAAGTCCTTGAGATGTTGATTAGGATCTTCGGAACGAAGTCCATGGAATGCGCATCCGCTTTGCACCAACCGGATGGTGTCGGATCGCAAGGGAGTGACATTGGCTCCTTGAGTGAGCTCAATGGTGTTTCGATAGCCATGGTGGCTAGGACGGGAGTAGTCTCCTAAGGTACGGGCTCTAGGAGGTGGGTGTTGTTGTGGTGGTGGGTTGTTGGGATCGAGGATATTACCACCTTCCATGATGTCGGATGGTAATGGTTACGAACAAAGAAACGAAGAAAAAAAAGATAGACTAAAGAAAAACCTAGAAAAATAAAATAAAAATCTCACTAGAAAGGAATCTAGTGAGTAGACCTAATAAAATAAAAATTCAACCTAAACAATAACTATTCCCCGGCAGCGGCGCCAAAAACTTGATGCGTGGTTTTGCGACCTTACAACAGGTTTTACCTCTCGAGGGATCTCAAGAGGCTTGCAATCCCCACCAGGCAGTGTACCTGACCGATGTAGTATAGTGAAGTGGCACGTACCGGGGGATTGATCGTTCTCTAGGGGAATAGTGTCGTTAGGATTGAAAAACTACTCTAATAGGTCTAAGGGTGAGGGAAGATTCTTTTTTGTATTTTTATATTTTATGGAAAGCAAGTAAAAATCTCGGGTTTGAAGGAGTGGGCGAAATTAGTTGCTAGTCAACTAACCCAAATAACTACAAATGCAAATAAAATAAAATAACTGAAAATGAAAAGGTCGTGGAACTTATATGGAGAGAAATGTGTTTACTTAGATTTTCTTACTCCCTAACTATCTTTTACCGGTTGATTAGTGTGTATTAATTGCGTGGATGACGGGTGTATTCCTTAATACCAATCGTGGGGTGGCGTACGTACTTCCCCAACTCTACAAGCTCCTACTTCACTCCTATGTCGAGCCGGCTAAGAAGCTCCTAACATGGGATCACTAGAATTCGCTCATGCATTAAATACAACCATAAAAACCTTAGTACGCATTGGTTCATGTTTCTTAAGATGTTCAAGCAAGTTACCGTATAGGAGGTTAGCCAGTTTTCTTAAGCCTAACATCGATAAACAATCATCCAATACAATTTATGACACACCAACAACCAATAATCAATAGTTAGGTTTCATTAGATCTAAGCAAACACAAGATAAATCTAGCCTAGCATGTTAATTAAAAGACAAGAACAAGATATAATCAAACAACACATAGACATATTGAATGATTAATTGATTACTTATCTTCAATTAAACATGGGAGATCCAAGGGTATAAAACCCTTAAAAATGGCAGAAAATTCGTCTTAGGGTTTCTCCTCACAAAGTTGCACACTAATGACTAAAAATTGCAAAACTATATATAGAATTTAGGGGCTGACGGCGTCACGTTGTAGGAGGTGACGCCGTCACCTCGCCGCGGCTAGGGTTACCAGATGGTCTTCCTGACGCCGTCCCTATTTAATCCTCCAAAATCCACTCTGGAGCGTCAAGGGTTGACGCCGTCAGACTTGTGCTTGACGCCGTCTCTCTTTAACTTAAACCGTGACGGCCTTGATCACCTTAAAGGGTGACGCCGTCAGACTTCCATTGCAAAACTTTCTGGCGCGTCACGTGTATTTGTCATATCCACCTCTTTTGCCAAGCCGTGACGCCGTCAGGAGAAATCCTTGACGCCGTCACGTGTACTTTTCCAGCAGCTTTGGAGACTTTGTCGTTTTCTTCACTTTTATGCTCCAAAAACGTCCAAAATGCTTCCTTTTCCAGATTTCTTCTCCAAAGTACCTAAAATGACAAAAGGAACAATTTAGGGCAATATTTGATCAAATAAATACGATTTAGGGCTTAAATGACCCCCTAAAAGCGGTACACTTTTTGCTTCATCAAGGACATGTTGATGTGTTCCTATATGAACCATAGTTTAGGTTGGTGGGTTGGTTGATGGAGAGAAGGCCATGTAGGGGGTGGCGTATGGTGAAGGTGGTGGTGATGTGGTGGTTTTAAAACCTTACATGTATACCATTTCTAGAATGGGGATGGTGTGGCAAACTAAGGTTCTTTCATTTAGTCACTTAGGGCTTAAGTAAAATAGGTTTTTGGTTTGTGTCATGTTGAATTCAAATCAAACTAAAGGGAATGGGAGAGTTTGCCTCGAATAGTGCTTAAGGGAATTATACATCAAGCTTAAGTGTATGGTACTCTAGGGTTTAAGGTTTAGTTAGGGTTCCTAGGGTTTAGGGATTACTTGGAATTAAATTTTAGGGTTTTCTAAATATATTAAATATATATCGAACTACATAAATTAAAAGAAAATAATTTTGTGCATTGGGAAGTTGTACTTTAGGCTTAGGAAGGTTGTGCCAGGGTTTAGAAATTAAGAAAAATATAATTTTAATAATTCCTTAATTTATATAATTTTTATATTTTTATTAAGGTTTTAAAGTAATTAAATAGGTTTTTAGGTTTTTGTGCATTAGAGGGTTGTACTATAGGTTTAAGGGTTTGTGCATTTATTTTATAAATTAATAAATGTATTTATGAAAATTAATATACAAAATATGCCTTTAAAATAGTTATTATTAAAGTTTATATAAGGTTATTATTAATAATTAGTTTTTATGCATTAAAGACTTGTACCTTAGCTTAGAAGACTTGTACTTATATATCTTATAAAAATATTAATTAAGGTTTGTGAATTTATTACATATAATAATTATTTTGTGAAATTAGGGTTTTATCGGGAGTTATAGTGGAATTAGGGTTTCTGTGCTTTAGTGAGTTGTACATTACTCAAATAAATTGTATTTTAGTATTTCTAGGGTTTTGATATTATCATATGTTGTTATGGTAGTTTAGGGTTTCATAAAAATTCTTATCAGATAAGAAACGTTTAGTTTTAAACGTACGTTAACGAATTAACGTAAAGTGGTAAATGGGATATCATACCGTTTTAGGTCAAATATATTTATATTAATTCAGTTAAGGTTGGGTTGCGAGCACGTTTATCAAGGATGTGATCTACGTCACATAAGATAACAGTTATGAATAGAGAAATTAAAAAAAAATTACACATGGAAAAAGGATAAATATTCTGTAAGCTAGTTTATTTTAATGTGGGATTTTACGAATTGTTACACCTCACCTCCTACGGCTTTCAATGCAGCCGTGCGGACCCCTCCTTATTTGTATTTTATCGGGACGATTCTATTATGTATCTTCTTGTGTATGTTGATGATCTCATTCTTACGGGTAATAATTCCACTTTATTACGTGAGTTCACGAATCGTCTGCATAAGGAGTTTGCTATCAAGGATCTAGGCTCTTTAAACTACTTTCTAGGCCTTGAGGTTGTGCAAAATAACGAGGGTCTTTTTCTCACTCAAACCAAATACGCTAATGATATTCTTGTGCGAGCCGGTTTAACCAATGCCAAACCTGCTCGCACTCCTCTTTCCACCTCCGACATCTTTTCCACCGATGGTACTCCTTACTCGGATCCCACTACCTACCGGTCTCTAGTCGGTGCCCTTCAATACTTAACAATCACCCGTCCCGATCTGTCCTGTGCTGTTAATCAAGCGTGTCAACATCTCCATGCGCCAACTGAAAGGCATTTTCAGTTAGTCAAGCGTATTCTCCGGTATGTTAAGGGCACTATCTCTCATGGTCTTGTCTTTACTCGTCCCTCTTCGCCTTCCATCTTGGGTTATTCAGACGCCGATTGGGCTAGGTGTATCGAAACGAGGAGATCAACATATGGGTATTCCATTTTTTTGGGTGGGAATCTGGTTTCTTGGAGTGCAAAGAAGCAACCGACAGTTTCAAGGTCTAGTTGTGAATCAGAATATCATGCTATGGCAAATGCTGCTGCTGAAATTGTATGGATCACTCACTTGTTAAAAGAATTACATGCTCTGCCATCAACACGTCCTACTCTCTTATGTGACAACAAAAGTGCTTTGTTTATGAGTCAAAATCCTGTTTCTCACAAAAGAGCCAAACACATCGACTTGGACTATCACTTTGTTCGTGAATTGGTTATGTCAGGGAAGTTACACACTAAGTTTGTTCCTACCAAGATTCAACTTGCAGATATCTTCACTAAAAGCCTGCCACGACCGCAGTTTGAATTCTTTCGTGACATGCTTCGGGTTCAATCACCGCCGTTTCGCTTGCCGGGGGATAAAAGATAATATCAAATCAACTGATTATTCTCCAACAATCTCTCCTATTATCATTGTGATTATTGTATAGTTAATTGTATTTATTTGTTTCCTTTTATTTTTGTATGTAATCTTCTATATAATAGAATTTCTAATCTCTCTATCATTAAGAGAGAATTACCACACTTACATTTGGGCGACACTCGTGAATTGGCGGAAACTAACCATGACATTCCAATATGCGGGGAAACAGGTAACGTTAAACGGTGAGTTCGGGTTACATCGTGGGGCAACCTCTTTATGAGCCCTCGCACGGGAGTTATCTGATATTGACGAGGGTTACATTGTCACCATGGCGAATTTGGGTTGACTCGAAATGCCCGAATCCCAGGTTCATCCGGATCTGGATGAAATACTATTGGATTTTTCATATGTATGTTCTATGCCTGTAGGTTTACCTCCCACACAGGATCACGAGCACGTGGATGTCCTAAAAGGTGGAACCGAGCCCAAAAATGTTTGGCCATATTGATACCCGCAACTTCAGAAGGACGAAATTGAAAGACTAGTGGGGGAGATGATAGAGGCGGGGATTATTCGGCCCAACACTAGCCCGTATTCGATCCCTGTTTTGCTAGTCAAAAAGAAAGACGAGAGCTCGCATTTTTGTGTTGATTATCGGGCTTTGAACAAATCGACAGTCTTGGCTAAATTTCCTATACCTGTCATTGATGAGCTGCTTGATGAACTCTACGGGGCAACAGTATTCAACAAGTTATATTTAAAATCAAGATACCATGATTCGCAAGAAAGATTCGGATATTCCCAAACGACTTTTAGAACTCACGTAGGGCATTACGAGTTCTTAGTAATGCCATTCGGGCTGACTAATGTGCCGTCCATTTTTCAGTCTTTGATGAACAAAGGTGTTTCGGTCTTATCTAAGGAAGTTTGTGCTGGTATTTTTTGATGATATCCTCATTTACAGCCCAACTATGGAGGAGCACTTGATTTTGGTTTTTGGCTGTTTAAAGGCTAAACGGTTGTATTGTAAAAGAAAGAAGGTGTTTTTGGATAGAAACGGGTGGATTATTTGGGTCATATTGTGACAGGAGATGGGGTACAAGTCGATGCATCGAAGATCTCGGCAATGATGGATTGGCCGATTCCCCGAAATGTGAGGGATTTGTGAGGGTTTCTAGTGTTTGACAGGTTACTATTGGAAGTTTGTAAAAGATTATGGAAAAATTGCTCGGGCTTTAATTGACTTATTAAAAAAAGACATGGGCGACACAGGTGTTTCGAGAATTGCAAGTGGCAATGACTCAAGCGCCTGTTTTGGCATTGCCGAACTTTTTGGAACGCTTCACGATAGAGACTGACGTTTTGGGTGGGGCGGTCTTGATGCAGGAAGGTAAACCGATTGCCTATTTTAGCCAGGTTTTAGGTCCGAGGAGGCAGATGAAATTAGTATATGAACGGGAGCTAATGGCAATAGTGATGGCAGTCCAAAAATGGCGACCTTATTTGTTAGGGTGACAATTCACGGTGAGCATACATCAGAAGAGCCTCAAATTTGTGCTAGAACAAAGATTGGTGGTTGTGGAGCATCAAACGTGGGTTTCTAAGTTGTCGGGGTATGATTTTGAGATTTTGTACATGCCCGGAAAAGAGAATTGGGCAGCCGATGCACTTTCTGCGCGTGGTGGTGTGGGGGGTGGGGGGGGAACTGGAGTATGGAATGTTGTCTGTTACGTTAGTGGGGTTATCGGACCAACAGTTGCAAGACCTAAAAAACGATACAGAAGTTGTTGCATTATGGAGGCGAGTTGTATCGGGGGAGGACGGAACTGAGGGGTATCGCGTGGAGCGGGGTTTGTTCGTTATCATGGGAGATTGGTGTTACCGCGAACATCCGAGTTGATTCCCCACCTGTTCAGCGAGATTCATGGTGGTGTCATTGGGGGTCACGATGGTACTAAAAAAACATATCAGCGGTTGTCTCGGGAATTCTTTTGGGTTGAGATTTGACGGGATGCAGAGAGGTGTGTAACATGTGCCGTTGCACAAGGCCTCCACTTAAAAAGGGCCACATTTTTATTATTTTTGCATATAAATATGTATAATATTAAACATATATGAGTCATATAATTCAAGTTTATATGTAATTTCTCTTTAGTTTACAAATGTAATATGGCCACTTTGTTGTTATTGCCTAGGGCCACTGAAAACCACGAGACGCCCTGACGGGATGTGGCTAAAATGGTGGTGGAGTGTGGGGTGTGCCAAAGAAATAAGTATTCTAACCTCTCTTCGGCAGGTCTACTACAGCCTTTGCCCTTACCGTTACGAATTTGGGAGGACCTTACTATGAACTTTATTGATGGATTGCCTAAATAGACGGGGTATAGTGTGATTATGGTGGTGGTTGATTGTTTAAGAAAGTCAGCTCACTTTGCCTTTAAAACATCTGTATACCGCCGCATCGGTAGCTACGGTGTTTGTGCGGGAGATAATAGGCTGCATGGTGTTCCAAAATCGATAGTGTCCAATCGGGACCGGGTATTCATTAGTTACTTCTGGCGGGAATTATTTAAGTATCAGGGGACGACCTTGAAGCGGAGTACGGCTTACAACCTGCAGACGGATGGTGAGTCCGAGGTGGTGAATTGGAGTTTGGAGACATACCTGATGTGCTTTGCATCGTCACGACCAAAGGAATGGATGAAATGGTTGCCATGGGCCAAATACTGGTATAATACTACGACCCGGCTATTCGCACAACTCCTTTTAAGGTGTTATATGGCCGAGACCCGTCTAGTCTGATTACTTATGATCGCGGTACTGCTCACTCTTGTGGTAGATCAGTATTTACAAAAGAGGGATCAGATGATTTTGGAGGAGTTGAAAAGTCAGCTTTTAAGTGCCTAGAGGATGATGAAAGAATAGACCGATGGCAAGCGGAGGGATGTCTCATTTGAAGCTGGTGATATGGTTTACTTAAAATTGCGTCCGTACCGTCAGAAGTCCGTGGTTCAACGGGCCAATCAGAAGTTAGCTCCGCGATTCTTTAGTCCTTATGAGGTCGTGGAAAGGATAGGAAAGGTGGCTTACAGGTTGAAATTGCCTCCTACTTCGGCAATTCATCCGGTTTTTCATGTGTCTCAACTTAAGATGATTGGGGACCAATGAGTACAGTCGGATTTGCCTGATGCTTACACGAATGAGCCTGTAATGGAGCCAGACTTGGTGTTGGGAACTCACACAATGGGAGGGCAACGAGAGGTGCTGATTCAGTGGAAGGGATTACCACAGGCGGAGGCTACTTGGGAGATATTTGAGCTGATTCAGCAGCAGTTTCCTAGCTTCCACCATGAGGACAAGGTGGTTTTTCAGGGTGGGGGGTGATGATATGAACCATTGTGGTGCTTCTAGAGCTACACCAAAAGGGGATGTTTATAGCTTCTGTGTGGTGTTTCTAGAGCTGTAAACGGGTGAAAGATCGACCCATGTGTCTAAACCGAATGGGTGATTGTGTTATCTGCTGAATCAAGAGTTGATGATGTTAGGAATATAAATATTCAGATGAAGGCTCGGTCACCCCGAGTATCTATTTGGCATTTACATAGCTCGTAGGCTTATTTATATTAGCTTAGTACTATTAGTATTATTAGTATTATTAGTGTAGTTAAATATATTTGTGGAGTGGGTCAGGGCTTTCCCCACTGTCAGCTCACTCCACAGCCCACTAGGGGCACAATATTAGGAACTATATAAACCCTTCCCACACATGGGAAGGGGTGGAACTCTCTTCACATTTAATCTAATTTTTCTGTTTTTGAGTTTCTCCCACATCTCTCTAGTTCTTCATCTCACTAACTCCCACCATGGGTTTCTTAATCTTTCAAGATCCAAGACTACCTGAATAGATCCACACAATCAAGATGGTTAGATCTTACAATTGGTATCAAGATCCATGGTTAGGTTCGGTTTGATTGTGTGGTGGTCTCATTTTTTTTTGTTCGAATCCTTTTATACAAACTGCTCTACTCATTTTTCATTTGAATCACTGAGTGGGCCTATCAGTATTCATTGTGTTCAAGCAAGTTTTGTTGAATCTAACTTGGGCCACATCATGCAGTTTCTCGTTTACTATGTTTTTTTCTGTGGTTATAAAATTTGTTTTATTCTTGGGCCTTAGTGATTTTGGTTGAAACAAGCCCATACGTGTGGTTGATGTAATAGCAGCTTTGGTTTCTGGGTTTTGGTGGTTCGAACAACAACTCACATCCTTCTTTGATTCTTCATTTGGTTCGAATCATGTTGTTCAAACTGCTTTACGTTTTTTTTTGTCCGAATTTTTTTTTAATAGCCTTGGTTTGATTTTTGGGTTTGTGTAAACTAGTGACTTGTGCTAATGATGTTCATCCTAGCGTTTTGTGGCTGAGAAAGTGGCTATTCTTGACAGCGGTTTAGAGTTGCAGGTTGGACTTTAACCAAAATGGGTATAGTGACAAAACCGTGACTTGTACTTTCATGAAAGTGACCAGCGGTTTGACCGGTCAACTGTAGTTTGACTTGTCCTGGCGGTTTATTGACTGGCGGTTTATTGGCTGGCGGTTTATTGACTGTGGCGGTTTATTGACTGTGGCGGTTTATTGACTGGCGGTTTATTGACTGTGGCGGTTTATTGACTGTGGCGGTTTATTGACTGGCGGTTTATTGACTGGCGGTTTATTGGCTGGCGGTTTATTGACTGTGGCGGTTTATTGACTGTGGCGGTTTATTGACTGGCGGTTTATTGACTGTGGCGGTTTATTGACTGTGGCGGTTTATTGACTGGCGGTTTATTGGCTAGCGGTTTATTGGCTGGCGGTTTATTGACTGGCGGTTTACCACAGTTGACTAGTCAAGAAAAGTCAAAGTACTCAAAACGATAAAAAGAAAGAAGATGAAGAAGAACTGACCCGACCACAACCATTACCAGACTCAAGATGAACTCAGTTTCAACACATCATCGGTCCATATACTAAACCTAAAACGAAATGAAAGACCAGTCCACAGCCAAACCCATATCAAATCTATAACATCAACTCGAAAACTAAATCCAATTCCAACGACTAACCTAATCTACAACACAATCATTAACCATCACAAGTCACTCCCAACTCTCTCTACATTCTAAACTGATGTTTATAACTACAAGATCTCAGTGTTTATTTCTTTCATGGTTATCAAAGATAAATCGAGCTCCTTAAAAGCCAAACACTCGAAAGAAATTAAACTCATCATCGATCAAGATTCTTGAAGCATTACTTCAGTGACTATCCGAATCAATAGAGATAAGAAATATAACACTTATGTTATCTTCTTTCTCCGATTCGTTTAGACTCGATCAAAAAGAAAAACAAATCGTTATACTAGATCTCAGTTTGGTTTCATTCGTGTATCTCTTATGAGATTTACATAATCGTTAAGATCTTCAAACACGAATTACCAACTCATCATCGATCCATGTTTTTTTAGGCATAGCCTCATTTATTTCCGAAACACTAAAGATTGCTTTCTAACAAGTTTGTTATAAGCATCTTTCGTTTCGCTGTGACATCATAGAAACAAAATAAACATGAAATACAACCTTACCCGAGACCCTATAATGGATCTTGAAGCCGTGGAGCGTTCTTGATTCAGCCTGGAGATGAAAATGAAGACAAAGGTAAAGGTTCGGGTGTGTTTGTATTTGATTCGGATTGAGATGATTTAGTGATGTATTCGATTGATTGATGATGATGAGATGAGTTTTGATGAAGATGACTGTGTTTGATGTGGTGAGATGAGAGCAGTTGGAGATGGGGGCGGTATGTTTAAGTGATGTGGGTGTATTAGGGTTAGGCTTATGAGATAAGAGGATACTAATACCCGAAGTATTAGGGTAAACAGAGAAATGGATCGGGTATTTTTTTTTTCTTTTCTCTTTGGATCGGGTTCAATGTTATGTTGAATGGGCTGGTTACAATCTCATTTGGGCTTAATGAAATAGCAATGTGATATTCAACGGGTTGTAGTGGAAACTCGATTGGGCTACTTACCGAGTGGACTTGGGCTATCATAATTATTGGGTTAATTGGCTTAATCGATTTTAATGTGGATAGCTTGAATGGGCTGACGAAGTTTTTTTTATTTCAAAGTTTGGGCTGAATTGGATCATAAATTTTAGACAGTTACATGTATCTTCCAAATTTTTGTGATAATTATGGTTGGGATGCTCTTTGTCACATGGCATACATATTACACGGCTAAAGTTTTCTTATGAATGTCATCGGGATTACAGAGTTGCGGATTTGGCTGCGTAGTCCAATTAGAGCCTACCACTGGAGCGAGCATGCAATTTGATCTTTACGATTTGAGTTATAGTTGACAAATAACAGTTTGTTTAATTGCTATTTGTCAAGTTGCGCTTTGACTTGTTGCGACTTGACTGATAGCGATCTGACCACTTGCGATTTGACGTTGCGAGTTGACACTTGCAATTTGTCCAATTGTGATCTGGTTGACTGCAATCTGACTTGATGCAAGTTGTAAATTTGTGACTTGACTTGTTGCGATCTGATCAAGTTGTGATTTGACTTCTTTGACTTGAATTTTGAAGATTAGTGTTGCACTTCACTCTTGGGTATTCTCGTTGATTTCACGGTTTCTCTTGTTGATTTTAGAAAATCCCGCGAAAGATTCGATTTCTCGGTTTAAATCACAAGAGTTGTAAAATCCCGTGAAATTAATTTTGGACAAGTAGGTGGGACATGGATTTTGACATTATAATACTTACGAAGTCTGACTAATTTTTCAGGATAAGTTTGTGCTTCGAGAACGGCGGGAATTGGGAAATCATGGTAACTTGGTTAGTTTGTTAATTCACGGGTTGGTGTACTTAGTGTCTCAAACATCTCGGGGAGGATGGATGCACGATGTTTGATGACCCTTGCTCAGGCGTATTTAAGGTGATTAGACTTGGATGTTCAAGAAGTGGATATATACAATAAAGGATGGAAGGTTGGGTATATATCACTACCTATATTTAAAGGAGTTACGTTGTTGTGCTCAATATAGGTTCTAAATCACAATTTGAAATTTAAGGTGATTAAGGTGATTAGACTTGGATGTTCAAGAAGTGGATATATACAATAAAGGATGGAAGGTTGGGTATATATCACTACCTATATTTAAAGGAGTTACGTTGTTGTGCTCAATATAGGTTCTAAATCACAAATTTAGTGCAAGTATAAGTCGCGAACTTGTCCTTTATCAAGCTTCATCAAGTGATTGTTGTTTCTCATGCTTCTAATGGGATTGTAGCACAAGATCTTCTCAAGAGGTGGTCAGACTTAAAGACGGGAGGTGGTTTGTTCAGAGACGTGTTTTAACCCGTTACACATTCTATAGTTAAACATATTTCATCAAGCGGTGTTGGCATATTATGAGCTTCGAGGAATTTTTCATTTGCTAAACCATTGATGAGGAGACAAACGAGGGGTTACTACAAGAGAGTCTTAATCACCATCTTCGTTGCAGTAGTTTTATTTGACTCTTTCCATGTATTGTACCTGACAAATTCACAAACATCACGGACTCTCAGCTTTTGGCAAAAAGGTCATTGCATGCCCTTTTTGAGGGGGAGAATTAGCGCATGTTTCTTCTCTCTTTAGCTAGTCAACCGCTCAAGATGATCACGAAGGTCATTCTGATATTCCGTAATTGAAATTGAAGTTGAATTTCACGAAGGCGTCTATCTACTTTATCTTGACATCGGGGTTGGTTGGATGCATGATTTCAATGATAACTTGCTCGTTCTTAAGACGTAAGTTGAAGACTTGGGTTATCTAGTTTCCAGAAGTTGGGGTGGATGGTTGAAGACCTGGTTAACTATCACTTAAAGGAGATACATTGTAGTACTCAGTGTCACACGTAGAAGACGTTGTGGATAATCGCAAGAGGTGATGAAAGTCTCATACTTTGTCAGGATAACATTATGTACTTAGAGACTTAACACCGTTCTTCCAACAACAATGCAAGCTTGGGTAACAAATTTGAGTAATTCTACTTCATTCACAGTATTGGTATATTGGGTTTCCTTCATCAAGTGGTCACAATTAGTTGTTTGTGTTCGAGTTTGGTTAGTTGGACGAAGGTTTTAAAAGTTGTGATGTGCTCGGTAATTCTTACGGGATATTCTTAACCCAAACTGATGATCACCAAAATCAAATCAGTCATGCCACATTCAATCTGTTCCTGTCTCACGGTTTCTTCTTGGTTTTGTAAAATCCCGCGAAAGAACTTATTTCTCGGTTTAAATCATAGATTTGTAAAATCCCGTGATGATGGACTATGCACTCTTGACCATGATCGGGTTAAAACCATTATCAAAGTTCAGCTATAACATCACAAATGGCTGGATCGGGGCAATTAATCGACAAGATGTGACTACGGCGTTTGTTCACTATTATTTATTTGAGGCTGAAGTGAAATTTCATGAGTACGTGCACTTAGTATCTGAAGATATCGGGGAGGTTGGATGAAGATTCTTCGAGATCCTTGTTCGAGCTTTCAACATTTACAATGACGAGGACTTGGATATCTAGTTATTTTTCTTTTCTCTCTATTACAAAATAACTATCACTTTAAGGAGTCACGTTGTAGTGCTCAGTGTCACACGAAGTTGTGGATATCCAAGAGGTGATGTACGTCTTATAGTTGATGAGGCGAAAAGTGTACCGCTTTTAAGGGGTCATTTAAGCCCGAAATCGTATTTATTTGATCAAATATTGCCCTAAATCGTTCCTTTTGTCATTTTAGGTACTTTTGAGGAGAAATCTGGAAAAGGAGGCATTTTGGACGTTTTTGGAGCATTAAAGTGAAGAAAACGGCAAAGTCTCAAGAATCGGCTAAAAGTTACTCTTGACGGCGTCACAATTAACATGGGACGGCGTCATGCCTTGGCAAGAAAAGTTGGATGTGAAATTTACTCATGACGGGCCAGTGAGTTTGCATGAGAATTCTGACGGCGTCACGCTTTAACTAAATCAAGGGCGTCACGGCTTAAATCATAAGGGGACGGCGTCACGTTCATGATCCGACGGCGTCAAGCCTTGATAAGCCAGAATGGATTTTTGAAGAGCTAAAGAGGGACGGCGTCAAGATGGTCATCCGGGAACCCTAAAAGCGGCGAGGTGACGGCGTCACAATGCATAAGGTGACGCCGTCAGATGTCAAAGTCTATATATAGTTTTCTAATTTTTTGTCATTAAGGGAGAGCTTAGTGTGTGGAATTTTGGGATAAAACCCTAAGACGATTTTAGCTACTTTTTCAGGGCTTTTTGCCTTGAGATCTTCCATGTTTCATTGAAAGATAAGTTATCAATTAATCATTCAATATGTCTATGTGTTGTTTGATTCTATCTTATGCTTGTCTTTTGTTTAACATGTTAGGCTAATTTTATCTTGTGTTTGCTTAGATCTAATGAAACCTAGCTATTGATTATTGGTTGTTAGTGTGTTATTAGTTGTATTGGATGATTGTTTATCTATGTTAGGCTTAAGAAAACTGGCTAACTTCCTATTCGGTAACTTGCTTGAACGTCTTAAGAAACATGAACCAAACGCGTACTAAAGGTTTTTATGGTTGTATTTAATGCATAAGCGAATTCTAGTGATCCCATGTTAGGAGCTTCCTAGCCGGCTCGACATAGGAGTGAAGTAGGAGCTTGTAGAGTTTGGGGAAGTAAGTACGCCACCCCACGAATGGTATTAAGGAATACACCCGTCATCCACGCGACTAATACACACTAATTAACCGGTAAAAGATAGTTAGGGAGTAAGGAAATCTAAGTAAACACATTTCTCTACACATAAGTTTCTCACCACTTTTCATTTTTGTTATTTTATTTTATTTGCATTTGTAGTAATTTGGGTTAGTTGACTAGCAACTAATTCCGCCCACTCCTTCAAAACCCGAGATTTTACTTGCTTTTATAAAATATAAAAAACATAAAAAGAATCTTCCTCAACCCTTAGACCTAATTAGAGTAGCCTTTCACACCTAACGAACACTATTCCCTGTGGAGAACGATCAATCCCCCGTACTTACCACTACACTATACTACATCGGTCAGGTACACTGCCTGGTGGGGTTGTAAGCCTCTTGAGATCCCTCGAGAGGTAAAACCTGTTGTAAGGTTGCAAAACCCACGCATCAAGTTTTTGGCGCCGCTGCCGGGGAATAGTTATTGTTTAGGTTGAATCTTTATTTTATTAGGTCTACTCACTAGATTCCTTTCTAGTGAGATTTTTATTTTTCTTTTTATTATATTTGTTTAGTCTATCTTTTTCTTTGTGCCCTTTGTTTGTAAAACCATCTTCATTTGTCACCATGGCGGATGAAATTCCATTTAGATCATTAACAATAGAGGAACAATTACTTTACACGGATAGATTTGCTTCCTGTTGTTCCAATGAATTTTTAAGTGATCTTAGATATATACAAGAGGAGATGGGTATAAAGTTTGATAGGTTTGATGAATTATGTGCATGTGTGGCTTCTATTAAACAATCATTGTTAGGATCAACTCCTTTTAATAAGACCCTTTGGAAAAAATTTGAGGAAAGCCTCCTAACCGTGAACCATAAGTTTAATGAATTAATGGGTTCGTATACATCACAACTTGAGGAAACAATTGAGGAGGATTTAGCCGAACATGAGCATATTAAGCAAAAAGACCTAGGTTTTATGATCAATGACTTTGAATCTCAAGGAACACATGATGAATCCTTTAGGCAAATTGAACATAGTAATCATGTTATCGGGGAAGATTCTTATGAATCGGACTTAGAACTTGAAATGGCTAGAGAAGGATTTGAGATACTTAGGAACATGTTTGGGTTAGATTCTACTAAAACACATGATGTGGATATAATTGATATAGAGACAAGGAAGGATGAGGTAAATAACACAAACCTACAAAGTACCCCACAAGTCCTACCATCATTCGAGGCATACACACCGCCCGTGACTTACCCGGAAGAAGTAGAAGGGACTATAGGAACCCCAATTGAAGTAGAACCTTTGGAAGAAACAAAACTAGAAGAAATAGGTTTGAATACTTGTAGTCATAACCTTTCTTTTAGTTCTATGGAAGTTCCTAGTTTTGATGAACCGGAGCCTAAACCAAAATCGTTACCTAATCTTCCATCCTTAGATGTGAACTTAGGAATTGAATTAGGTCCCGATCCACCCATCAAACCATGTAGTCCGGGTAATGTTAAGATTAAGGTAGTAGACTCTAAGCCTTGTAGAGAGGAAGCTGACATAGGAGTGAACCATGACCTTACATACTTACATCACCCATTCATGATTGATCACAAGAAACATTATGGGTTTAAACCGGGTTTATTAGGTCAAGATGGATTCCCAACTAGGAATCTCTCGAAGTTGATAGAAGATGATCCCTTTTTAGGAGAAAACTTTAATTCACCCATTGACCAAAGTGAACTAGGTAAGGTTATGATGAAAGGAGCACACCCCTTTGAGTATATAATTCATCCACCACTCTTTCCTCACGTGGCATACTTCTACCGAGCTGGTGTGTATCGCTACTATCACCCGCACTTAATCCTAAGTGTAGGGAAAACCTCCCCTATTTCCGTTAAATAAGGGTAGAGTCAGGCTCGTGACTCAAACAAAAACAAGCGCTCTTGGGAGGCAGCCCATGCTTTATTTGCTTTGTGTGTTTATTTATTTGGTTGTTTGATTTTATTTGTTTCCGTATGTGTGTTTAATTTTTATTAGTATTGATTCATGTTCAAAACTAATTTGTGAAAATGCTTTATGTTGTTTTTAACTTCGTCTTAACTACATATAAAGGTATTTTGCAAAAGATAAGTGTAAGGGAAATCTAAATCGGTTTATTAGAACACAAATTAACATGAATCGTAATAATAATAAATTAGCATACATATTAGTGTGTGTCTGAGTCAAATGCTTGTATCGAGTCATAGTGATGTTTTGCAGGATTTCTAGGAAGTAAGGTAAAGGTTTTTCCAGAAATTTTCCGGAAACTTAAAATGAAAATTTTTGTCAGGTCATTTCTGACGGCGTCAGGGGTTATAACCTGACGGCGTCAGATTTAATTTCCAGAAATTTTTGAAAGTTTTGTTTTCATAAAAAGTTTTTATTAAAATCTCCAACTTATAATCTCCAGGAATCTGCAAAAATTATCATTCCACAAGCATTATATCCTTATATATAGATTTTATCCCGCCGATGTTATGCAGGTTTTCGCGTTTGCTTTCTCAGGTTTAACAGGTTATTTTGGACAAGGAGATGTTTATGGAATCAAGCTTATGGCGATGCATTAGTCATGGAGCTTCTACATTACCTTGGAAGAAGATTTAACCGTGTAATTTCACTATCCAACGAGCGAATCAGGGGAGTATTTGATTTCATTCTTTTACTTTTTTCTTTTACATCTTTTTATTTTGAACATTGGGGACAATGTTCATCTTAAGTGTAAGGGGAGGGTAAAAGTACGATTTTAGAGAATGCTATTACGCTTGATTTTTGTTTGTTTGATGGTAGATGTGTAATAAAACTGAGAGAAATACTTGTTAAGGTAATTTTAGTGCCAAATTTAAAATTTTTTACAACATATAGGAGTGAAACTTTGATCTTAATGAGCGTCTCACGGATAGGAGTTATATGACTAGCACAAAAACCGTACCACTAAAAAATTTTCCACCCCCAAATATGTGAGGTTCGCCCCTAGAATTGGTAGGAAAAGCATTTATGCTATGATGTGTGTACCGGTAGCACTTAGATTCTAGAACTTGCGTTAGGACCATTCCAAGGCCACAAGTGAGACTACATTCGTGTAGTTAGATTTACTACATGATAAGAGGCATTAGGATTAACCCATTGTTTTACACCTGTGTTTTTGTTATAATTACTTTGGCTACATTGGTCAAGTAATTCTCCCACACCCTTTGCGTTGTACTCATTTTTAGTACACGATACCCCTAGTACACCCCTCAGAGCCTATCTTTTCGTTTCGACCTTTAAGCATTTTACTTAAAGGAAGAATTTGTTACACCCCACTAAAATGTACACCCAAATCGCCTTAGCCTACCTTGTATGCACTCATTTTTAGTGCATTATTGTTACAACATTTGTTTAAACCCAAGTTAATTATCTAGTTGATTACATGGTTGCTAAGTCGAGTCATATCCTTGTACATATTGTTTTGGGACGATTGGGACTCGTGGGTAAAGTACTAGTGTAATGGAGTAATGGGGAAGAACATCATTTATTACCCCCATATGTGCTAAATGTTTTAAAAGTACTCCAAGTTTTTCAATTATCTTAATTCGAGTCATTAGAATAGTTATTTGTAAAGTTATGTAAAAGTTCAAGTGTAAGGGGATGCAACGCCCCTATGATGTATTATTTTGGATGGTAGGGTAAAAGTGTATGCAAAAAAAAAAAAAAAAAAAAAAAAAAAAAAAAAAAAAAAAAAAAAAAAAAAAAATCAAGAAAAATACAAAAAAAAAATGAAAAAAAAAAAAAGAAAAATAGAAAAAACATACGGACTACCATCCCGTTTCATTTTATGTTTATTTTATGTTTATGTTTTGTTATTTTCTTTCATTAGCTTAAGATCGAGTCTAGTCTTGGCTTAGCAACGTTGTATAGTACATGTGATTGATCAAGATCTTTAACTAGCCACCAGTAAAATATCCCTTATCCAACAAAACCGTGTTCTCCTTTTCCCTACACCTAACGTTATAACCCATTTAAAAGCCCTCTTTGATAGTTTATCTTAGGTGCTTACGCCTAGTGGAGGAGGTTTTCGATCCTTTCCCAAGCCTATGGTAATCTATTTGCTATGACAGGTAGTGAGAGATATTTTCCGTTTTCATTTATGAGATTTATTTTGATGACACTTGAGAGATGTGAGTATCTAAACACTACTTGTGAGGTGCTAGTATGTAATCTCCGTGCTTATTATGATTGAAGTGGAACGAATATTTGTTGTAATTACTTTTATGTTTGCATTAAATGACCCCTAACTTGTATTTTGATTAGAATAAAAGCGCATTTGCTTGAGGACAAGCAAATCTCAAGTGTAAGGGTATTTGATGAGGCGAAAAGTGTACCGCTTTTAAGGGGTCATTTAAGCCCGAAATCGTATTTATTTGATCAAATATTGCCCTAAATCGTTCCTTTTGTCATTTTAGGTACTTTTGAGGAGAAATCTGGAAAAGGAGGCATTTTGGACGTTTTTGGAGCATTAAAGTGAAGAAAACGGCAAAGTCTCAAGAATCGGCTAAAAGTTACTCTTGACGGCGTCACAATTAACATGGGACGGCGTCATGCCTTGGCAAGAAAAGTTGGATGTGAAATTTACTCATGACGGGCCAGTGAGTTTGCATGAGAATTCTGACGGCGTCACGCTTTAACTAAATCAAGGGCGTCACGGCTTAAATCATAAGGGGACGGCGTCACGTTCATGATCCGACGGCGTCAAGCCTTGATAAGCCAGAATGGATTTTTGAAGAGCTAAAGAGGGACGGCGTCAAGATGGTCATCCGGGAACCCTAAAAGCGGCGAGGTGACGGCGTCACAATGCATAAGGTGACGCCGTCAGATGTCAAAGTCTATATATAGTTTTCTAATTTTTTGTCATTAAGGGAGAGCTTAGTGTGTGGAATTTTGGGATAAAACCCTAAGACGATTTTAGCTACTTTTTCAGGGCTTTTTGCCTTGAGATCTTCCATGTTTCATTGAAAGATAAGTTATCAATTAATCATTCAATATGTCTATGTGTTGTTTGATTCTATCTTATGCTTGTCTTTTGTTTAACATGTTAGGCTAATTTTATCTTGTGTTTGCTTAGATCTAATGAAACCTAGCTATTGATTATTGGTTGTTAGTGTGTTATTAGTTGTATTGGATGATTGTTTATCTATGTTAGGCTTAAGAAAACTGGCTAACTTCCTATTCGGTAACTTGCTTGAACGTCTTAAGAAACATGAACCAAACGCGTACTAAAGGTTTTTATGGTTGTATTTAATGCATAAGCGAATTCTAGTGATCCCATGTTAGGAGCTTCCTAGCCGGCTCGACATAGGAGTGAAGTAGGAGCTTGTAGAGTTTGGGGAAGTAAGTACGCCACCCCACGAATGGTATTAAGGAATACACCCGTCATCCACGCGACTAATACACACTAATTAACCGGTAAAAGATAGTTAGGGAGTAAGGAAATCTAAGTAAACACATTTCTCTACACATAAGTTTCTCACCACTTTTCATTTTTGTTATTTTATTTTATTTGCATTTGTAGTAATTTGGGTTAGTTGACTAGCAACTAATTCCGCCCACTCCTTCAAAACCCGAGATTTTACTTGCTTTTATAAAATATAAAAAACATAAAAAGAATCTTCCTCAACCCTTAGACCTAATTAGAGTAGCCTTTCACACCTAACGAACACTATTCCCTGTGGAGAACGATCAATCCCCCGTACTTACCACTACACTATACTACATCGGTCAGGTACACTGCCTGGTGGGGTTGTAAGCCTCTTGAGATCCCTCGAGAGGTAAAACCTGTTGTAAGGTTGCAAAACCCACGCATCAGATGTACGTCTTATACTTGATGGTTGGTTGGTTGAAGAGTATAGAGTACTTAGGGATTCAATGTTGTACGAATTCTCTACACCGCTCTTTGTCACACATTAGTGCAAGTTTAAGTCACAAGTTCGGGTTATGTTACTTCAGTCTCAAGTTCATCATATTGGGTTTTTCTCCATCAGTGGTCATGACATCAAGCCGACATAATGATAATGGGGTTGGTAACGAGTTAGATGAGAGATGAAGTAAAGAGAGAGAGATAATGACGTCTGTACACGTCAGTGCAGGCCTCGTTCTTCAACATTATGACGTCTGTACACATCAGTGCAGGCCTCGGTCTTCATCATTATGACGTCTGAACACATCAGTTCAGGCCTCGTTCTTCATCGACTATGACGTCTGTACACGTCAGTGCAGGCCTCGCTCTTCAACATAATGACGTCTGTACACATCAGTACAGGCCTCGTTCTTCATCGACAATGACGTCTGTACACTTCAGTGCAGGCCTCGGTCTTCATCATAATGACGTCTGTACACGTCAGTACAGGCCTCGCTCTTCAACATAATGACGTCTGTACAAATCAGTTCAGGCCTCGTTCTTCAAAGAAAAGAAAAGTGTACGCTTGAGTGCACTTTATCTTCAAAAGAAGAGGAATCTTCTTATTTATGGCCATTCTCATCAACAAGATTCATGCTCTTTCCGTGCTTATTCAATTTTCAAGTGGATCGGCGCATATTGGAGTATACCTTTATTCACATATTCAACCAAAAATTGCAGTTGACAGGCATATGCAATTTTTGAGGGGGGGAAAGGGTGAATAAACAACATGTCAGTCTTCAAGAACCGTCAAGTGGAGCTACTTACCGTTGATGGTATTCATATTCACTAGTTCAATCATCAAAAATTGCAGTTGGCAGGCATATGCAATTTTTGAGGGGGGGGGGAAAGGGTGAATATTATTCTACATGTTGATTGATGATTGAGAAATGGTCATACGACTCCTGAATACATCAGTTCAGGATTCGTGCAAACCATGTTCCTCCAACACTATTCTTCCTTCGTCTATTAAGGTGTTGAAGAACATGGTCAGGGAATGCTAATCGACATCGTCTCACGGGCTGGTACAATCAGCATCAAAGGGTTTCTAGTCAATGCTTCATGTATACGTCATCAGGCTACATGTACACATAATGATGATGATTCTGATTAATCGTAACCATCATGGGGGAGAGAAATGTGTACACCAAGGACACACAAAAGGTTCACGTGATCGAGCTTAATCGTGTATCCCGGTGTTGAAAAGCCGCAGAGATGATCAGTGGTTCAACTTGTCACCTTGGTATTAACGTTTCAATGTTACGTCATGGTATGATTAATCGTAACCATCAGGGGAGAGAGAATGTGTACATCAAGGACGCACAACAGGTTCACGTGATCAGGGCTTAATATCCAAATATGGATACATTCTATAGATGATCAGTGGTTCAACTTGTTACTTTGGTGTTATACTAAAGACTGAAGAAGGTCGAGTCGTCAGTCTATTATTCATTCTCGGTTGGGTGTTATCATCTCATGTGTATACTGCGGGTTGATGGGTTACATGTAAGGTTACTGGAAGGCATTTGGTGAGATGAAGGCGGTTGGTATTCTGTTCCTCTATATTGGGCAATCTTGAAGAAGGTCGAGTCTACAGTCTTCTCTACATTCTCCGCTATGTGTTAGAAGACTAAAGACGGCATGCATTTGGAATCTAAAGACTTCTTCATATTATGGGCGTTCATCCAAATTCTTCCTTCTATTATGGGTGTTCATCAGAAAGGTTGTCGGATTGGGGGAGAGCACTAATTAGGGGAGAGTGATAATCCAGAATTAATCCCTGATTAAATGTGCTCACACTACTCTTCAGCAAGTAAAGCGATGGCAGCGGAGATATTCTGGAAGCTGAGGAGTAATGGTTTTTGGTTCGTATCCTTGTATATATTTTGCTTCTTACATTCTTTTTCATATCTTATACCTTTTTGTAAATAGATATATAGAAATCTTGCTAATTGTAAATAGAGAAACTTAAAACCAGAAAACCCATAAAAATTAAAAAATTAGAAAATACCAAAAATAGTTTCACCTAGGCATGTCTTCTGTTTATCGATAACATTTACGGACTTAGAAATGTCATTCAATAATGGCACGGGTCTTTAAATGAAGCTCGAGCAGAAGTTAAAATGGATTGTTAAAACATGTCTAAATGGCTTGCTATTACTTTAGATAGCAACCCGCGCTTCAAACTGGGGAAAGCACGTCGCCAAAAAGACGGCTGTTCCTCCAACTGGGTGATGTTCACCTGGGCATGGATTACTTTATATCCATGTTTCTTCGATCTGATGTACGTTTCAGTGCATCATTTCTGATAAAGGAAGAGAAATCTTCTTTGCATACAAATAGTTTTCATTCTATGATTCTTCTGAAAATTATTTGTGAGACACTTGGTGGATATGTGTTGTATGAAATTTGTTTATACTTGGATTATGCATAAAATCTGTCACTCAATCAACGACTATAAATCTTTAACTAGGTCATTGATTGAGGGGGAGAGTGAATTCAAATTTTATATCATCAAACGGGTTTCTTGATTAATTCATAACGCTTTGAAAAGGTTTTGTAGTTAATGGGGTATTAGTTGAAGAGGAGATTGCTAAAATTTATATCAAATGGCCAAATGTGTTAATTGCTAGAAAGTTTAGGACATTATGTGCAATGTGCTTATAGTTTCCTAGCTTTATATATCTAGAAGGTTCATTTGTGTTACTTTGGAATCCTCGTTTAATCCCCTAGATGCATTAAAACTCAAAACCTAAAAGAAGTAAGAAAACCAGTTGTGTTTGATGTTCTTGAATACTCCTATGACATTTGTATGATCTGAATGAATGAGTTTCAAATGTTGTTTGACTCTTGTTAGTCGATTGCTGCTTAAATGTTGTTGAAATTGTGCATATGTTCTCAGGATTCGCTTAAGTATATAGCTATTATGTTAGAATTATGCTCCTAAGATCCTGAATTGAATATTGAATCTGTGTGAATTGCCATGTTCATGATTGCTAATTGCTCTTCATGCTAGATAGTGGTTTGACGTAGTTCCTGATTGTGGTTTGATTATAAGATGAACTTGGTATTATAATGTGGCAAGCTGCTGAAGGGTAGCTATTAAGGAATAGTGTATCTGTATGTATGTATATCTGTTGATATTCTTATGCAGATTCCATAGCCAAAATGAATGTGCCAGTTCCCATTCTAACCATTTGATCAGACGTTCAAAACTCTATTAATTGGCTCAGAATTCACCACGACAACAACAACGGCAGCAACAACAACAACAACACATCATCATAGTCGAATTGTGCATAATAAGCAGTGAATCTCCCTCTTAGATTAAGGGGGAGCAAAGTATGTTTCATCATCAGAACATGTTAAACCTGACCACATTTTCTCCCATGTTTTCTAAATTATTTAAATCAATTGGGATCACAAATCTCAAAAGGTTTGAAATTTTTGATCGGGGGAGAGAATGTGATTTAAATATGAAACCTGATGAAAATGTGATGTTTTGGATTTAAGTGTAGGCTCTCCCATATGTGCAAAACTCTTTCGTATATCGATGCACATATTGAGGGGGAGCGAATGGACAAAAAGGATTGGGCATCTCGTAAGAACGGCTCAGACTTCACCAAAGAATTGACGAAACACAAACTGTCATTTATCGAAAGGACATATCCTGGCCGGGTAATAATTTCAAGCTGGTCTAACCAGTGATGTAAGCGTGTCTCGAAAAGGATGTGTCTGAGTAGAGTGTACCGTTTCGAGAAACTTTCTGTGAACTTGACCAGGACGGGTAATAATTTCAAGCTGGTCTAACCAGTGATGTAAGCGTGTCTCGAATCGGTCATGTTCACTGAAAGTTGATCAATTCAAAAAAATGCGAGCTCTACCTATCATGTGCAAATTTATAAAACAATCATTTGAGCACATGTTGAGGGGGAGCATTTGAAAAATATAAAACTCTCAAGTGTTTACAAAAATGTGTTTCAGAATCGTGAGCACTTTGAGAGATTTTTCAAAGATTTGTTTTGGCAATCGTGGATGAATACCAAAGACTGACCATTTTAATTAATGCACGGAGTTATAAGGATGGTTAGGTTAGGCTCAAGTTCCCACGATCCCGCCAGAGCCGGAGGGATCTACCCAGGGACAATCCACTAGTTAGTGTAGAAGTCCTTAGGTATGATGAAAAAAGGAGAAAAGTGGATAAGGGAAAAGTGCCGACTGAGATGGAGCTAGTACTGGAACAAACCCAACAAGGTTCTAGTAATGAAGTCTCGGTAAGCACTGAAGGGGTTGAAGAATTAAAAAGAAATGAAGTGAGAAAGGGTGAAAAGAAATAGCCCTCCTTACAACTTAGGCAGAAACCGGGTCAATTCATATGCTGTCAGAATCACTTAGATGATTGCTGGCATTAAAGACAAAGTATCATGGACCCAGTGATACGCTGCACAACCCTCCCTAGCCACTCAAGGTCCCTCAAAGGACTCTTGTTTCAATTGTCACGGAGCTCAATACATTTCTATCATCTCTCTCACTCCGAGTTAGATGATATTGAAAAGGTGGCAGTCCTCTCCAGCCTCCGATCACCAAATCAAAACGCACAATAGAGTCTAGAGCCACGAGATGCAAAATAAGATCTCATAGGAACACATGCTACTTCTACACTAGTTGGTCAACATTAAGGACACCAGTTGTAAACTTAAGAGTCCTACGCAGATCTTAGCAATCTGCCAGAACATTTATGAGAGAATTTACGTATGTAATTCTCAATGATTGAATGGAAATTCCTGCCAGGGTCAACATCAAGCAGCCCTGAAAGCAGGTCACTTCGGCAATTCCCTGTGGATTACGCTTAGTGATCGCGGCGGTTTCAAACGGTCTACAGTCGTGGAGTGATCTCCAGCGACTCACCTAATCGTTGATGTGCTACGGTTCGATCTTAAAAAGCCCTCTGTGGGTTTTCGATTAGGAACGGTCTTGGTAAGGATTAGAGAGAGTTTTCACACTATGCTGTTAACAATCTCGAAGTCCGAACCTGTAAGTACCGGTCGATTTGTTGCTAACTGTCGTATGCAGGAACTTCTGGCGATTGTAGCTGTGGAATGCTGTAGCTGGTTGCTGTTGTAGCTGGTTGCAGAAAAGATGCCAATCCTCTACCACATGTTCACACTACTTTATCATCTTAAACAAAGAAGTCATGATCAATCTAAAAAAGACCTTCAACACTGCTTCCGTAACTCTGAAGCTAAAGATCATGATCCAGAAAAGTGTGAGCATGTCGACACAACATACACAATCCATTACCACATGTTCACTCTACTCCATCATCATATTCAAAGAAGTCATGACAACCTAAAAGACCTTCAACATAGCTTCTGCAAACTCTGATGCTGAAAGTCATGACCCTAACTAGAGTGAGCATGTCGGCTCAAAGAATAACACATCACGTGGTGACATACTGCTGAAAGATGACTTGAAGACAAACGTTGGATGATGAACTCAAAGAATTCTCAAAGATCATCCAAGACAACCGACCAGTCATCAAAAGATTACTGCTGAATGCACAATGTTTCAAGACAATGAAGAATCAAAGACTACGAGCTATGAAGACAACTTCAGAAGATAAAATGCTAGAATTCAAGTTATTATTTCCGGGGTGACCTCCCTTAGGGGGAGATTGTTAGGAATATAAATATTTAGATGAAGGCTCGGTCACCCCGAGTATCTATTTGGCATTTACATAGCTCGTAGGCTTATTTCTATTAGCTTAGTACTATTAGTATTATTAGTATTATTAGTGTAGTTAAATATATTTGTGGAGTGGGTCGGGGCTTTCCCTACTGTCAGCTCACTCCACAGCCCACCAGGGGCACAATATTAGGAACTATATAAACCCTTCCCACACATGGGAAGGGGTGGAACTCTCTTCACATTTAATCTAATTTTTCTGTTTTTGAGTTTCTCCCACCTCTCTCTAGTTCTTCATCTCACTAACTCCCACCATGGGTTTCTTGATCTTTCAAGATCCAAGACCACCCGAATAGATCCACACAATCAAGATGGTTAGATCTTACACATGATATGATTGATGACTCACTGGTTGATAAAAGATACAATAGTGAGGTTTATCAGTTTCTGAAAGTGGCGTGTAGATGTGTGGACCTGGTTCATAAAGACAGGCCGACTATGTTTGAAGTTTATCAGTTGCTACGTGCCATTGGTGAGCATTGCCATTTCTCGAATGAGGATGATGTCTTGATGATGTCGAGTACTGATAATGGTGATGCGGGTCAGATAGAGCTTATTGTTGCCCGTGATGGGTTGGAGAAGTATTGAAGAAAGTGTGTAATTTTTCTTTTTCTTCTTTTTTTTTTTTTTTTTTTTTTTTTCTTTGCGATTTTGGTGGTATGAAACTATGAACAACTGTTGTATATGTTTACTGATTTAATTTTTTGCTTTGAGTTTGACTTTTGTATCGAAAGTCAAGTCTTGCAACATTTTAGCTAAACTGACATCTCTGTTGGTTGATCATATAGTTTTCCTTTTCTTTTCCCCGTCTTATGCCAAAACTTCTTAACTCTTATTCTTTAGCAGAATCCGTCTATTATCTATATGAACTACTTGTTAGTTTATAGACATAAAATAGTAGTCGTGTGTTAGGATCGAACTCGAGATCACGGGATTGCACACATTACGTATGAGAACTAATTATTAATAATTAAATGTAAAATGTTATATTTGATTATTAATTGTCACAAATGAAATAACGGACGTTAGTATTTAACGGTAGTGACTAACGGTCGTTAAATAAAATAAGGAAAGGACTATAGTGTAAATTAGTAGCCAAGAAGGATCCGGAATCACCTCCACAAAGGGATGGCCGATCGGTTCTAAGAGTAGGAGTCCTAATCCTACTCTAACTTGGGCTCTAAGCTACTACACTATATAAACAAACCCAAGGTTCTAGTTTTTGGTTACCTCTTGTACACAAAGCTAAACCTAAAAGTTTTCTCTCTTCCTTGTTCATTCTAGTCGATCGGATCACCACTCTAAAAGGGTGAACCAGTTTTTGTTAAAGCAAAAAATTAGTTTTGGTTTTAATTTGTGACAAATAACTTGCATATTATTAGTTCGGTTTAGTGCGTGTGTACAAGAACGTGATTCTTACACATCATTGTAAGAATCTTGGATTGAATTGCAAAACTTGGTAAGGGGCAATTCCAATAATCCTATTAACCCAATTAGGGTTCTTCATAATCCATATTGCTCAAGTTGATTCTTGTTCGGGCTAGAATCATAAGGTATGTTCACTTTAAGTTTTAGTTAATTAATTATGTGTTGTATGTATCCTAATTGCTTCCGCTTTATGTGACTTTGATGTATGGTTTATTAAATATGAATGTCATGATATTAAAATTACAACAGTGGTATCAGAGACAGGTTATAACATGTAATTAATTACCGAAATCACATAAAAATCAAATCTTGTTTGGATTATACATGTTTAAATTCGATTAGGGTTTTATTTTTCCATCTCAAACCCTAATTTTTTTTAAAAATCGATTTGTTTTTTAATTTAGGGTTTGTGTTTTGGTTAATTAATTTGATTAGAAACCCTAAGTTTATACATGATTATGTGTAGTAAAGTGATCCTGTGCAATATGCTAATTGTTAGGTAGAATCCATGCAAACGTGCATGTTTTGGCATGGATTCATGATTGTTTTTTATTTGTTTTCACATGTAAGTTAATTAATAGATGTCGAATTGGGGAAGACTCCAATTAAATTAAGTAATCAATTATGTGCAACGTGGTTTAAATTTGATTAAGACTTACGCAACCAAACTTGTTTGGTGTATGTGGTCCATTGGGTACAAAGAGCTCGAAAACCAATGAGAGTCTTAATTAAATTTAGACAAATTAAAACCTAGATTGATTATTAATAGGATATTGAATTAATTTGCATGTGGCTACATGTTTTTCATAATTAATTGTTAAGTTATGTGTTATTATTTAGTTATTTTTTTTATGTTAAAATTACTTGTTTGTTTAATTGTAAAGACATGTTTAAGCAAAGGGTATTTTTTTTTAAATAAAAATAAAACGGACTAAATAATGGTGAAACATAAGTAATAAATTATGAATCTTGCAAAGTCTTATGTGCCGATAGTGGTTCGCTTCGCACGGTAATTTGCTCCCAAGCGAGACTAGCAAGATTATACTTTATTACATAATTTTTAAGACTAAAGTCAAAAACTTTTAATTGATTGATGATTTTTTGCACCAATAGTTGAACGGCGGACCTAGTTTGACAAACTATAAGGTGGGTATAAGGTTGGTTTCACATTAAATTGTGGCCTTAAAGAGACTCCATTCTGTCTCTCCGCTTGCTTGTGTGTCAAATTAGACTTACCAAGTAACACTATTATTATATGCAAAATCATCTTAAGGGTGAATTGACCTCAATTCCACGCGCCAATTTTGTGGTAATTATCCGAATAACTTGGGTCTTTTGACTCATGCAGCAGTAGGATATAGTAGGCGATAATTGTAGGTAATTCTTTAATTGGTGAACCCAATACCTCTATTAAAACTTTGTTGATGGAAATCTTAGCTTAAAAATTGATAAAAAGGTTTTGAAAAACTTTGTGATACGAAGATGTATGCATGCTTCTTCGTACATATTTTGATTGACACATCAAAATTTATTACCCTTTAAAATTAAGTCAATGCCATCTAGTTAAAGAACACTTGAAGTTGTTATTTGGTCATGTGAGAGCTTGGACTAAATTTCAATGGAAAGGCAAATTGCATAATCTCATTGCTAGCAGATCAACTGATGTGATGGGATTATGGAAATTTGCAGTTTTTTATTTAGACGACTTAAATTGAGTTAAGTGAGAGCTTGAACTCAAGGCATAAGATGGGGATAAAACATGCTTATGTTGGAAATTGTTTGCCAATATAAATCCCATTGATCTAGGAATTGGAAATTGTTTGCCAATTATTGTACGACAGATTACCTTGTTATATACTTTCATTACTAGCAGATCAACTGATGTAATGAAACTATGATAATTTGGATCCTAGTTTTCAAGAAAGTACTATGGTTATATGAATATTTCCTTGGGTATTTTATTTTCTTGAAATTTTGTATTATCGAAAATACTAATTTGAACCTTCTTTATCTGTAGAAATGGCTCAAAACAATAACACCAATATGAGTTCCGCGTTCAAAGCTTTCTTTGAACGGGAAAAATTGACTGGCACACAGAACTTCAATGATTGGTTTCGTTCTCTGAGGATTGTCCTGCGAGTGCTTGACCAACTTGACTATCTGTACAAGCCTTGTTCTGCTGAACCAGCTGCAGATGCTTCTGATGAAGTAAAAGCAGCATGGAAAACTGAGTATAAAGCACACAATGATGTGGCTTGTTTGATGTTGGGAGGGATGACACCTGCTCTCACAAAGCAGTTTGAGAATTACTTTCCCATGGACATGCTAAACGAACTCAGGAAGTTGTTTGAAAAACCATCTAATGTTGAGATCTATGATTTAATGGAATCTCTGCATGGATGCAAACAGGCAGAAGGTGAACCCGTGGGTGCTTATGTACTGAAAATGAAAGGTTACATGGATCAGTTACAAGCACTAGGCAAAATCTATGAACAAGATATAGCCATTAACTTAATCAATAGATCTCTTTCAAAGGAATTTAGTGGTTTTGTTCGTAACTTCAATATGCATTGCGTGGGGAAGACAGTTTCTAATTTGCACGCATTGCTTATTGATTACGAAAAGGGTTTACCACCAAGGACTGCTCCTACGCCCCAGGTACTAGCTATTCAAAGGGGTAGGATTAACAAGCCAAGTACGGGCAAGAAGGGCAAGGGTAAGGCTAAGGCTGATAAGGGTAAGCAAGTTATGGCTTATCAACCTTCACCTCCACCCAAGAAAAACCCTTCTAAGCAGAAGGATAACTCCAAGAAGGACCAGGCTTGCCACTACTGTCATGTAGTGGGTCACTGGAAGAGGAACTGCCCTCTTTACATCCAAGAGTTGCGGGAGAGTAAGAATAAGAAGACTGGGCACTCGGGCGCCAGCACTTCAGGTACTTTACTCATGATTGAATTATTTACTCTAAATCATAAAATTAATTCCTGGGTATATGATACTGGATGCGGTATTCACATTTGTAATACGCTGCAGGGGTTTAGAGTGGAAAGGAAGCTAGCCTATGGGGAGCAATATCTGCATGTGGGAAATGGAGCACCTGCAGCTGTTGAAGCCATAGGAACGTTTAATTTAGTTTTGCCTTCGGGCTTAGTACTGTTATTAAACAATTGTCATTATGCACCTTCTATTGTTAGGGGTGTAGTTTCCTTTTCTGTTTTGTTGGATCTTGGTTTTAATCACGTTATTAGTAGCAATGGAATTTCAGTTTCTTTAAATAATGTTTTTTATTTTAATGCTATTGCTGTTAATGGTGTGTTTGAAATTGATATGAATGATCATATGTCCAATAATAATTCAATGTATAGCATTAGTAAGAGAATTAAGTCTGACTTGAATTCTTCTTACCTTTGGCACTGTAGACTTGCCCATATAGGCAAGACTCGCATGAAAAAGCTGCAACATGATGGGCTTTTGAAAAATGTCAATGATGAATCATATGACAAGTGTGAGTCTTGTATTTCTGGGAAGATGACGAAGAAACCTTTTCATAGCAATATGGAAAGGGCTTCAGATCTACTTGGTTTAATACATACTGATGTGTGCGGACCACTTAGACATGTGTCAAGGAAAGGTGCTAGCTACTTCTTAACCTTCACAGATGATTTCAGCCGTTATGGTTATGTTTATTTACTTAAACATAAACATGAGGTGTTTGAAACATTTAAGGTTTTTAAAGCAGAAGTAGAATTGCAACTAGGAAAGAAGATTAAAGCTCTTCGATCCGATAGGGGTGGTGAATATTTAAGCCAAGAGTTTAAAGATTACCTAGCTGAGAATGGAATTGTCCAGAATCTCACATCTCCATATACACCACAACAAAATGGTGTATCTGAGAGAAGGAATCGTACATTGCTAGATATGGTACGATCAATGTTTAATCTTACTACTCTTCCATTATCCTTTTGGGATTATGCCTTAGAATCTGCGGTTCGTATTTTGAATATGGTTCCCACTAAGAAGGTAGATAAGACACCATATGAGATATGGAGTGGAAAGGTTCCGAATTTGTCTTATTTAAAGGTCTGGGGTTGCGAGGCGTATATTAGACGTGACTCAGCAGATAAACTCCAACAGAGATCTGTGAAATGTGTCTTTGTAGGATACCCAAAGGAAACGATGGGATACTACTTTTACTATCCTCCTGAAAACAAGGTAATTGTTGCAAGATATGGAGACTTTTTAGAAAAGGAACTTATATCTCAAGAATTCAGTGGGAGAGTATATAATCTGGAAGATGATCATATAGATACATTACCTTCTGAAAATACTAGCTCACTTCCTGTGGAACCTGAAAGTCTGGGTCCTCCACCTGAAGTTGAAAGTGTTCCCATTCGCAAGTCTTCAAGACATGTGAAAGCGCCTGAACGTCTATGTCTTAACATGGAAGTTGAGGAAACTATATTAGGGGATCTTAATGAACCTGCTAATTATAGAGCTGCCATTGAGAGTTCTGAAAAGGACAAATGGGTGGTTGCTATGAATGAGGAAATGCAATCCATGAAAGATAATGATGTCTGGATTGAAGTAGACCTTCCTCCTAATGCCAAGGTAGTTGGGAGTAAGTGGCTCTTCAAGAAGAAAACTGACATGGATGGCAATGTACACACCTATAAAGCCCGTTTGGTAGCTAAAGGCTTTACTCAAACGTTTGGGGTTGACTATGAGGAGACCTTTTCTCCTGTAGCTGACATTAGGGCTATTAGGATTCTCATAGCCATAGCAGCATATTATGACTATGAGATTTGGCAAATGGATGTCAAAACAGCCTTCCTGAATGGTCGCCTAGATGAAGACATCTATATGGCGCAGCCAGAAGGGTTTGTGAATCCAAAATTTCCAAATCGTGTATGCAAACTTCAAAGATCCATTTATGGATTGAAGCAAGCATCACGACAATGGAATAAAAGATTTGATGAGGAAATCAAAAGGTATGGATTTACTCAGAATCATGATGAGCCATGTGTATATCACAAAGCTAGTGGGAGTAATGCAATTTTCCTTATTCTATATGTTGATGACATATTGATCATGGGAAAAGACATTCCAAGTTTGCAAAAGGTTAAGGCATATCTTGGAAAGTGCTTTTCTATGAAGGATTTGGGAGAAGCTGCATATATTCTGGGAGTTAAGATCTATAGAGATAGATCAAGGCGGTTAATCGGACTAAGTCAAAGTGCTTACATTGACAAGATATTGAAGAGATTCAATATGCAAGATTCCAAGAAGGGATATTTGCCAATGGAAGTCAAACATGGCTTAAGTAGTGAGGATTGTGCTTCAACACCTGCTGAGGTGGCACGCATGAGTAAGGTTCCTTATGCTTCGGCTGTAGGATCTATTATGTATGCGGTGAGGTGCACAAGGCCAGATGTGGCGTTTCCTCAAAATGTCACCAGTCAATTTCAACAGAATCCCGGTGATAAACATTGGATTGCTGTTAAACATATTCTGAAGTATCTTAGGCATACGAAAGATATGTTTCTTGTGTATGGTGGAAATCCAGCTACAGAACTTGATGTTACAGGTTACTGTGATGCGTCCTGGCAATGTGACAAAGATGAAGCGAAGTCTCAGACGGGCTATGTCTTTGTTATCAATGGAGGAGCAGTAGACTGGAAGAGCAAGAAGCAGAGTACAGTTGCGACGTCTGCGACAGAGGCCGAATACATAGCTGCTTCGGAAGCTGCAATGGAGGCAGTGTGGATTAGGAAATTCATTTCAGGGCTTGGTGTTATGCCTTCAATTGAATCGCCTATTAATATGTATTGCGACAATTTTGCTGCAATCATATTTGCCAATGAGCCTGGAGTCATGAAGGGCACCAGACATTTTCTACGGAAGTATCACTATGTTCGGGAACGAGTCCGCGAAGGTGAAATAAATCTCTTGAAGGTTCACACAGATGATAACTTAGCTGATCCATTCACTAAGGCTTTAGCGAAAGAAAAGCTTACTGAATTGTCAAATGGAATTGGACTAAAATTAGCTAGTAGTTTCATGCATGACTGTGTTTAGTATTTGGATAAAGGAATGTAAAACATTTATTATTTATTAATGAAATAAAGTATCGGTTATGTTTATATTCATTATTTAATATTGTTGTCCTATTTTTTTGCATGTTTTAATCCATGAATAATTTAGTTATTCTAAATGTCCGTTGTCAGTTAATGATATGGGAATATCATTATGATAAGACAAATCTGAGTTTTGGTATAATGTACTTGAAAGTATATTGATGCGTTGTCATACCAAATTCACATGATATTCAATGAATTGAATATAGGACTTATCCCAACTACATGATAGTAGTATTACTTATGGATATTTCTAAGTAAATCATGAATAGTTATCCTCAGACTTGAGATGCCAGATAACTGTTGTGAATGTAGTGCATTCTGTGGAACAATTTAACGCTATACGTAACTGGTAGTCATAAGGATTGTTTTCGGAATTGTTGCAAAGTTCATAGGTTATGCTTGTAGTCAAGATAGAATTTGTTCCTCCAAATTCAATTTTGGAGTTTAATACTGCTGGGCCCCTCGTAGGGTTGACAAGATGTGTGCATGGCCGTGCCCAAGATCTCCCCTGAATATGTTCAGAAGATTTGGTAATCTTGCTCAATCATAAACAACGAGAAACAAAATTTTGAATTAAGATAATATCCATATCTTTATTCAATGTGGTATTAGAAACAAAAGGATAATAATAATGATGAATCATTAAAGGTTTTTCCAGGAGACCTACTCGAGTTGTACTAGAGGCATCGGCGTGTTGCAAGACGCTAACCGATGTGATCACAACTATTATGATTTATGTCTAAGTGGGAGCTGTTAGTTTATAGACATAAAATAGTAGTCGTGTGTTAGGATCGAACTCGAGATCACAGGATTGCACACATTACGTATGAGAACTAATTATTAATAATTAAATGTAAAATGTTATATTTGATTATTAATTGTCACAAATGAAATAACGGACGTTAGTATTTAACGGTAGTGACTAACGGTCGTTAAATAAAATAAGGAAAGGACTATAGTGTAAATTAGTAGCCAAGAAGGATCCGGAATCACCTCCACAAAGGGATGGCCGATCGGTTCTAGGAGTAGGAGTCCTAATCCTACTCTAACTTGGGCTCTAAGCTACTACACTATATAAACAAACCCAAGGTTCTAGTTTTTGGTTGCCTCTTGTACACAAAGCTAAACCTAAAAGTTTTCTCTCTTCCTTGTTCATTCTAGTCGATCGGATCACCACTCTAAAAGGATGAACCAATTTTTGTTAAAGCAAAAAATTATTTTTGGTTTTAATTTGTGACAAATAACTTGCATATTATTAGTTCGGTTTAGTGCGTGTGTACAAGAACGTGATTCTTACACATCATTGTAAGAATCTTGGATTGAATTGCAAAACTTGGTAAGGGGCAATTCCAATAATCTTATTAACCCAATTAGGGTTCTTCATAATCCATATTGCTCAAGTTAATTCTTGTTCGGGCTAGAATCATAAGGTGTGTTCACTTTAAGTTTTAGTTAATTAATTATGTGTTGTATGTATCCTAATTGCTTCCGCTTTATGTGAATTTGATGTATGGTTTATTAAATATGAATGTCATGATATTATAATTCCAACACTACTTTCACATCTAACCAGTGGCGGAGCTAGAAAAAATTTTGTGGGAGGTCCGAAACAAAAATTTTTCCCGAAAAACATTAGATGGGAGAGCCGAAATGAAAAAAAATTAACACATGAAATCGCGAAAAAATACACTAAGGCCTAGGAGGGCCGGGACCCTTCCCGGTCCTCACTAAGCTCCGCCCTTGCATCTAACCCATTAATAAATGGGAATCTAGAATGGCAGAGGCAATCGTTACTTCCACGATTGCAAAATTAGTAGACTGGTTGTTTGGTGTGACCGAAACAAAGATTAGTTACATCTGGAACTGCACTGACAGTGTTGAAATTTGAAGGATGAAGCTGAAAAGCTCAAAATTATCGAAGGGCGATACGACAACAAATAGATAATGCCACGTGTAAAATCTCTATACGGTGTGCAAGAATGGGTTTACAAGGTGGACAGTAAAATATCCAAGGCGGAAGAGTTTCTTGAACAAGAAGCCAATGCCAAGAAGAAATTCAATGTATTAAATTTCTATGGAAGTCCAATAAAGGCGTACTTTAAAAAAGGAATGTGTGCTAATTGGCACACCCTTAACCTTTACAGTCAGAGAGGGCAACAAAGATGTCTCCTTCTCTTTTGGAGCAAACTTACTGACTCATCATTGAAGCAATATGAAATATAAGCTTTTTTTTTTTAATTTTTAGTGGAATTGCATATATATATATATATATATATATATATATATATATATATATATATATATATATATATATATATATATATATATATATATATCTCAAAAGCCTCATAATTGCGTATATATCAAACAAAAATTCATAATTGCATATATATCATTCCAAAACCTTAAAATTGTCAAATATATCAAATGATTATTTTAAATATATTTAATAGAAAAAAATGTCTAATAATTATAATTGATATATAAAATGACGATTATACACTTATTCTTATTTAAAAAAAATTACAGCTACTGAATATCCTTTTATTGGTTTGAATTTTATTATATCATTTGATCTATATATATAGGAGTTTATGTTTAGATGGAACGATGGATGGTTTTGTTGATATTCTTATTCAAGATTCGTCGATATCGAACACGGTTGAGTCGCTGAACATGGTTGCTTTTTCTTTTCTTAAAAATTGGTTAAATGATATTTTGTAATTGTAGAAAAACATTAATAAGAATAAGGGTATAATCGTCATTTTATATATCAATTATAATTATTAGACATTTTTTCTATTAAATATATTTAAAATAATATTTGGATATATTTGACAATTTTAAGGCTTTGGAATAATATATATGCAATTATGAGTTTTGGTTGGATATATATGCAATTATGAGGCTTTGTAGGGATATATATGCAATTTCCCTTTTTTAAAAAGACAAATATTCACACACCAAAATCACCTAAATACCTCACACATGTCTCAATTGATACTTGAACCTACAACGTTTTGCTTGACAAGTCAATCACATACAAGTACTTATGCTAAAGCCCTTTTGTATATGGAGTATAAGTTAAAGTCAGGTGATAGAAAGTTCGCTACCTAAGAAAAGAATATTAGTGAGTACTCGCTAATTTATAATCATTCTAAGGGTGGTGGGTGTGGGTAGGGGTTTCCCTTAGTTACATCAGCGACACATCAGTTTTTTCTCTCTCCAAAACATTTTCTTTCAACTTTCCCTCGACCATCACCTCTTTCATAAAAAAATTTCTAATTTTTGTCATTTAAAAATAACCCTAATACATACACATACACTCACAATAACGAATAAGTAGCTCTCTCTCCATAATAACCAATAAAAATATCCCATCTCTCTCTCTCATTGTTCGGGACTTGAGTCCCGTGAATGCTTCTTTCTTTTCTTTCCTGTAAAGCATGTTATGGTATTTCCTCTTTCATAGTTTCATTTGCCTACATGGCACATTTCCCATGGTTTTTCCTTAGTCACACGCTACACACTAAGAAAAGAATAATGTGACTACTCACTACTTCAAGAAAAGAATGTTGTTATGTGTTGTAACCCGATAGAAATCCGAAGTCGTGTGAGTACACTTTCAGATCAATAAAATGGAGTGGATAACAATTTATGATCGGATAAAATCGAATTTGATTCAAGATTTAGTATGAGATTATGTTTGCAGAAATTCGTGATCAAAAGATGTTTGATCAGCCTCTCTATTCTCTATCCGAAATTGAGAATATATAAGACGGTTTATGGGGTCCAAAAGAAACGGTTATTAGGGCCTAATAACTGTAAAACAGTTATATTGATATACACCAACTAGCAGCAGTATCTAGCAACTAGCAGCAGAAACCAGCAGCAGAAACTGCACCAACTAGCAGCAGAAACTGCAACTAGCAGCAGAATCGGTAGCAGCAGAATCCACATCAACTTTACATGTATTATTTGGTGGAAAACAAATTCTAATGAATTTTTAACATAGCTCGACCCCAGCCAGGGGCGCTGCCCCTTGGACCCTGCCAGGGGCTGCCGCCCCATGGACCCCGCTTCTCTCTGTGGCGCTGCCCCCGAACCCCCGCCAAGGGGGCTACGCCCCCTTGGAACCCCCGTTAGTCCCGTTAATATCCAAATAAGCGTCGACTCTTATTTGCATATTTAACGCAATCTATTTTACACTAAAATACCAACAAAAGAATAATACTTAGATTTCCCTTTTTACAAGCAAGAACCGCTCTTTATTTTAGTTTGATATATAAAAGCCTGTTTGGAAGTATCATTTCGTGTAACATCCTATAAACAACTTCTCTTCCTAGGTGCGTCATATTGTTTTATTTAATTTCCCTCTTGAACCAACTCCAAAAACTTCCGTTTGTCTTTTCTTTAGTTAATTATTCTATCTATTCACTAGCTTCATTCATCTTTTAATCAAATCTTTCTACCATCCATCTATTTTGCATACTTCTACGTATCATCTAAATGGCAGAGGAGGTTATTAAAAACTTGGTGGTAAGAGTAGTTAACTCATTGGTTGATTTGGCTATGGAAGAGGTCAATTACATACGGAAGTGCGACAAAAATGTTGCAAATTTAAAAGAAGAATTGCAGAATCTTAAATATATGCGGGCTAAGGTACTGAACTTGGTAAATTCTGTTTGGCTTATTACATAAGAGTATGATGAAATGTTTTTGGGTGGGGGCTCTTGTTGTGGAAGTAAAAATGAAACAGACACAACAAGAACTTTCTTATTATTTGGGGTGTTTGATTTCGACTTAATTGACTTAATATGAAAAAACTAAATTAATTATGAAAATTGTTTGTTTGTGAGTTAAGAGAGAAAGATGACTGAAAATATTAAGTAATAAAACTGAAGTTGTCTGCATTAAAGTCATCTTTTAATTAAACATAACTTAATAAAAAAATTTAACAAACAAGGCCATGCCAACACTTATAATATATATATATATATATATATATATATATATATATATATATATATATATATATATATATATATATATATAGAAGTGCGTTCATGTGGTGTACAAGCTTAAAATAGATAAAATAGGTACACACGTGGACCGTTGGATCGATGTAGATTGATGAGATCAAAATAATTAATATTAATTAATTAGAAAATAATATTAATTAATTAAATATATAGCTTAAGGGTATTATAGTAACTTTGTTATGTCCATATACAATATCTCTTCTTAAATGCTCCCAATCTTCATACATTATTTTTATTTCACTCTCAATAAAACCAACCATGGCGCCATCTTCATCCCAAACACAGCAGGGTCGAAGCTACCACTATGATTCCTGTTCCAAACATTCAAGGTATTCTTTTTTCAATCAATATTCGTTTTTCCATTTCAATTTTTTTCCCAAAAACACCTGTTCGTAGCAATTAATATGCTTTTCTATTGTTGCTGTTCGTAACAATTTTCAACCATTTGTAAATGGAATTGTGCATTAGCTTATTCTAATTTTGCATTAGATTATTCGAGTATTATTCCTGTTAGTGTATCGATAAGCATCAGTTGATCATATGTTTTCAAAAGAATCTGTTAGTTGATTATGTGTATTGATTATGTGTATTGAAAAGAACATGCTGTTCACACATTAACACCCTGTGACATTTTGATTATGTGTATTGATTTCATGTGTTAGTGTCTCGATAAGCATCAGTTGATCATTCATGTTAGTGTGTCGATAAGCATCAGTTGATCAAATGTTTTGAAAATAATCTGTTAGTTTATTATGTGTATTGATTATGTGTATTTAAAATAACATGCTGTTCACACGGTGACACCCTGTGACAGTTTGATTATGTGTATTGATTTAATGTGTTGTTTTCAATTTAGGTATATGTTGGTTATGTGTATTAGTCAAAATAATCTTTTCGAATAATGTATTCGTTGTTTATATTTTGTAGCAGTTGGATCATTTTATTTTATTTTTGTTCGTTTCATTGTAATACATAATGTTTATTTTGATAGCAGGTGAGCCATTAACTCCACGATCATCTGATAATGTGCAAGACAATGTTGTTGATGTTGAAAGTGTCCCACAAGTTGGGAGTTACCAACCAACCCCGCCAGGTAGTAAGTTTTGGATTCCCGAAGCTAAGAAAAAACCCGTGGAAAGAACCTTGTTTGATACAATTGAACAAGCTTTCCAGTTTTACAAAGAGTATGGGAGGGAAGGTGGTTTTGAAGTTAGGAGGGGTGGGCAGTCTAACAGGAAAAAAAAGAAAATCCTGATTTGAAGTACTTTTGTTGTTCTAGAGAAGGCTCGAAACCCCCAAAGACAGATAAGTCAAAGATGGATACAACATCATCTGATATCGAAGAAGTAGTAAAGGTGATTAAAAGACGGAAACGAGCATCCCAACGTTGTGGATGCAAAGCTCTACTTCGTATTAGGAAGACCCCTGAAAATAAGTATGTTGTATACACCTTTTATGAAAAACATAACCACAGTTTGGTCCATGAAAATGATTACAAGTATCTTCGGGCAGCTAGGAAACTTACTTTTTCTAAACAGCAGTTGTTGCGTCAGCTTTCCAATGCTAATATTGGTCCCACAAGAGCTTGGAAAGTAATGAAAGAAATGTATGGCGGGTTTGAAAATATCGGGGTTACAGATGTGGAGTGTAGGAACTATAGGCGTGGTTTGGATAATTTCATTGGTAATCGGGATGCGCAGATGGTTGTCGAGAAGCTGTTGAGTAGAAAAGAATTTTTCTCTGACTTTTCTGTTGAATACAAGCAAGACAAGAATGATAAAACCTTGATAGGGTTGTTTTGGGCAGATGCACAAGCAAAGATTAACTATGCTTCTTTTGGCGATGTGGTATCGTTTGATGCAACCTTCCGTTCAAACAGGTATACTGATACATCTAAACATACTATATGTACAAACAATATCGGTACACAAGTGTATATATCTTTGTGTTACATGCTGATATTAGCTTGCGTGCATACAGGTACAAAATGGTGTTGGTTCCTTTTACGGGGATAGATAATCACAATCGATGCATACTTTTTGGAGCTGCATTACTAGCAAGTGAAGCAGCCAAACGGTATACTTGGTTATTGAAAAGGTTTAAAAAAATATTTGGTACTGCGCCAAAGGTAGTCGTAACTGACCAAGACCCCGCCATGAAGATTGCCATAGAGAAAATATTTCCTGAATCAAGGCATCGTCTGTGTATGTGGCACATAATGCAAAAACTCACTAAAAAGGTATTATTACAATCCAAATATAATAATGAATCACTTTAATTATTTGTTGTTAAACGTTTACATGTCTTTTAACTTCTAACTTTTTGTAGGTCGGCCCAGATTTATGTAGCGACACTGATTTCAAGCGCCGTTTATGTGATATAGTTTGGACCGACAAAATCAACCCCGATGTGTTTGAGTCGGAATGGAAATCTATCATGGAAGACTTCAATTTGAATGAGAACAAATGGCTGAGCGATATGTTTGACATGCGGACTAAATGGATACCAGCTTACTTCCATCATGAACCCATGTCTGGCCTTATGCGCACTACATCCAGGTCCGAGAGTGAAAACCACTTTCTTGGGCAGATTACCAACCCGCACTTGAGTCTGGTTGAATTTCTTAGCCATTACGATACTGCAATTGACTCACAAAGATTCATATATGGCAAGAATACACATAATTCGAACTACACAACGCCTGATTTTAAAACTCATCTGCAAGTTGAAAAGGAAGCCTCTGAATTCTACACACACACAATTTTTTATGATGTTCAAGATGAGATTTTCTCATCGTTGATGTATTGTTGTTCACTGAGTGTTCAAGAGTCTGGTACGTGTTCTACGTATGTTATTCGTGACACAGAAGCCGACTACAAAATAAAGCATGCATCCGTGCAAGTCAAGTATGAGGTAACAATATACATTTTTTTACTTTTTCTATTTGCGTATATGCGTATTTGCTGTTGTTTTGTTAACGGTCTTTTTAATCCCATATGCAGGTTACGTACGTACCTTCTGAATGTTCTGTTCAGTGCACTTGTTTAAGGTACGAATGCTATGGTTTATTGTGTCGTCACATTTTTTACGTTCTCCGTATGTCCAAGGTACACCACTTCCCAAAACAATACATGGACAATAGATGGTCAAAGCAGGCTATGCGTCACAACCCTGTTGACAATACAAAGGCTTTTCAAAGCTCTGATTCGGTACTTGATGATACAGTAAGAGAAATTTACTGCAACGTTGAAGAATCTATTAGCCATTTGGTTGGTGACATTCAAAAGCTTCAAATATATAGGGACGGCCAAGCAGCAATGTTGAAACAAGCCAAACTTGACGTTCCTATCCCTCCAAAACTGAACACTAATGAGGCTTATGCAAGAACGCTTGGCGTAACTGAACCTGCAGAGTTGACTATTTTGACCGCTACAGATATTAACAACAAAGGTCAGGTGAAACGCACAAGGCACAAATCAAAGAGCGAGATTGCAATGAAACTAGGCGAGAAACCAAAGAGAATGTGCAAAAGTTGTGGCAATTTGGCTAGGCATGATTCTAGGAATTGTCCCGAGAAGAAGAAGCGCATTCAAGACGAGGACGTGGACCAGTTCAGTGATGATTATATGGATAGTGACTAGTTTATGTATTTGATGTTGCCTATTTCCACTCACTTTTAACTATTTAATACCTCTTGTTACGTTAGACTTGACAGCAAGTCCTTTATTTGTTTCAAACGGTTGTTTCAATCGTAATAAAAATAGTTCATTATTCTATCTCATGACCTACTTATATTGGCATTTAAATTAGATGTGTTTACTTGCAATATTATATGTTCATTATTCTTTGGTTTTAACAGTTCTTTTAAGTTTTGCAGCTCCTTTAGCTTTAACGTGCAGCGCGTACAAGGTAAATGAACCTTTTGCTGTTTACTTGTATTGGCATGTAATATTTTTTCACTTGATGTGCGTCATCTGAACTTGTGAATGTTCCTCAGAGTGAACACTACAGTATCCATACCAAACAGCCTCTATTGCTGCAATAAACTCTCTACCAAACAGCCTCTACTGCTGCACTAACAAACACATGGGACATATTCGAGTTTCGTTTCCACAAGTGTGTTACTGATCTTTTTAACTCACCAGATGATTTGACCCAAATTACCTCCAACCCCATTGAACCTGGTGTTGACCCGTTAACCCACTGTCACATCAAAAATCCAGTTTTGTCCCGTTGCAAAATTTCCAAATTACCTCCATCACCATTGAACCTGCTGTTCACACGTACACATCCTGTGACAGCCAAAAACCGGTTTTGACCCGTTCCAATTTTCCAAATTACGTATTCAGGACGGTCAAGTAATTTTTTGCTCCTTACATTGCTATGTCCAGCTTATCACACATCATTGACGACGGTGAAGTATAGCCAAGAAACCAATTTTGACCCGTTCAAATGTTCCTACTGGTTTTTGCATTTGCTCTTTAAACTCCATACATCAGATTAGTTGCATCAAATTAGTTGCATCTGTTATGCACCAGTAAAATATCTGGTGAAGTATAGCCAAGAAACAAATTGATACCATCTTCCTGAAAGAACAAAATTGCATCAGATTAGTTGCATCTGTTATGTCATATGTGTACTCCAAAACACAATAAGCATTATGTTTCTTGAAAGACTAACTATTAAGTACATAAGAAAGGTAAAACAGGTGAAAGATGGAGAAGGATACATCAAGTTTACGTACCATTAAAAGAGTGTGGCCATTGTCTTTATAGTAGCATATTTTGCAGATATGCAGATTCTTTTTAAGCCTTAGAGCTTCATCACTACTCGGAAGCATGTTATCCTTGCCATTAAAATGCATAGAAATAATTAAAATTACAAACCATGCGACCCATTTGTGCTTACATTTCACACAAATTCAGTAGCTATTTTATTTAGCCAAAAGGGTATATAATTGATGTCAACGGGGCATTAGAGGTGTTAAATCTTGTTTCATATTGTGCACCAACTTACACACACCAGCATTGATGTCAATCTAACTCTTTATATTCGTACACACACCATTAACTCATACCAACTAATAAAGGCTTTTTCAAAATAGATCTGTGCAAACAGTGCGGGTGAAAGTTGGTTAATCCAGGTTGATTGTGTATCTGATGATTGACCTGTGCAAAAAATATCAACCATTTTCTCAAAAACACACTGCACCTTCACTGGAAATCCATCCAAAAATATAAAACCATGGATTAAACATATATAATTAAATATGATGCACATTTCCATTTAAACATATACCCAAACTTGGCTAACCATAATGCATAATTCCATGTCTTACATTTAAACACACCACAACTAGATTAAATGTTACTCGGTAAGCATACGCGTGTTTTTTTTCGACACTAAACTGAAAACACACAAACATAACCAAAATTGCAGTATTAGTTCTACTTCTTAAATCCAAACTACATAAATCATTTCATTTCCCTTCAAACTTGGTCGATACACGCAGCTTGATGGTTTCAAACGCAGCCATCCGTAACCGCTTCTTTTCTTCATCTGGTACTTTCCTGAATCCATGCACTTCCTTATCAAAATCACCTTTTTCCAAGTTGCAGTCGGACAGCAGAATCTTTACTGCATACATAATACGCAGTTCCCTCAGTTCTTTCTTTTGTTTCTTCCCTTCTTTGCTCAAGCAGCAAAGGTCAGCATCATCACCTTTGTAGGTTTCCATGTGGCGCATTGTATATACACCACAGTCTACGAAATTGTTGGTTGTCCTGCATCCCAATTGCAACACCTTTCTTGTCGCTTTAGACATTCTTTCATAGTTTCGATTGTTCTTGTGCAACAGATAATCCTCAAACATAGAAATCTGATATACAAATAAAAAAGGCAAGTTACATACGTAACCTCAGTACCAATAAACCTATTCACAAGTTAAATACGTAATCTTAGTACCAATAAACCCATGCACCACACACCTACATTGCAAACCTTGTCAGTTCACAATTTCACAACCCTAACACATACCTAACCTTTACCAACCACACAATTTGCAAACACTGTATACCACCAACCCATTTTCAGACTTCAAAACCACATTTTTAAGAATACCAAACAGACGATATGCAGCAAACACATATTTTGCAGGCTACCAAACATACCTGCATCATTGCCAACTAACACACATACTCAACTTCCGGACACAAACAGATTGTACACATTATCCACTGACGCACCCGAATCCTTATCAACTAGATTAATGCACATAAGTTTATTTACAACTAATACACCTTATCACATAACACACATACTCACATTGCACATACCTAAAGGTCGACAAACACAACTAACAACTAACCCAAAGTGACGCTGGGTACTAAATTGGCAATTTGAATATTTACACATTACTGTGCAGGTTCATGAGAAAAAAATACAAACCTTAATCTGCTTTTGGGTTGTTTATGAAACTTATGGTTCACTTACTAAAACTTTTCAAAACATCTACCTAACTAATGAGAATCTGATACACATGAATCATATTCAACTAACCTACAAGTTTTACATACATGGCTACACACATAACCCAACTCCTACACAGTTGCAGACTACCAAACACTTAAAATTTGGGATGACTACCGCAACTGTACTTGCAGCCAACATTTGCAGACTACCAAGCCACAAGTTATACACTACCAAACATAAACGCATCGATTCTAATAACATGTCACTCTTTTGTTTACTTAGAAAGCATATGATTAAACACAACGTACCAGTTGCAGGGTAAACCAACTGAATCTTTCATCCTCATTCGTACTCGGCAGAAGCAGGTTATCCAAAATTTGTACCTCACCATCCTTCATGTTCATGCATACTACAAAGAAATGACGTCCTTGAATAACAGGGAAGAAAACCTGCCAACCATTTAAACAACAACCTATAAATACCAGATTTTTTTTTGAATTGCTACGTGTTATAGGATTGGATACGTGATACATACCAATTGAACACCATCAAGGGTTTTGTACTCGCTTCTATTCACTACATTATCCATGTTCTCGACAAACTTTTCAGATGCCTTTTCGTACTCCCAGCTTAGCATGTCACTAGTCTGTATTCACATGAAATTGTGCTTGTAAGATGTTATCCTAAAATTTATCAAACAAAATTATGAAACTCAATCGTATTCGATATCCTTGGCAACTTACCAGCATAGCTGTGTGGCAATAAAGCCTTGTCACCGTAAGCTTGCTTCTGTGCTTCTCTGCATTGTTAAGTACATGCGTGAATATGTCAATCGCTCCACTGGCTATATCTAAGCCTGGAAAGAGACTTTCAAGCACGACCCGTTCACCATCAACATATTGTGTCTTGAACACAATGTCACTGTCATATACACATGCGTTAAACACTAAATAACATATACTACACGCCGACTACATAACAAATAACTACCACACGGTCCAAAATATTACTACACATGCATTTAGACTTACGTTTCTTTTAATCGAGCACTAAAAAAGCATTCAGCAACTCTCTGTTCGACTTTAGATATGCCATCTCCCAGTGACACTTCCCTGGTCATAAAGGGGGACCTTAGAACCTCAGGCAATAGTCTTTGGCGTTGCGCCCTTGCACGGTAACGATTCGGTTCCAAGACACTTAAAGGCACAGGCTCTTCATACACAGTTACAATCTCTTTGCCTTTACTACCCAGGCTCTCTCTGCCAAACCTTGTTAACCCGTTTGATGTATTGGTTTCACGACCGCGCCCTGAGATGGGATGATTAGGCGTCTTAAACCCACCACCATCTACTTGTTCCTGGTCATCTACAACGCATTTTCCTTGCGTTGCTGGTGGCTGTGTGACATTCAAATCGAACTCCCTACCATCTTCAAAGTCAAGACGCGTCGGTTTCTGTTGATGTTGTCTCTCCCATTCTCTGCACACTTCATCTGATAGGGCAATTATCTCGGTAGGCGTCCCATATACCTGCGTTAATGGGAATACAAAAATCATAAGTTATACCAGTAGTTCATTACTTATATGACCCATTCACCATTAGGTATGTATATCATGTAATAGACATAAGCTGCTATCAACTACCACACGGTCCAAACTATTGCTACACATGTATGCGACTGATGCACATGTAAAACTTGATTTAAACATTACTTTGCGTATTCCCTAACACGTGAATTGTGCAAATATTCTATGTGACTAACCTTCTGCACTAAAGTGTACTACTCATATTTGATATTCAAACAAACAAAACTTGATTTAAACCTGCAACAAGTTTTTATCTAACTATACTGTCCTTTTCAATACTTTCAAGTAAATGTATCCCACCACTTGATTAAACACAAATACACACTCTTCCAAGTAAATGTATCCAGATTTATGTGTGTTACAAGCAACTAAATTCATTACTTAGGTATATAAATGTATCCAAATTTATGTGTGTTCAACGGTTTCATTACTTATACGACCCATTCACCGGTAGGTATCTATATCATGTAATAGACATAAGCTGCTATCACAAGCAACTCAATTCAATTCCTACATAAGCAACTCAATTCAATTCATAACAACAAGAGACTCAAATCAAAAGCTTACACAAGCAACTCAATTCATACATGACACGGGACTGATGCACACAAATCAGCTACTTCACAACCCAATAATTAAGAACATATATTCATAAGAAGAAATACATATTACCTGCGTAAATGGGAATTCAGACTTATCCTGTGCGCCACCATCCTTTTCATTCACACCTTTTTGGGGTGTAAAACAACTCTCGTATGCATCATCAGCTGGATGTTTCTTCTCTTCTGTCTCATGAGAGTACTCACGATTGACAAACAAATTATCTCTGATTTCCATCAAGTCCATAAACCCTTGATCCTCTGGATTACCCTCACGTCCTTTAGCAATCAACAAGTCTGCCAAATCAATGAGTTCACCAGCCCTTTTAAGATATGATGTTGCTTTCTTTTTCATCACCTATCGCAACAAATAAATTATGTATTACGCTTTGATCTAACGATCCAAATTTACGAGACAACCAATACAAAATTATATTAGTCACTAAAACGTACCTCAGCATCATCTGGTACACTCTCACACCCATTGTCGTCAAACACATACTCTTCAAAACCTACATCTTCATCAAGGTCTGCACAAAAAAACAATTTCACTTTGTAACTAACATACACGTTACCACACCACTCTATTTCATATTAATGGAATTAAATTAATCAACGCTTACCCTCATCATCTACTTCCTCATCAGCAGCTATATCATCAGCAGCTGCATCATCAGCAGGTTCCTCCTGGAACATGTATCTATCATCAGCAGCAGCATCATCATCTATTTCTTCATCCATAGCTATATCATCAGCTGCTGCATCATCAACATGTTCCTTTGGGAACCTGTCTCTTTCGAGTTTATGCAACAACTCTGAAGAACATTGCTTGATACGTGTATCCAGCGTGGCATACACAACCTGTGAATCAAATTAATAATTACTAATTAACTATCAAAGTAAAAAAAAAAAAAAAAATTGATTTAATAAACATATACTACACGCCGAATACATAACAAATATATCATACCAGCAGTAGTATAACAGGACCATTGAAATGTCTCTTCCCATTCCACGATCTTCTCGTTCTCACCAAACACTCGACTATATACGTGCACTAGTCTAACTTGAGTATATCCTCTTCGTTTTTAATGCACGTTAGGAACCGAATATTCACGGTATTGCTCAAATTGAGCTCACCAATTGTGGAGAAAAACAAAACCAAAAAATTCAGCTTAAACATCCACCCACCTAGTTCTGTTTTCAATATCTGACTTGCCACATGAGTGTTGTAAAACTTTTTGACACCATCCCCAAACTGTTCCTTCCACTGCTTCACCAACGGGTTCCTATAATCTGCATTCTCACGAGTCTCCAAGTGTACATCCCCCCTTGGTACACCTAACACATTTCTAACTAGGTCTGGTGTAATATCTATACTTCTACCATCTACATACAAGCAACATGTGTTCTCATCAAAGCTATCTAACAGCCAGTACGCTAGACGGGTCGGTATGTCCTTAATCTTAAACTCTAGCAACTCACCAAAACCCATTCTTCTTACATCCTCTTTTTGTGCATCCGACATCTCTGTTATCACGCGAAACAAATTGCCGGGCGGATTTCTTAAACGTACTCTATTAAAATTTCTACCTACATTAGGAACACCGCTATTTTTTCCTTTTTTTGTCTCCGATCCTACTTTACCTTTATTTTCAAACCTTTTTTTGGTAAAAACTTTTTTCTTACTGACAGAAACTTTAGTTATCTTCGTTTTATGCTGCGAAACAAAATCATCGTCCGTCGATGGTCCATCTAAAGCTGCAGCATCTTCATCTACTGACACACCAAATAAAATGAGACAATTACATCAACATATTTAAACACGTACACACTTATCACTTGATCCATTCAATAAAACTGTAATACAAAAAACAATTACCTTTATCAAATAGTTTTGCCACTATTCCGGCTTCTGGTTCCATTTTCCTTTTAGCCGCTGCACGTTTGCCTGTTGACACCACAAGTTTCCATAAATTATACCACTCAATCATAAATAAAATACGAAACACATAAATAATATCTCTTAGATATAAATTACCTTTTCCAGTTCCCTCTCTTTCATGATCCATCTTTTTAGTACCCTTGTCCCTTTTCAACTCCTTATTTTTACGTGCCTCGTCATTCTTCAAACTAGCACCTTTCTCAGTTTCTTTATCCAGCTTTTCTCCTTCAAATTGAACACCTAATACACACAAGTCATCAACTAATACATATTAGTCTATTTAAAACTCTTTTATGAGTGGTATGATGTTATGTTATACACTCTTATATACAAAATTAACCAAACAACCTAATACACATAAGTCGTCAACTGATACAGATTACCCTATTTAAAACTCTTTTATGAGTGGTACGATGTCATGTTATACACATAATCTGCTATCAACTAACACACAGACCAAGCTATTACTAGACATGCAAGCGCCTGATGCACATGACTCATTACATACACATATGTAATTATAAAGTTACGGCATACATTACATACGAAGCAAACAAAGTCAACCTCTTTTTTTAGAACCACAAAACTCCGTTTTTCATTACACAACGCGAACCTCATTGCAGACATGACTCTTATGTACTAATTGCAGACACATATGTAATTTCAAAGTTACAGCATACATTACATAAAAAACAAACAACGTGAAACTCCTTTTCTTAGAAGCACCAAACTATGTTTTCCATTACACTCTTACATACTCATTACAGACATATGTGGACTGATTTAGATAGCCACAGTCTATCAATTGTCAAAGGATGCACATACTTTTCGCTCATTTATTAAATGCAACAACCCAAAAGTTATACCAGTAGTTCATTACTTATATGACCCATTCACCATTAGGTATGTATATCATGTAATACGAATGACCTGCTATCAACTACCACACGTTCCAAACTATTACTAAACATATATGAGACTGATGCACAACTATCAATACACACACACTGGTTTACGTGGTCAATACTTGAAGTCATCTATATGTAGCTAACACACCTTCATATATAACTAGCTACACCACACAAAAACTACTAGTTGTTTATTTCAAAACAGTTAATAAGCAATACACAATCACCTACTTCAACTTATACACTTAATCAACCAATAACTTCTTTTAAAACACAATCATATACAACTAACAGCTAGCTAACTACCTTCCACAACTAATTCACCTCATACACATCCATTAGGTAAGAAGCTTACACAACCATCTCAACACATACATACCAACTGACAAACACACACAATCAACTCACACACATCCCAATAACTAAAAACGTATATTAATAAGAAGCAATACACATTACCTTGATCTTCTTCACTATCTCCATCAACAGTTAGATCGATAGTTTCAGGTTCCTCATTGTCACTTCGTCGGTTCCAAGAGTTAGATCGATAGTTTGGTCGTCTAACCATTGACAGCCTTCCACTTCGCCGGACTGAAACCAAAACACAACAATGTGTTGATTAAAAAAAAGAAAAAAAAACAATCTTTAAAGACTGAATAAAAAAATAAAAAATAAGAAGAACCATCAATCAATTACCAGTCGTTATTTCTTGTCCCTTCGAATTGTGAATCACTTGAGAAACAAAATTCGGCATAGCAACTACACACCTTTTGCTACCAGTATTTAAAGGAAAAATGTTGAACGGAGATTTGGGGATTTTCTATTGATTCATCGATTTTGGGGATTATGATGTTGATTCCGAATTGCATTATATCCGGGTAACTAATTGGGGGTGCTTAATTGTGGATACCTAATTGAAGAAGAAACTAATTGGGGGTAATGAATACTCGTTAATGATGAAGATAATAAATACGATCTTATAAAAACTTGATACACAAAAGCCATTTGTTTGACACTTAATTACAATTGTGCCACCCATCTATTTAATATCTAATCTCATCTATTTACATCGATCCAACGGTCCACGTGTGTACCTATTTTATCTATTTTAAGCTTGTACACCACAATAACGCCCCCTATATATATATATATATATATAGGGTCCCTTTTTTGTCAGAACCACCTTATCTGCGAGAACCACTTATATACTTCTAATAATAGATAGGGTGCAACATATCAATGCAAAATGACATTTTTTAAATATTAAATTTTTTTATTTAATCCGAAAGGGTATAATGGTAAAAGACAATATTTTTTTTAACTAAATACCTTTTTTTTTTTTTTTTTTTTTTTTTTTTTTTTAGATAGTATTCTCTAGATTTAGTGCATATATGTTTTTAGTGCTACAATATGTTTTTAGCATGTTTAGTGCATATATGTTTTTTTAAGATAACATATTTCTAGATTTAGTGCTACAATATATGTTTCAAGAAATAGCTAGGTGCATATACGTTTTTTAATATAATGAAATTTATAACAAACCAAGAAAATAAATGTTATATACAGATATCGATTGAAATACAATTAAAATACAAATTTCTAAAAGCATAAATACATGAATCAAATCGATCTATACACGTGAGTATTTGAAGTTTCTCATCAGATTCTTTCGAACATGTGCGTACGTCTTCCAAGAACATACATACACGCTTTCCAAAAACATATATGTACTTCCAGTTTCTCATCAAATTCGTTAAAACATATGTGCACGTCATCAAAAACATACATGCATGCCTTCCATGAACATATATGTACTTCCAGTTTCTCATCAAATTCGTTAAAACATGTGTCCACGCCTTCAAAGAACATATTGTCACGCATAAAAAAAATAGTCAAGGTTAAATACTTTTAAAATAAAACTCAAGATAACATAACACACATGGGTGCCTCAATAGGAACCATCGAACCAACATATACATCTAATCACCAAATAAGTTGAGAAACCATGGTTTGAGAAAAAATATAGAAGACTAGAACTAAACACCATTATGAGCTTCAATCAATATCTTCCTATACTGCAACAATATTCACTTTGTTAATCGTGATTAATTTTTAATCAAAATTTTTGAATAAGTTAAAGCTGAATACAAACTAAGCTAAATTACAAGGTTAGGCTTTTATCTAAAACTCGTTGACATACTTTGAATTTTTTTAACTCGTTGACCAAGCAAATGGTTAGCTTAAGATTGTGGCACATCATATTCATTTAAAGATTTAAAGTGCGATAACAGAAACGTTGATAAGAAATGCCGAGTAATATATATTATTAAATTAATAACTTATGTGTAGACACTTTTCAATGTTCATATCGCTTGGTCATGTTCAAAAAGAAAAGGTTCAAGACTAAAGGGAATGAAACTTTGTTCTAGTCTTCTAGATCTTTTCTCAAACCATGATGCAATTGTAACGTAACACGTCCTTTGTGAATTCATCAGAAAACCATCTAAGTTTTTGAAGAAAGATAATTTCTAAAAGTAACAACTCCATTCATTATTACCATATAATTTTCAGAACTGCCTTAGAAGAAAAAACTTACACTATTAACGAAGATCCGGATCCACCATTACTAGCGGCTTCACCAAACTAGAATGACAAACCTCGATCCATCAGATCTGCTATTTGTGGATGATGAGGAACATGGTTGTGGTAGAATGGTTTTGTGATGAATTCAGATCCTTACCCTAAATATTAGAACGTGTTTGTGTTTGAACGTGGCTTCAACAAACAACAATAACGGTGAAAGAGAGGCAGCTAGGGTTCTTGAGGAAGAGAGATCAAAAGTGAAAAAGAGTAGATCTGAAAATAATAAAACCTGGGAAACGGTTTTTGTGATATAATCCCCCTTTTTATGGAAGAATTAAATTCCCATATTTTCAATCAAATTAAGTTACATGTATTTTCAAAAATGCCATTATGCATTGGCATGATGTACATTATGTATTATTAGGAGTAAAAAAGGTGGTTCTCGCAGTTTTCGCACTTAAAGTGGTTCTGAAAAGAAAGTTAATATATATATATATATATATATATATATATATATATATATATATATATAGGGGGACTTTCTTACGAGAACCATTTTATCTGCGAGAACTGAGAGAACCACAAAAAACATACATGCACGCCTTTTAAAATAAAATAAAAATACATGCAAATCATCAATAATCGTAAGTATCCACCTATGTTCTTCAATATCATCATGAACTCATCCTCTTTTTTCACAAAAACCTTACACAAGGCCGCAATATTGTCGTTGCACGCCTTATAAGAACATACATGCACACCTTCAAAGAAAAATGTTGTATTTCCAATTTCTTATCAAATTCTTTAGAACAACTATGTTTTTTTAAAAACATATATGTTGTTTTTAGAACATATGTGCAAAAATACAATTATTGAAGGCGTGCATGTATGTTTTTGGTGGTTCTCTCAGTTCTCGCAGATAAAATAGTTCTTGCAAAAAGTCTCACTATATATATATATATATATATATATATATATATATATATATATATATATATATATATATATATATATATATATATATATCATGTATGTTTTTGGTGGTTCTCTCAGTTCTCGCAGATAAAATAGTTCTCGCAAAAAGTCTCACTATATATATATATATATATATATATATATATATATATATATATATATATATATATATATATATAGTGTAAGGTTATTTTCAGAACAAAAAAAAAGTACAAAACTGCGAGAACCGATCCTAGCCATCTATTATTTAATCAATGGTTATAAATGATGGTGGCATGATTGTAATTAAATAAAAAATCAAGGAATGTTTTATAAAGGGTTTAGGGGTATTATTGGTATTTTTTATAATCATTTCAAAACCGTTTAAGATTTACTTTCCCATATAATACGTGATCAATCAATATCAGTTATATTTTATAACCCATTTAGGGTCCATTTTTTCCTCACTTTCAGCCGCCCTCTACTCTCTCTCTCCCTCTCCCCTTTTCCGGCCACTTTCCAGCGACCACCATACGCCCTCACCGCCACTCCTCTCGTTACATCGCCACCACCAAAATGACCCTTGTGATCTCCTCTACACCCTACCATACCACACGTGCCCTTAAAAACCCTCACCGCCGCCATCTCATCCACAACGTGCCACCACCATCATTCTTAATCACCTCCCACGTATAGATCGAGCAAGAAGAAGGTAAGAATACCGAGTCACGCTCGTTGGTGACTCGGTGTGAGTGACTCGTGACTCACCGAGTCACATTCTTGATTATTTTGGGATCGGGTTAGATCGTTCTAAGATCTGTGAGTAGTTTTCTCAATTTGTTCTCTTGATTTTGTTTGTTCCCTGAATTTTGGTGCTAAATCCGTTTTTTGTATAGTTTAGACAGTTGACCTTTTTGTTTTAAATTTGAGATATGTGAAGAATTGTTTTTCGGCTTTTAAAAGTGTGTGTGATTGTTCAGGTTTGGTCATTAGTTAGGAGGTTTGATCAACCACAGAAGTACAAACCGTTTGTGAGCAAGTGCACTATGCTCGGAGATCTTAATATAGGGAGTGTTAGAGAGGTGAATGTCAAGTCAGGGCTTCCGGCAACTACCAGCACAGAGAGGTTGGAACGTCTCGATGAGAAGGAGCACATCCTTGGCGTTAAAATTGTCGGTGGCGACCATAGACTAAAGGTAGTTACGTTGTCCCTTTGTGTATTATGACTTTGGTTATGAGTTTGCTGATGAATGCTAGTTCTTGAAATGCATATATGTTTTATAGCTGATACAAAATCAATAAAAAGAGTGTGCATATGTGTTATTGAGAGTGCATATGTGTTTTTACAGTTTCTGGTGAATTTGATGCCTTCTGTGCATATGTGTTTTTATAGTTTTGGAGTTAAATATATTGAAAGTGCATATATGTTTTTAGTTATGATATAAAGATTTTTTGTGTTTAGTTCTATTTTAAGTGTGCACTTGTGTTTTGTGGTTACAGGTACGAGTATGATGAGCAAGTGCAGCTGCAAACACAAGTGCAGCCGCAGATACAAGTGCACATATACATACAAAGAAATACATGTGCACGCCAAAAAGATGAACCAACTGTTAAAGACATTGGATTATGCACATGTGCACGCTTCATATATTTGTAATCAAATAGGATACAAGTGTAAACAAATGGATGTTTGTGATAAAACTAAATATCATATCACTAGAGTAATACAATTTGTAAATTTTGAAATTGCATAAATCTATTGTTAAAGTTTTGTTGTTTGTATTTATATTTATGTTATATTACTTAAAGATACATGTGCATATACAAAACACATATGCATAAACGAAAAATACAATTGTCATAATATTGTTAGTGGTTAACCTTCTTTTTTACAAAACACATGTGCACATAATGTATTTCCAAAAACCAAAAAAAAAAAAAAAAAAAAAAAAAAAAAAAAAAATCCTAAAATTTAGGAACTAAAAAAATGGTTTATATTTAAAAAATTCAAAAAGAAAATAAAAAAGGTAATTTTACCATGATACCCTTTTGAATTAAATAATAAAAATTAATATCCAAAAAATTCTGATTGGTTGATGCCGGTTCTCGCAGTTCTGTACCTTTTTTTGGTTCTGAAAAGAACCATTCCCTATATATATATATATATATATATATATATATAAACTACAAAGTAAACTGCCAATTCAGCTTCCCCTATAGCTAGTTCTCACTTCTCCCCCTATAGTTATAGCAGTACTGGGGAATTCCTCTATCTTTTTTGAATGAGGAGAGAGAGTACTCATTCCTCTCCCTCTCCCTCTCGAGCTCTAACTCTTCACTTAAGACTTGAGTTTATCATCATCAAATTCCTCCCTTAAACTCAAGTCTCGTCCATCCTTTATTCCAAATTCTTTTTTTGATGGAGTAGAATTTGAACAGTCGCTTCTATGGTAGTTTGTTTGTAACCCGAGAAGCATAGTCTTAGGCCCATTATCAGATTCTTGTTTCTCACACATAACATCATTTTGGTTGTTAATGGTCCATGTACTTTCCTCCCCCACTTTTACATCTCGGTTCACAATCACATTATGGCCACTTTGCAAACCATCCTCCAACAGGATGTTAAGGTCAAGTTTGAACATGCTATTCTTGGCCATCCCAACAAGAACAATTAATATGTCTTATTTATCCTTCACCTACATCAACCGACTCTTCATGTATATCAAGTATCCCTTTTCCGTAAGTTTTCCCAATGCGTTTAGTTGGGGGAAAATACCCTTGTTTTCCACAAAATGTTTTGTGGAAAACAAGGAAAACAGAGATCGCGTTCAAATAAGCGTTTTTCAACAAAATGTTTTGTGAAACACAAAATCCCTTATTTCCCAGCTTAACAAGGAAAATTACAAAACAAATTTTAGTTGTTTTCCTTGTTTTCCTTTGTAACTCCCAACTCTCCCTCCCCTTCTTCAAAATAGAAATACAAACATCAACTAAACGTGTTTTCTATATTTTCAAGTGTTTTATGGATATAAATTTCCCTTCCAAATTTTTAAAAAACTAGAGATAGAAAACAAGAGAATTTTTTTTCCAACTAAACGCACCCATGATGTTTCTCTTCAAATTCGGTATATAATACACATCTTCAACTCGAATTTCTTTGTAATCATCAGACAAACATATAGTACCCCCATCCTTTCACTTGTACCTTTAACTCGTCACCGAACGAGACACGCCCATCTACTACATCTTTCATCTCCAAAAATAGGGGTTTGTTACCACACATTTGCGATTGGAATTCGATCTGGGATTGGGATCTTAGGGCTAGCAGCCATATCGACATGGGCGGCTCTTGGGTGAGCCGGGGAGGCCAACCGGCTAGGACCCGTTTTACGCGAGGGCACATTTTAAAAAAATAAAATCATATATATATATATATATATATATATATATATATATATATATATATATATATATATATGTATTTTTTTAAATAGGTATTAAACATTTAAACTTGGGCCTAATTAAATTCCAATCTTATAACTAAACCTATAACCCATAATAAATTTATAAGCCCAATAAGGGGTCTAAGGGGCATATATTTTTAACGGCTCGGATAAGGCACGTAAATCCTCACAGACGCCTCTGATTGCTAGCAGCCGTATCGAGATACCATATGGTGTCGATAACATCTTCATAAGCCATCATCACAGTATTGTCAACTTTTGCCTCTTCTTCAACAACTTCTTCATACACCATCATAACAGTACCATCAACTTTCTCCTCTTCCTCGATAACGAGGTTCATATTCTCTTCTAGTTTCTTCAGCATTCTACAATCTCTTGCATAGTGACCCACTTTGCCACAATTATAACAATCGTTTGCATTTTCGTCCACTATCTTTGGAAACCTGAAATCTCTTGCATAGTGGCCCAACTTCCCACAATTATAGCAATCGTATGAACGGACTTCTCTACCATAATCGTAGCCTCTTCCAATGCCTCTATCATGACCAAAACCACGCCCACCGAAGTTTCTTTCTCTTCCCTGATCTATACATACATGGCTTCTTCTTCCACAGTCACGTTTGTTTGCAACACCTGATCATCAAATGACTCTTTTTTTCTTCTATATCTTTCTTTGTTCATGTGCCTCTAATGAACCGGCTAGATCATCGATTGTCATGCCTTCTAAATTCTTCAACTCTTCAATCGCACACACCACATTCTCGAACTTCTCGGTTAACGACAGCAAAATCTTCTCTAAAACTCTTGAATCGGTTTGAGTTTTGCCATTTCGTTTTAGTTGATTCGCCACCGTTTGCATACGAGTGATGTAATCGGAAACACCTTCTGTTTCCTTCATCTTCATGGCCTCTAACTCACCAGTCACCACGTAGAGTTTGGAGCCGCACTTGCTTGACTCGGTCAACCCCTTTATATACCTTCTCCAACGTTTCCCATGCCTCTTTTGATGTCGTAGCCTCAACGATCTTCTCGAACCTGACTCATCCACTGATTGAAACAAGAGATAAAGAGCGGTCTTATCCTTCATGCACTTCTCCTTCCATGCCTTTAACTGATTCGTGGACATAGCACCAACTTCACTTGTACTCGGTTCTTCATACCCGGCTGTGACAGATTCCCACACATCTTGCGCACCCATTAATGCTCTCATCTAGATACTCCACTTATCGTAATTCGACTTGTTTAGTTTTGGTAGTGACACATGGCCTAACGAAGTACTGAGAGGATTCCTTTTTACCAAGCTCTGATAAAAATTTGAACTTGGTAACTTCTGTTAGGCTTATTACATTTAGAGTATGATGAAATGTTTTTGGGTGGGGGCTGTTGTTGTGGAAGTAAAAATGAAACAGACACAACAAGAACTTTCTTATTATTTTACTTCACACATAAAACTTACATGCCAACACTTATTTATGATACATCAATAACTTCTATATTAGCTTATGAATAAGTCTAGGGGTCTTAGTGTTAAACTCTATTAGCCATGTATGTGTCGGTTTGTTTGGCTTGTGTCCCAAGCCCAAGACCTACGTTTCTTTCCTTTTAATTGTATCAGCCGACTAGATTCCTAGGCGGTTTGGGAGTCGGTTTCTTACCCCCTCATTCTCTATAAATAGAGATGAGGGGGTGAGGGTTTATGTACGTCATTCTTTCATACTAATCAAAGATCGATTAGGGTACTTACTTGTGCAAAGCTTCTCTTCTTTTTCTGTCGATATTGCTGTGTGTGTCATCTTCACGATCGAAGTAATCCGTGCAAGTAACCAGGGTTGTAGGTTATCGAATCTTACAAGTGGTATCAAGAGCCCGGTTCGCGGGTTTCTGCTGGTTATCTTGGTCGATCGGTTTAGAATAACAAGAAGGTGTAGCAGATCAACAAGTTTACTGTTGTGTTTTTGATCGACAAAAGAAGAGGCTATTGGATCTGGTTGTTTTTTTCCTTGTCGGCAATACACAGGAGGAAGAAAGGGTAAACTAGATCTATGTTTTTATGATAAAGTCAACAACTAAAGAAGGAAAAAAAAAAAGGGAATATTTTAAAATAAACAAAGGGCTTTGTTTATTACTGTTTTTTGTTGTTGTTGTTGTCTTTAAAATAAAAAGGTTATTAATTAAAAGGGTTTTGCACAAGGGGCTTTGTTAGTTTGTGATTGTGAGGGTTTTTTCACAAGGTTTAGCAAATTAATAAAGGGATTAAAGAATGACGGGAGCCAAGTTTGACATCGAGAAATTCGATGGAACTGGTGATTTCGGGTTATGGAGAGTCAAGATGCGTGCTTTATTAATCCAACATGGATGTGAAGCAGCTCTGGAGGTTTTACCCGCGGATATGGATGCTACAGCGAAAGCTGAGCTAAACAAGAAAGCTCATAGTGCCATAATTTTGTGTTTAGGTAACAAGGTTCTGAGAGAAGTTACCGGGGAGACGACTGCAGCGGGGGTTTGGACCAAGCTCGAGACTTTGTACATGACAAAGTCCTTGGCCAACAAGTTGTACCTGAAGAAGAAGTTGTATACATTCTACATGCCGGATGGACGTACGATTTCCGAGCATATAGATGAGTTCAACAAAATCGTTCTTGATTTAGCAAATATTGAGGTAAAATTCGAGGATGAAGATCTTGCTTTATTATTACTCACTTCTTTACCAGCATCATACGAACACTTTGTGGATACCTTGCTTTATGGACGGGAAGCTTTGACTTTGGAGGATGTGATGGCCACACTGAATTCAAAGGAAATCAAAGAAAGGTCTAAGGCCAAGGGGGATGATGGTGAAGGGTTATATGTGAGGGGAAGAACTGATCGCAGGAATTCGCATCAGTCTAGGGGAAAGTCAAGATCAAAGTCTCGAGGTGGAAGACTCAAGTGCTATATTTGCCAGTCTGAGGAGCACTTGAAGAGAAACTGTCCAAAGAATAATCGCAAGAAGTCAAATGGTTTCGTCAAGAAAGATGATCAGCCAAGCTCCAGTGGTTCGATTTATGACGGTTCTGAGGTGATGATGGTTATGAGTGCAGAGGCTCTGCTAGATTGGATCATGGATTCAGGAGGTTCATACCACATGACACCCAGGTTAGATTTATTTTTTGATTTTCTGGAATGCGATGGGGGCAGGGTACTGTTGGGTGACAACAGGGAGTGCAAGATCAGAGGTATTGGCAAGGTAAGGGTACAACTGAAAGATGGGTCAAGTTTTGTGTTACACAATGTCAGGTATATTCCTGAATTGAAAAGAAACTTGATATCGCTGGGAACTCTTGAAAAAGAGGGATATACCGTAAAAATGCAGTCGGGCAAAATCAAGGTGATTAATGGTTCCAGGGTTATTTTATCTGGAACCCGAAGGGATAATTGCGTATACTCTTTGGATGGCCATGCAGTGGCGGGTGAGCTTAATGCTAGTGTTGAAGAAAAAGACAGTCTTGCGCAGGTTTGGCACAAAAGACTGGGACATATCAGTGAGGCGGGACTTCAGGTGCTAGAAAAGCAGGAGCTGTTTGGAAAGAAGAGTCTAGGTAAGCTCGATTTTTGTGAGAATTGTGTTCTGGGAAAGTCACATCGAGTCAGTTTCGGTGTAGGAAGGCACACTACTCAGGGAGTGATAGACTATGTTCATTCAGACTTATGGGGTCCGTCTCAGGTGGAATCATTGGGAGGTAAGAGGTATTTCTTATCTATTGTTGATGATTATTCCAGGAGGGTATGGGTTTATATTCTCAGGTTCAAACACGAAGCATTTGGAAAGTTCAAAGAGTGGAAGCAGTTAGTAGAAAATCAGACTGGGAGGACGGTTAAGAAGCTTAGGACAGATAATGGTCTTGAGTTCTGTAACCGGGAGTTTGAACAGTTGTGCACAGAGAGTGGGATTGCTAGACATTTGACAGTTGCCGGGACGCCGCAGCAGAATGGATTAGCAGAACGGATGAATAGAACTCTCATGGATAAGGTACGCTGTTTATTAATTCAGTCTGGATTGCCCAAGACCTTCTGGGCGGAAGCGACATGTACGGCCGCATATCTTATCAATAGGTCACCATCGACAGCGATTGAGAAAAAGACACCTATGGAGATGTGGTCGGGACATCCAAGTGATTATGGGATGTTGAGGATTTTCGGCTGTGTCGCATATTCACACGTTAAACAAGGTAAGCTCGAGCCGAGAGCGGTAAAATGCGTTTTTTTGGGGTATCCTGAAGGTGTGAAGGGGTACAGGCTATATAGGCTTGATAATGAATCACCTAAAATAGTCACTAGCAGGAACGTGGTCTTCAATGAAAGTGTCATGTACAAAGACACATTGAAGGATTCTGGTGCAGGTACTGATAAGTCTGTTGAGGAATTACAGGTTGAGGTGGAACTGCAAAGGTTAAATAATCATTCGCTTGAGGAAGATCAGACAGATGATCAGGAAGATGGCAATGATGAAGATGCAGGGGATCAGGATCATGATCAAACACCGGATCTCACAGATTATCAGTTGGTTCGGGATAGAGAGCCAAGGACAAGAACGAAACCTTTGAGGTTTCGAGATGAGAGTAATATGGCTGCTTACGCGTTTGCTGCAGCAGAGGAAGAAGATACTCATGAACCATTGACATACCAGGAGGCAGTTGCTTGTGAAGATAGTTCTAAGTGGAAAGCTGCTATGGATGAAGAGATGAGTGTCTAAATACTCATCATTTTATTCCCATTTGAACTGCAAAAATGACCAAAAACACCCAAATTATATTGCAGATATCCTTGTTTTTGTGTTTATATATGTGCAGGTACGAATATGAGAAAAAGATAAAAAGAAAGGCAAAATAGACAAAAAGCCGAGCACGAGATTTGAAAAGAGCACGAAATTGCGAGTCTATCGTTAATTTTATTTGGAGCATCGCGACAAAAGAAAAAAAAATATATAAAAAAATAATAAAATACAATGTCGAAAAAAAGAAAAGAAAAGAAAAAGAAGAGAAGCAAAAGATATTAATGTTGCTATATCACACGTTGGGCCCATTTGTTTCTAATTGTCAACAGCAGAAACAAAAGAAGGAAGCAAAATGAAAAATGAGAAGATAGCACTATATTCAAGCTTCTTTGTGAAGCTTCTCCTCCAGCGAATCAAAAAGTGCCACGTGGCCATGTGGAGAAAATTTAGCCGCCTCTTGCTGCTATAAATAGAGATGCTCCGGACAGTTTTTATTGAGTAGTAGAGTAGTTTTAATTTTTAGTACTCAGTAGTGTAGAATAGTTTTTTTTTAGTCAGTAGTGTCATTTAAATGCTTTCAGGATTTTATTACTTTTTGACAAATTGTAATAAACCTATTTACAGTACCAATTTCAATCTACTTATTGTCATTTTACTGCCTATCTTTATTACTTGTCATTTAAATGCTTTCAGGATCTTATTACTTTTTGACAAATTGTAATAAACCTATTTACAGTACCAATTTCAATCTATCTTTATATTTCAATTTATGCTTAATCGTACCTTAATTTTCAAGTCATTTAAATATTGTATCCTCTAGCTCAATTCAGACATAAAAAGAGATGCATGAGCTTGTTAAGCTCGGCTTATTTTCCAAATAAGCCTTGACACCTCTTAAGTTTGAGAGCACTTAAAATTTAGTTTGTCTGTTTATTTTTAGTTTTCTTTTGTTTAGTAATTATTCTAGTTTTAATACTAGTCCGATCTATTCTAGTTTTAATACTAGTCCTAGTAATTTAGCTTTATATATTATTGTTTATTTATTGTCATTTTTTTTACGTAATGATTATTATCGTTGTTATTAGCATAGATTTTATTATGTACGAGTAGTTTTATATAAGTTTATTTAGAAATCGGTGGTTTCAACTTTATTAACAAATTTGCTTCATAACTCGCTTTTAATTTATATTCACATGTTTTAGCGTAAAAATCCAAAACACCTTTTTTCTATTCAATTTCACCCGATCACAAATTCGTTTTATTACAGATTTCACGCCTCGTTGGGACTTAACGACCCGGGGAAACACTAAACTCCTTTGGTAAATTGCATCGTGCCCTAGATTGTTTGACTCTTGTTGACCATTTACTTGGTCGATATTAGTTGACCGTTTGGGGCCGATCAAATTTTGGCGCCGCTGCCGGGGAGGTGTGCTGCGTAGATCGAATTTGCAGTATCAGTGATTGTTGGATATACATCCATTGTATATTTACCATCCTTGTTCATATTCTCTTATTTATATATATATATATATATATATATATATATATATATATATATATATATATATATATATATATATATATATATATATATATATATATATATATATAAAAACCAAAATTATCGTTAAGTTAATTCGTTTGACGGATCGATTACCAAAAATATTTTTCTTCTTAATCTATTTTTATCAAAAATACCAAAAATATTCATCTTTACCCTCTTACCCTTTTTAATTCTTTATCCCTTTATCCTCTTAAACCGTTTGATTCTATCTTCTTAAACCTCCTTAATATTTAATTCTCATGTCGTCACGGGGCTATCACTGTTGTGATTGTAAAGGTCCACTGGATGATAATAATCGTTGTTCCAAGTGTAAGTGTGAGCAGTGTGGAGAGCATGCACCAAAAGGATTTTGTTATTGGTGTGAAGTAGCCCGCAAAAGAGAGCTTAATTCCATCATTAATTCCATCAAAAGTTTTTCCGAACGCCCTCCACAACCCCAGCCATCTTCACTCACTCAGCATAATTGTTTTATATGTGAAGATCCGTTGGGGGATGATTCACAGTGTGAACGATGTTTTTGCAAAGGATGTGGGTTTACTCATGGACTTTGCACGTGTTGCACTTCTGAAATCCAAAATACACTTGATTATCCAGCTTTTCACCACGATTTCTGTACCCCTTCTCAGGATTCATTTTGGCAAGAACCGTGTTATCAAAACTTCGGGTATGACCAATATCCATATGATTCACCGAATCAGTCACAACAAATGTATTGTTGTGAGTTCTGTGGTGGTCCACATTATGAATCCGATTGTCAAACGAGGACCCCGCTTGTCTATGAGCATGGCCCTTGTGACAATTATGATCATTCTTATCACGACCAGCCTCCACAGCATCAAACGATTCAAACTCAGTCTCAGCTACCTCTTGAAGAATCTTTCGAAGACGTACTCCAAAAACTTAAAAATTTTGTGGATACACTTAATGATTCGGCTGTTAAAAAAGCCCAAGAAGAGCGTCATGGTGAATCTATGGAAGAGTTACTTGCCATAGAGCGAGCTGCACACAATCGTTTCTTATTTAATCAGGCGTGCATGCTCGATGACGACGATGATGACGAGGAAAGTAATATTCCTTTGAGCGATATCACTTCTCAACTCCCTCAGTCCATTGCAAACACATCATCCTTTCCAACTTTGAATCCCGAGGACTCTCGTATTATGGGGGATGAGCATATTAGCACTATTCCTGAAAAGGAATCGGACGAATTCATAAAGTCTAGTGCTGAGAACCTTATCCCAATCCCAAGTGAGTCTGAGGATATATCCGACAGTGAGAGTGAAAAGGATGACTCTTTTGGTGAAGAGAAATCAGATGAGGACTTTTCAGATACCTTCTTAATGGGGGACAAGAAAATCGAAATCAATCCTCTTAAGGAAATTGATAACCTTGTTCCAATTCCAATGGTGTCCGAGGAATCCTCTGATCTTCCTGAATCTACTTCCCAAACATTTGATATGACTATCACAAATCCCTTGTTAGACTTTGATTCTGAATTTACTCTAATTTCAGATAATCAAATTTTTGAAAGTGATGAGTCAGATATGGAGACAATAATAGACGAGGTGCAAACTTTTAGCATTCCATGTGCAGCACCAGTCCCACCTCCGTATATCCTTCCTGAGCCCAAACTCAAAGACGTACTTCATAAAAGTGATTATCTTCTTGAGGAGTTTCTTGATGAACTCGCTCACATCGATCCAATCCCACCTGGGGATGAAGATGATGACTTTGATTTCAAATCAGATCTGAGAGAAATTGAATATCTTTTATATCGTGATCCATCACTCGATTCAACTAATTGTGCCTCTAGTTTGGGGGAGTTAACCGATAAACTATCTCACATCATATCTTCGCCGGAGTATGATCACTCTAAAGACTCGGAGGGAGACGTGATCTACAGTGAGCAGTTGCTTATTAAAGACACTATCCCGAATCTCCATTCTGAGGTGCGTCTAGATCATGATTTTAAAAGCTTAAATGACAAATCTGATAATAATGACAATTATATCATAATTGTTATCGGGATCTTTCTACCTTTCTTCACCTATACGGTGACTTGTCCTCTCATTCTCCCATTTGGAAATGAGGACAAAGTTTTTGACCCCGGCATCTTTTTTGAGCTGGATGTATCTCATCGGAGTGGATCTTTCAAGAAATTCAATGTTGATCCAAACATCCTGAATGAAAGTCCGATGGAGATTGTCTCTTCCACATGCTCCCCCAAGAACAAATGAATTCGGGGTCGAGTCAAGCTAAGTGACTCGGTGAACAAAAATATTAGCAAAACATGGGTTTTCACCCATGTCTCTGACTTCTTTTTTTTTTTTTCTAACACCTTAGTGTGGGGGAGTGCCCCTGCTGTTGTATATATATATATATATATATATATATATATATATATATATATATATATATATATATATAATATATATATAAAAGTGTGTATATATAAAATAATGGCTATTAGTATTTCCTTTTTACGTTTCAAGTGTCGGCATAATAGCCGGTACTTTGAATATTGAGGGCAATATTCAGTTCTAAGTGTGGGGGGGAATTCTAGCGAATTTGATCATATGTACCATCTAGTACCCCCATTTTGGCCAAAATTAAAAAAAAAAAAAAAAAAAAAAAAAAAAAAAAAAAAAAAAAAAACAACTCACTTAGAACGCAATAAATGGTTATCAGTCCGCCATGTCTAACCCACATAAGGATTGGCTAATCCGAGAGCAAACGGCTCTTGGTAAAGATATATCAAATCCGTTCATGGCTTACAATTTGCCAAAAATTGTATGGTATTCAACTCCCCATATCCTTATAAGTTAAGAGTTGGCTAGTCCAGAAGCAAACGGCTTTTGGTAAAGACAAATCAAATCCGTTGACAGCTGATGGTTTGCTCAAAATCATTTGGTTATTAATGTACCAAAGTATCATACTAAAACATTGGCTACTCCAGAAGTAATGGCTTTTGGTAAAGAGACATAAAATCCATTAAATTTTCATAAAAGATTGCTAGGGACTAGCAATAGTTTAGTGTGGGGGATTGATGAGTGTCTAAATACTCATCATTTTATTCCCATTTGAACTGCAAAAATGACCAAAAACACCCAAATTATATTGCAGATATCCTTGTTTTTGTGTTTATATATGTGCAGGTACGAATATGAGAAAAAAGATAAAAAGAAAGGCAAAATAGACAAAAAGCCGAGCACGAGATTTGAAAAGAGCACGAAATTGCGAGTCTATCGTTAATTTTATTTGGAGCATCGCGACAAAAGAAAAAAAAATATATAAATAAAATACAATGTCGAAAAAAAAGAAAAGAAAAGAAAAGAAAAAGAAGAGAAGCAAAAGATATTAATGTTGCTATATCACACGTGGGGCCCATTTGTTTCTAATTGTCAACAGCAGAAACAAAAGAAGGAAGCAAAATGAAAAATGAGAAGATAGCACTATATTCAAGCTTCTTTGTGAAGCTTCTCCTCCAGCGAATCAAAAAGTGCCACGTGGCCATGTGGAGAAAATTTAGCCGCCTCTTGCTGCTATAAATAGAGATGCTCCGGACAGTTTTTATTGAGTAGTAGAGTAGTTTTAATTTTTAGTACTCAGTAGTGTAGAATAGTTTTTTTTTAGTCAGTAGTGTCATTTAAATGCTTTCAGGATTTTATTACTTTTTGACAAATTGTAATAAACCTATTTACAGTACCAATTTCAATCTACTTATTGTCATTTTACTGCCTATCTTTATTACTTGTCATTTAAATGCTTTCAGGATCTTATTACTTTTTGACAAATTGTAATAAACCTATTTACAGTACCAATTTCAATCTATCTTTATATTTCAATTTATGCTTAATCGTACCTTAATTTTCAAGTCATTTAAATATTGTATCCTCTAGCTCAATTCAGACATAAAAAGAGATGCATGAGCTTGTTAAGCTCGGCTTATTTTCCAAATAAGCCTTGACACCTCTTAAGTTTGAGAGCACTTAAAATTTAGTTTGTCTGTTTATTTTTAGTTTTCTTTTGTTTAGTAATTATTCTAGTTTTAATACTAGTCCAATCTATTCTAGTTTTAATACTAGTCCAATCTATTCTAGTTTTAATACTAGTCCTAGTAATTTAGCTTTATATATTATTGTTTATTTATTGTCATTTTTTTACGTAATAATTATTATCGTTGTTATTAGCATAGATTTTATTATGTACGAGTAGTTTTATATAAGTTTATTTAGAAATCGGTTGTTTCAACTTTATTAACAAATTTACTTCATAACTCGCTTTTAATTTATATTCACATGTTTTAGCGTAAAAATCCAAAACACCTTTTTTCTATTCAATTTCACCCGATCACAAATTCGTTTTATTACAGATTTCACGCCTCGTTGGGACTTAACGACCCGGGGAAACACTAAACTCCTTTGGTAAATTGCATCGCGCCCTAGATTGTTTGACTCTTGTTGACCATTTGCTTGGTCGATTTTAGCTGACCGTTTGGGGCCGATCGTTCTAAGTGGAAAGCTGCTATGGATGAAGAGATGGATTCTCTGAGGAAGAATAAGACCTATGAGTTAGTAGATCATCCAGCTGGGCAAAAGCTGGTGAGCTGCAAATGGCTGTTCAAGATAAAGGAAGGGATTAAAGGTGTTCAAAAGCCTAGGTACAAGGCAAGGTTGGTGGCTCGTGGATTCACACAGAGGGCAGGTATTGACTATAATGAAGTATTTTCACCTGTAGTTCGACACACATCTATTCGGGTTATACTTGCATTAACTGCGTGTAGAGATTATGAGCTGGAGCAGCTTGATGTAAAGACGGCATTTTTACATGGGAATCTTGAAGAAGTGATCTACATGAGGCAGCCATCGGGATATGAACAAGGTAACAAGGTATGTTTGTTAAAGAAATCCCTTTATGGTTTGAAGCAGTCACCTAGGCAATGGTATAGGAGGTTTGATGAGTACATGCTGAGCAACAAGTTTAAGCGTAGCAGTTACGACAGCTGCGTATATTACAGGAGTTATGCACCAGGTGAGTATATCTATCTACTGTTATATGTAGACGATATGCTGATTGCTTGTAAAAGCAAGGCTGAGATTGGGTCTATCAAGTCTTTGCTTAATAAGGAGTTTGACATGAAAGAACTCGGGGAAGCAAAGAAGATTCTTGGTATGGAGATCATCAGGGATCGGAGTCGCAAGATTCTGAGGGTGTCACAATCCGGGTATGTTTCTAAGATTTTAAATAATTTTAGAATAGACAATGGGAAATCGGTTCAGATGCCATTGGGTGGGCACTTCAAGCTGTCGTTGAAGGATTGTCCGGTTAGGGATTGTGATGTTGAAAGGATGAGTAAGGTGCCGTATTCAAATGCGGTTGGGAGCTTAATGTACTTGATGGTGTGCACGAGGCCAGACATAGCGTATGCAGTAAGTGTTGTTAGCAGATATTTGGCGAATCCAGGTAAAAATCATTGGGAAGCAGTGAAGTGGATTTTGAAATATTTGCGGGGTACTGCAAACGTGGGTTTGGTGTTTGGGACAAATCATGGCAACCATGTGGACGTAACAGGTTTTGTTGATTCAGACTACGCAAAGGATCCGGATAAAGGTAGGTCGATCACAGGTTACGCGTTTTTAGTACAGGGATGTGTTGTAAGCTGGAAGGCAACGCTACAACACGTGGTAGCTCTTTCAACTACAGAGGCGGAGTATATGGCCCTTACGGAGGCTGTGAAGGAAGCTATTTGGCTAAGGGGACTCTTGGAAGAGCTGGGCGTGGAGCTTAACACTGTGGCAGTTAATTGTGATAATCAAGGCGCGATTCACTTATCGCGGAATCATGTTTTTCATGAAAGGACTAAGCACATCAATGTGCGTTATCACTTTATCAGAGAGGTCTTGGAAGCAAAGACGGTTGAAGTTCTGAAGGTGGGTACTGAACACAATGCTGCGGATGCCTTGACGAAGGTGGTACCTGGACTTAAGTTTCAGCATTGCTTGGAGTTGCTGAGCGTCGGTGTAGGCTAATATAAAGCCTAAGGTGGAAATTGTTACAATATTAGTCTCTATATTAGCTTATGAATAAGTCTAGGGGTCTTAGTGTTAAACTCTATTAGCTATGTATGTGTCGGTTTGTTTGGCTTGTGTCCCAAGCCCAAGACCTACGTTTCTTTCCTTTTAATTGTATCAGCCGACTAGATTCCTAGGCGGTTTGGGAGTCGGTTTCTTACCCCCTCATTCTCTATAAATAGAGATGAGGGGGTGAGGGTTTATGTACATCATTCTTTCATACTAATCAAGGATCGATTAGGGTACTTACTTGTGCAAAGCTTCTCTTCTTTTTCTGTCGATATTGCTGTGTGTGTCATCTTCACGATCGAAGTAATCCGTGCAAGTAACCAGGGTTGTAGGTTATCGAATCTTACATTTATGATACATCAATAACTTCTAGAAGAACCTAAAAGCATAACTGATATAAACTACTAAAATAAAACTGCAAAGTAAACTGCCAATTCTAATTCAAACATAGGTCCCATGTTTCAGCTTCCATCTTCACTTAAGACTTGAGTTTATTATCAACAGGTACAGCAAAAAATAGATATAGCCAATGGTAAAGGAGAGAAACTCATAACTGGTGTGGAAGAGTGGGTGAAAAAGGCGGATACTGAAATATCAAAGGCTGAAGAGTTTCTTAATGAAGAAGCGAATGCCAAGAAGACGTGCTTTAAAATTGGATTGTGTGGTAATTGGCACACCCTTTACCATTACGGTAAGAGGGCAACAAAGATGTCTCCTTATCTTCTCCGTCCCCTAGAAGGTGGCAAGGGTTATGAAACTTGTGATGTCTCTGTACATACTCCTGCACCTGGACAACTGGAATCCTACCAAAACAAGAATCTTGTTGATATCGTCACCCAAAAATCAGCTTTGGGGGATATCATTACAGCTATTGAAGACGAAAGCAAACAAATAATTGGAATCTATGGCATAGGAGGTGTAGGAAAGACGACATTAGCCATGGAAGTTAGTGCAAGAGTAAAACATCTATTTGCTGCGGTTGCATTTACAACTGTTTCCCAAACTGTAAGTGTTGAAAAGATTCAGAAAGATATCGAGGACGCAACAAAGAGAATAATGAAAGGGGAAAAGATTCTTATCATACTAGATGATGTTTGGGAGATGGTGGATCTGGAAAATTTGTGCATTCCATGTGGGATTAATCACAGAAGCGAATCTGTGTGTGAGAAAATGAATGCCCATAAGATATGTGTAAATGCATTGCCAAAAGAGGAAGCTTGGATTCTTTTCAGACGTGTGGTTGGTGTACGAGTGGAGACAGACGCCGATCTGAAACGAGTTGCAGTGAAGGTTGCTGAAGAATGTGGTGGATTGCCATTGTTCCTTAATGTAGTAGGAAATGCTTTGAAACATAAAAGCATTGAAGATTGGGACAAGGCTCTTACTCGACTTCAGGAACATGCACCAACACGTTTAGTCGGTGCAGATCCAGATATAGGGAAAGCATTTACTCGTTTAAAACTAAGTTATGACTTCCTTGATAATGAAGCCCGATTGTGCTTCTTACTGTGTAGCATGTTCCCTGAAGATGAAAAAATTTTGTTGGAAGACTTGGTACATTATACGGTGGGCCTGGCAAAGTCTCATGGCTTCAAAAGCATGGAGGATGCAAGACAGAGTGTTGAAGATGCAGTGAATATACTCACATCTTCTTGTTTGTTATTGAAACTGGATGACAAAAGGCATACCAAAATGCATGACGTTGTTCGTGATGTGGCATTGCTAATTGCATCTGAAGGTGATGGTAAGAATATTTTTTTAGTGGAGGCTGGGAAAGGGTTAACAGAATGGCTACCAAGAAAAAACGAGTTAGAAAGGTACACTGGGATCTCACTCATGAACAATAAGATCAGAGAGCTTCCTAACTATGAGCTTCACTTACCACACCTTGATATTTTCCTTATACGGGAGAGATATGATTCCTGGCTGATATTGCCAATGTTTTCGGATGAACTCTTTCGAGGCATGAAGGAAGTTAAAGTTTTAGATATGTCGTACCGTAACAGCCAACCCCTGCCACAATCGTTTAAGCTTCTCACAAAACTTCGAATGCTCAATCTTTCGGGAAATGATAAATATCTCGATGATATTTCTATACTTGCAGAGATGCAAGACCTTGAGATTCTAGTTCTCGATGAGACTGGAATCAAAGAAATTCCTGAAGAGATTGGTCAGTTGGTCAATTTGAGGCACCTTAGAGCTATTAATTGTAAAAATCTATATCATGTAGCACCGGGTGTCATATCAAAGCTCTGGAGGTTAGAAGAGCTGTTGATTGGATTCCAGTGGGTGCTGGAAGGAATCTATGAGCGTATTGTTGAGATAATGAACTTGTCGAACCTCACATATTTGGCTTTACAAGTGCCGCGTTTTGATGTGATTCCTGAAGGTTTCAATCCTCGAAAACCAAAAGGATTTCTTATCCAAATTGGAGGAGGCAACTTTACATATTATTCCGATGCCGGTTTAAAACATCGACATCTAGTTATTACGACTGATTATGATGAGATTCCATCCTTGAAGTGGAATAAGCAATTGATTGAGGCAAGTCACAGTACAGAACTCTATTCCATTAAAAACTTGAAGAATATCCTGCCCCAGCTGTATCATGAAGGCTTCAATGAATTAGAGCATATCAAGTTGCATCAATGCTACAATGTTTCATGCTTGGTTGATACAGCAAACTGGGATCAATTTCATTCGTCTAAACACCTTGGAGAAGGCAAAATTAAGGACAAGTTTTTTGGGAAACTTAAACACCTCAGTTTGGGATTTCTAGATAGTTTAGAGGTTCTATGGAATTGCCCACATCAATATATAAGTCTGAGTCACCTAGTAACCCTTCATATTTGGGGGTGTCCTAAGTTAGTAAAAGTATTCCCGGTGAGTGTAGCACAAGTGCTTGTCAATCTGCAGAACCTAAGTATTGGATTGTGTTATAGTCTAGAGGAAGTGATATGGGATGGAGATGAGGAAACCAGTAAAAGTGAAACTGAACATTCTGAATATATTATGTTCCGTTCCCTTGCCAAGATTAATTTGTTCGCTTTGAAAAGTCTAGAAAGGTTCTACTCAGGGCATTCTACCATCAAATATCCGTCTTTGGTGGAAGTAAATATCATCGATTGTAAAAGCATGAAGATGTGGGGACCTGGAATCCATGAAACACCGAAGCTCAAGTTTGTGAATAATGTGCAACTGGATGGACCTGATGCCACCATTAATTATGCTGTGAATAAAATCTATGAGGCAGAGAAAAACGAAGCTAGGGTAATAAGAGTTCTTTAGTTACGTGTAGAATTTGATACGATTAATTTGCCTTCCAAATCTTACACTTCTTAACTTGTTGTTTTTATTTTAATTACATTGTAATCTCTAGCTTTTTGCTAGCTATGAACACTATATTCATTACTGTAGTCTTTTTTTGAGCGTTTTGTATGATACATGGAGTCGTTTTTTTTAGCGTTGTGTGGCTTAATTTGTTTTTTCTTAGTTGTACATCATGAAGCTCTCATAGAAAACTACTGTCTCTCACCTTTTACTTTTTATTGAATCTTGAGATATATCGTAGGAAAATATGTTTGACATTAATTTATATCTAGCCGAAGTGTACTATTATATTAGCTGTAGTTTTTATTGGATTTTGGTAAAGAAAACATCCACCAAAGGACCTGATCATAGTTGAGATCTGGAGGATTTCCTCTTACCTACCCTTATCACGTTCATTGGTCTCCTATGGTGGTCTTTTACTCCGTTTTCACAAAATATATACTTCACTTTCGTGGCACTCCCGTAGAAACAGTTGGCGGGTTAACACCTTTGTCCGATCATTTTCTTCCATATCATCTCATGATTTCTGGTCATCTCAGCTTAGATCTCGTCATACGCGCCTTTGCCTTAATTTCAGGCTCTACAATCACTACACCTAAATTGTTATCTTTGAATCTTGACCATCTCCAACAAACACTCCTTTTTCCAGCAAGTTTCAACCATGACCGTTGAGAGTTTCACCCTGTCCAAGGATGCATTGCCTCCATTTCATTCTATCTTGTTCGTTGAGATTTGAAAAAAGGGCTTCAAGTATACATTGCAAGCAGTGTCTTTAGCATTTGCAGGTGGCCGTGGATTTTCAATACCCGTTGTCTTAAGCTAGTTAAAAAGGTAACATTTGTTTGTTTTCAATCATTTGCAGGCAGTCGGATGTAGTGTTCTGCCAATTCTTTTGTGGTTTGAAGCTTGCTCATGGTAGGAGTGCTAGCTATAGATTTTATTTGTTGAAGACCTTCGAATATGTAATCATCTTGGTTGCTTCTCTTAAGGCGTATTTGGGGTTTCATCATCAACCGTGTCTGCTTCATACCCCTAGTTCATCATGACGTGCATTTATGAGCCAAGGGTCAAGTTTTTTCACTTGTGTTGTTTGTAGCAATTTGGGTTTTTGTTAGCAAGGTTAGCTCAATTGGTAGGCAAAATTTTTAATATAAATGTATTAATCAATCAAATTGGAATTTCAAGGATCATCTTGATCCAAATGATCAATATGTTGAACTAAGAAGGAATCTACACCGACAAAGCTAAATCATTACAGTAAAACTAAATACTTGCATTAGCAATAAAACTGTCTTATGATATGAGATAAAAGAACACATTACCTATGTAACAAAAAATAGAAATAAATTGCTATAAATCATAGTGAAAAATTCAGTGATCATAAACTGTATTCGAATTTACCAAAGGTAGTTACCTATGTAACAAGTTAGATGAAGAAGTTTGTGTTTTCTTTCGATAGAATTTACCAAAGGTAGTTAAACATGGGCAGGTGGGTTACGGGTCAAATTGGGGTTATGAAATGATTGACTTTGTGGGGCGGGTCAGCCCCAAGATACGGTGTTTGATGATATGCACAAATAAAAAGAGACGTTGTTGTCTTGTTGACTGCGTATTAGAGGTATGCTAACATGAACGTTCAGCATTGCGAATTCTCAAATGGTTGCTCGGAATAGGATTAGGCAAAATACAGGTATGCGTCGAGAGAGTTCAGTTAGAACTTCGGATGAATTAGTTAGGAACAATTTTCTTTAATTGTGGGACTTTGATAGTTTATGTGGCTGCCTATAAGTTAATTAGTTAGGACCCATGTCCTTAGCAACCGATTTTTTGAATTTCCCTAACTTAGGTTAACAAATCAACTTTCTAAACTTGGATGGGATCATCTCAAGCCTTTAACTAGAAGAACATTTGTTGATTTTCATTTTTTAAACCTCTGTTAAACACGCAACGGTTCGTAACTACAGTTTTTTTCCCCTTAAATGTTAGAATATGGCTCAAGTGTCTCTATGAAGCTGTTGACACTAAACAGCTGCAAAGAAAGAAAACTTTGGGAGACATCTCATGTTTCAGAAAATAGTCCGTAGTATACTACTCTCATAACATACCTAGAAAAACTGTGACAAGCAACGGTATCCACAACTCAATTGCATGTATCTGATATGTTTTTAAAATAGTCCGTAGTCTAAGATTGGCCAAAAGTTTTTAACAAAACCATCCATCTGATATGTTTCAAGGCCTTACTAGATAATAACATGCGTCCAAAACAACGACACCCGGATACTAAGACCTATATCAGGTCCTAGTGAATGTTTAGAACAGAGCCCAAAGATCACTATTAGATAGCCATATGTATGGTCTTGTTACATAAGTGCTTTCACAGCCCAACTAAATTTTAGCTAAGCCTTCTTGTTAAAATGATTGCATAAAAGACAGATAGCGCCACAATCCCAACTCCAGAATCACCTCCACGAGAAGAGATTTTTTATATTGGGACGACTTTTTAGGCTCAAAAGCGGTGTTCACACTGCCACACTGGGTCCCGTTTTCAGACACAATAATTGATCTAGACAAAATTTGAAAGAAACCACCACTTATTAAAGTTGATAATTGAGGCATGAGATTCTCAAAATGGGCCACACTGGGTCAAAAGGGGTGTTTACACAGCCACACTGGTCCAGTTTTCAGACACAATAATTGATCTAGACAAAAGTTGAAAGAAACCACCACTTATTAAAGTTGATAATTGAGGCATGAGGTTCTCAAAATGGGCCACTATCCACGAAACTGATGTGATGTTCTATTATTTTTTGTTATACATGTACAAATAGGGGTGTTCACAAATCGGGTAATACCTACAGGAATTGAAAACTAAAACTGAACCGAACCGAATAAAACTAAACGAATTTATAACCAAACCGAATTTGTCGAAACCGAACCGAATGGAATTAAATATTCGGTTTTCGGTTTGGATATGGTATTGGCAAAATGAATACCAAACCGAAAACTGAAAACCGAATTTATTTTTATATATTTATATATATACAAAAACCATTAAAAACCCTTAGTATAAATATAAATTTTTTTAAGCTTGAATTTTTTATTATTTTTTTTTTAATTATATAATTAAGTGAAAAGGAAAATATAAATTATGTAATTCAGGTTATTCGGGTCAACAGAAAACCGAACGAATTCAAATTCGGTATTCGGTTCAGTTAAATCCAATTTGAATTCGGTTCAGTTCGGTTGGGTTTAGGTTTTACAATACCGAGGAAAAAAAAATCAAGCTAACTGAACAGAATAAACCGAAAAACCTGATAACCGAACCGATCAACACCCCTATATACAAAGTTTTACATCATTCCAGTAAAAAGATATTTAGGATTTTGAGTTGATGTTGTAGTGACTTTGAGTTAATTAATGAACAAATCTTAAAAACTTTGAAATGTTTAACAAATTTGAGCTTATAACTGGCCTTTGATGTATATAACCATTTATAAATCTTATGAAATATACAAAACGAGCGGGGTAGCCCGCGCGTTGCTACGGGAGTATTTTTAAACAACCATATGTTAATCACTAATAGCAATATACATTTCTTTGTAACAGGCATTAACTGTTCCATGAGTTCATAAGTGGATTCTTCTTTCAACTGATGTATCTGCAATAGGAGAATGAGAATAAATTTAGTGAAGGTTAAAGAGTGTGTGGTGTGCAAAGTTATGGTAGCATATGAGATAAGTTCGAAAGTAACTTTTTATGACAAATTGAAAATAAGAATCCACCAACGTTACATTCAACCAATAAAGTGTATTAACAATATATTTGTAGCATAGGGTAAATGTATAGGTAGAATGATATAGTTTAATAGTAACAGTTTATAGCATGTTGTTCGTACCATGTTTTAAGACACTACTTGATACTGTTATCTATTGTTTCAATAACCTGTTTCTATCAATTTCTGTTTTGCAAAATGGATAGTGAAAAGTACCTTGGCGTTTTCATGTCTAACAGTGAGTTGGAAACACATGAAAAAGTGGAAATCTTGTCATAGTCAATGCTAACATTTTTTGTATGTGAAATTTCTCCTATTCTGCATAACATAACCGTAGTTAGTATGAACCAAATTGTTCTATACAGTGGTAACGTGTAGTTAGTATGACAATTACCTTGTGCAGCAAGGCTTGGCACAAATTTCACATTGTTTGTTGAACACCTAAATTAGCAGATTGATATAATGTAAATACCTTTTAAAGGCCAACTGCATATACCAAAGATTTGTAGTTAATTTCTGGTGACAACGATTAAGTAATCAGAAACCAATAAGGAAAATTATAATCAATAATCAAGCAACAGCCACCTGAGGATGGTTGTTGTTAGTCTGAGTGGTAACAATGTTGCAGAAGATAGTGGTCGTTCATTTGGTTCGTTTGACAGAAAACTACTCGAATTAGCAATATCCATAGTACCTGAACCTGTAAACGAAGACGACACACGATACATGATAAACGCAAACAACATAGACCCATCATAAAGTGCAGTAACATAGTATGTAAGACTACCTTGAAGCTCATATACTGGTATGTCATCGACCTTCTTTTTAGCCTTCCCGGCAACCGACGCGCCTAACAAAGGGCGACTTCATGGTGGTTGCCAATCCTTCCGCACATCAAAAGTGTAGTTCAATTCCAGTTAACGTTTCCCATCGTCATCAAGAAACTGTTACAGATTGAAACGGCACGAACCGGAACTTGTTAGAAAGACTTTGGAAATTAAAATATGTTTAAATTCTCTGAGAAAACTGCAGTTTGTTAGTTATATAAGTACGTTAGGTTTTGTTGAATATGATCCTCTAGCAAGCATGTCAAAAGGTCTGGTATCTTTGGGAATGTCTGGTGTATAAAACAGTTGTTGAGGACTGAAAAGGCCAATCAATTTTGTTGCTTTGTCAACTGTATATTTTTAGTCATCTAACTGTTTATGGATAGCTAATGGTAGATGCATGCACATTTGTTTAATGAAACAGATGATACCTCTGAGACTGTTTCCAGTAATGTCTTCAAAATGAATAGCATAACCAACGAAACTATCAAACTCAATTTCATTCTCTTCAGTCACTTTTTCAGCGATACTAATTCCCACCACATGTCTTCGTTTAGTGATTCCAGGTCTGGCATTTGTCGTGTGCCCATTTTCGTGACAAACAGACCACATCCTGCAGTAAAATGAAAGTAAATCCAAACAGAAGCTAAATCATCACCCGAAAAAAAACTAAAAGATCAAATATTTTTTGGCTATTGAACCTCTTTCTTGTTGTCGGTTTACCTGGTGACCATAAATAAGTTATACGCTCGTGTGACTGCAATAAGTATAATCAGAAAATTTATAGTAAATAGTTTCACGGGCAGTACCTCTATAGACCGAAAAACCATAATCATAATTAAAAAAACTGGTCAAACCTATGATTAAAATCCAAAACTATTACTTTGGAAGAAGATCAGGAAAAAGAAAAATCTTTCATAATATATATTAACCTCAAAATCCAAACAAAAGATCGCAAATTTCAAAATATGAAACCACTAATAACTGAAACTAACTGAAATCAAATTGAAAAAAACACAAAAGCTTGCATCTTGCAAAACAGTTACACATACAAAAACAGCCAAAAATTTCAAGTTGCTTAAATGTTCAGTTAAATCAAACATTTCTAACTGTAAGAACCTACAGTCATTTAACAACACGGATTTGTATTGTAATGAACATCCATAAGTCCTCTGAGCCACTACATTATGTAAGTCATTGTTACTTAAATCTATAGCTATTAGTTCGCGCTCGCTAGGTAAACTATTCTCAACCAATAATCAAGGCTCTTGGTTGCCAGACCAAGAACAACCAAAGATCTATGCTATAGGGGTGTTTAGGATTTGCTTATTTTAAAGCGGGCAAACAGCTTATTTAGGTTCTTATTATACAAAAATATGCAAAGAAGTAGTTATATCCAAACACTCAACAAAATGATATTCTGTTTAAAAAAATTTAAATGAGAAAATCATCATTTGAATAAGCAATCCCAAACACCTCAATAATTAGCAGCAGAATGTTACCAACTCAGTTTATATATCTGAAAATGGGAATGAAATAAGACACACTGATTTTCCGTTCGTAGTAAGTATCTAAAAACATTAAAATACAAAGCTTTTTTTTATAAAGAAGATCTAAAAATAAACATAAAAATCTGCTAAAGAAACCAAATATCAAATGAAACCAATAAAAGCAATAAACTTTAAGCAATAAAAGCGATAAACTTTAACCATTAAAATACAAAGCTTGCACGCAAACCTGGTTTTGTGTGTGTATCCGTGGTTTTGTGTGTGTATCTGGGTCTGATATTTTTTTGTTGATTAGGTAAAGCTGCTGACTGATAACCAAAATCGCTAACTCACGACAAAAACGTCGCTCCAACCCGTGTGAATCCCTACCAAGACGTACCCATTTTTACCTGTTACCCAACATGCCCATTTTTATCAGGAGTAAGCCTACTCGTGGTCATAGCCCTTAGTTTACTTGCTTATTTTGGACCTTTGATTGTAGATTAATCAGAATTGGTTATTTTAGATTGCTTATTTCCTAACCTTATAAATGATTATTCTAGAGTATAATAACAAAATAAGCAGTTTTATCCAAATACCTCAAAATAAGCTGATAAATAATTGAAGCTTAAAACAAAACACAAAAACATTATTCACCTTAATTCCAATCAAGGGATAACTAAAATAAGCTGTAACATTTTTTGACATGAAAGAAGACTCTTTGGCGCGAAAAAACCAAACTATTATACCCAACCTTACAAAATAAATTTGTCCCCAAAAAAAGTAAAACAATTTATACCTCTCTGTGAGCTGAAATTGCAAATGGAAGAAGAGAATGACAATTGAGTCTTAAGGGGTGTTTGGGGCTGATGGCAAACAGCAGATTTTAAACACCGAGTGAGACGTTTGAAATGGGTGGTCACGGTGCTGCAAAACTGCTGTTATGTACAATCGTGGTCCACCTTCCCTCTGGGTACGACGCAGCTCCATAAGAGACAGGTTTTAGCAACATAATTCACACTACCTGCAAACAAAACCCAAAACAACAAACCAATAAAAACCCTAAAAAAGAATTAGAAAGCAACATAATTCTCATAAAGATTACACCCTTAGGAAAACGAAGCTACAATCTTTAATAAAAATCACTAAAAGTAAATATATAATTTCGGTTTGTATTTTTTTCTTGAACGGGAGTGTTTTGGGAGGGATCAACCTGTTATCCTTTAGTATATATATATAATTTCGCTTTACCTTGTCTTCTGCCCGTTTCTATGAGCACAATCCTGATCTTGCAAATCCACTTGTAGATTCCTGCACAATATATACACAGAGGTAATATCAGGTTCAACAGAAACATATTGTCTCATCAGACATGACCACGGGTTGAAGTTATCCACACACATTTTTGGTCCGTTTATTTGAATTTTACATTTTATAAATGAGTCATATTCTTAATAAGTGTAGGATGTTATTTAGGTGTTCTAAAAGTTTTGCATCTATATTAGTCGAGCATGTAACTTAAACAGAAGCATATGACCCTTAAAATGAAAATTGAATACGAAACAATGAACAGGTTAAGGTTCATACCGTAACTTTCTGTTGTTCATTCGTTGTTGTTCAAGATAAATGCCGTTAATCTCAGTGAAGGCCTCCCTACTCTACGCCTATCCATCCCACCAATCGTACAAAATACTATTAGATAAAATCGCAATACACAAATTTAGTTGTTAAATATATACCAAAATCCTATTACCAAAAACAACAAACAACATCAAAAATTGAAGTATATCCCACCCGTCACCTTCTTTCAACAATTTTTTCTCCAAACCTTGAATCCCAATCTCCGTCTCTTCATCTACTTTCACAGGCACAGGTGGTAGATTAATCTTAAATACTTTGATAACCATATTTAACAGAAAATAAAACATACACGGTAACGTAATACCTGGTGATTTGTGTGTTTGGTGTGAATCAATTCTTTCATTTTATGAAGCTTTATGTACCTGTTGCAAAGAATGTTGACTCAGAAATTTAAGCGAACACATAATATGCAACAATAAAAACTGCAGATTATCATATATAGTAAACTAAGGACTTCTTAAAAAAATTGGTACTTACTTTAAGTCGAAAGAGGACCAAAAAAGAAACTGGACCAATATGGTAGCCTGAAAAAAGTAATTCAAACAATTAACATACATTAACAGATTAACAAAATCAAAAGACACCAAAAACTTGAAGGAAGATTGGGGTCACCGGAGTTTGGTTGTACCTGTTTGTGATTTTATTTTTTTCCATTCGATGCGAAGGTGTTGATGATCAACTACTTATTACGGCTTCCAAATACCCGGTAAGAACACATGAAAAGTTAGTTTAATTTTTAATGAGGTTAACACTTACTTACAAACAATATCAGCAAGGTACATGGATAAATATGCAAACCCCCGCCCCCCCCCATAAAAATACAAAAACCCCCCCCCCCACCCAAAAAAAAAAAAAAAAAAAAAACCTATAAATTATAGATACCTGAAAAACCTAAGATGTAAACATGATCGGCAACGCAATCTGCAAAACAAATCAACAAAAACCCCCCAAATTAACGAATCCTTAATTTTTAAAATAAACAAATAAATAGAAGAAAGAGATCAAATAAATGATTAATTAACCAAAAGTAAAACATAAATAGGGTATAAAGATTATCAAGAAAACGTACACATGGACAGATCGAAACCCTTCAAAGTGAAGATGGCATAAAATTATTATTGTTGTTTGAATCTGGGTTTGTGATACTTTTTTTGTTAAAGGGTGATGCGGGTGTAAGGGTTTGGTGGAAAGAAGATAAGAGGAGGGAAGGGGCTGGTGGAATTTTCTAGGAGGTGAGGGGAAGGGGTTGAGGTTTTATCACGAAGGGAAACGGAAAGCTGTTGATGAAATGAGGTTACTGGAATTTTCGAGGTGGAGATGGGTTGATAAATGAGGGTAGTGATTCATGAACAGTTGAAATAACAGTACCCGGACCAATAGGAGAGCGTTTTTTTTGCCAACTCACTCCAAAGTACAACCATTTGATGCATGGTTACTGTTATTCCAACTGTTCCGTACACATTTTTGATGCACACACTTCCTGGGTTTTATATATACGAGCGGGGAAACCCGCGCGATGCTGCGGGATTTCAAAAAAAAAAAAAAAAAAAAAAAAAAAAAAAAAAAAAAGAGTACTGTTGCAGCGGGTTGTTCAGATAGCTGTTTTTTGTTGGTTTTGTAGGTTCACAATTATTTTGTATTTCTATTTTTTAAATTAATTTTTTTACAAAAATTAATTTTAAAGTTCGCGCGATGCTGCGAGATTTCCAAAAAAAAAAAAAAAGTATTGTTGCAGCGGGTTGTTCAGATAGTTGTTTTTTGTTGGTTTTGTAGGTTCACAATTATTTTGTATTTTTATTTTTTAAATTAATTTTTTTACAAAAATTAATTTTAAAGTTTTTTGAATTTTTTTTTTTTTTTTGAAAATATTTTTTCAATTTTTTTTTTCTATTTTTTCGGAATTAAAAAAAAAAAAAAAAAAAAAAAAAAAAAAAAAAAAAAAAAAAAAAACATTTACTGTAGCATGAACAGTAAACACTGTTCATGCTACTGTTCATTTTTGAAATGAACAGTGTTGGTGTGAGTAAGGTGTGGGGCCCAAAATTTTGGGTTTTAGTATATATATATAATTGGATAATGGAGATGGGTTGATAAATGAGGGTAGTGATTCATGAACAGTTGAAATAACAGTACCCGGACCAATAGAAGAGCGTTTTTTTTGCCAACTCACTCCAAAGTACAACCATTTGATGCATGGTTACTGTTATTCCAACTGTTCCGTACACATTTTTGATGCACACACTTCCTGGGTTTTATATATATTGGATAATATGAATAATGTAACAAGAATAGTTTACAACAAATAAATAATAGAAAAGAAAATTCACCTAATTGTTATTAAGATTTTAGGTACTTTTACGGAGTGAAAATAGAATACGTATAGTAACTTAGTAGCGTGGGTTCTATTTTTTTTTAAGAAAAAGTATTGTGATAAATTATTGGTTAGATTATTGCAGATAAATCAATCAGGGGCAAGAACGATTGGAATAGAACGTGGATAATTAGTATATGAGGCCAGTCATACATTGCGCCTTTGTAAAATGATATTGTTGCTTTATAAAAAGGTAGAAATCTAGCTGAGAACTTTGTAGATATTTATTAAATAGCCTTTGGCATCACTTACATATATAGTGCCGTATTAAATAGATTGTAAGTAAACTACTGAATATGTTGATATTTACCAAACGAACTTTTGCCAACCATATGTGCCTAAACGAAATTGATTTAAGTTAATATTTCTTTTAAAAAATTTATGTAAGTTATCATGTGAATATTTTTCTTTTTCTCGTATACAACTTCACACAGTGTCTGTTTTTGGTATACTACAACTTAACACAGTACGTGTCTCCCCCTTGTCTTACTAGTCATGTTTACATTCTTGAATTATTGGTGACTTGGTTCATCATATAGATCCTTTAACTTTTCCAAAAATTATTCGATTAAATTTTCTAAAACATTGCTAGTTTCTTTCATCATACTTAATCATCTATCACTGGAAAAAGAAATAAATTAGTCTACAATTAGAATGGCAGAGGCGATTGTTTCATCCACGGTTAGTAAAGTAGCGGAGTTGCTGTTTGGTAAAGTTATAAAGGAGATTAATTACATACGGAGCTGCACCGAAAATGTTGAAAAGTTCAGGGCTGAAGTTGAGTTGCTCAAAGTTATGAAGGGGAAGGTTCAACAGCAAATAGAAATAGCCAAAAGTAAAGGAGATAATCTCGTAACTGGTGTGAATGAGTGGGTGACAAAGGCGGATACTGAAATATCAAAGGCGGAAGAGTTTTTTAATGAAGAAGCGAATGCCAAGAAGACGTGCTTTAAAATTGGATTGTGTGGTAATTGGCACACCCTTTACCATTACGGTAAGAGGGCAACAAAGATGTCTCCTTATCTTCTCCATCACCTAGAAGGTGGCAAGGGTTATGAAACTGGTGATGTCTCTGTATATACTCCTGCACCTGGACCACTGGAAGTCTACCAAAACAAGAATCTTGATGATATCGTCACCCAAAAATCTGCTTTGGGGGATATCATTACAGCTATTGAAGACGAAAGCAAACAAATAATTGGAATCTATGGCATAGGAGGTGTAGGAAAGACGACACTAGCCAAGGAAGTTAGTGCAAGAGTAAAACATTTATTTGCTGCGGTTGCATTTACAACTGTTTCCCAAACTCTAAGTGTTGAAAAGATTCAGAAAGATATTGGGGACGCAACAAAGAGAATAATGAAAGGGGAAAAGATTCTTATCATACTAGATGATGTTTGGGATACGTTGGATCTGGAAAAATTGTGCATTCCTATTAATCACATGAATTGCAAGATTTTGTTGACATCTAGAAGCGAATCTGTGTGTGAGAAAATTGTTGTTAACGTGGGTAGTTTGTGGTGATTATGTTGTAACCCGATAGAAATCCGAAGTCGTGTGAGTACACTTTCAGATCAATAAAATGGAGTGGCTACCAAGTTATGATCGGATAAAATCGAATTTGATTCAAGATAAGTATGTATGTATGTATGCAGAAAATCATGATCAAAGGATGTTTTGATCAATCCCACTTTTCTGTTATGTAATTCTCTCCTGGTTTTTCCTCATCCGTATTTGAAAATAAACCAGATAATATATAGAGTCCAAAACGGTTATTAAAACGGTTTTAATAACTGTAAAACAGTTATATATAAACTGTACCAGCAGTAGGCTCTTAAAGCTATCAGCAGGAACCGACTAGTATCAGCAGGAACCAACTAGTATCAGCATTAGCAGCCGAATCCAATACTTGCAGCAGGATCCAACACTAACACATAACCAACCGTACCATTAAACCGTACCTTTGAACCCAGTTTGAACCCTCGTTAGTCCCAATAATATGCAACTAAGTATCGACCCTTATTTGCAACTAAGTGTCGATCCTTATTTGCATATTAAACACAATTTAGTTTACACTAAAATACCAACAAACCTCCCCCATTTTAGTGTAATCATAAATTAACTAACTTATCACCGCAAACAATCAAACTAATGCTTAAATGAAATGTCGAGACGATTGAATTTCATCTTAGTATATTACACATTCCAAATATTCGAATACCAAGGTTTCCCGAAAGATTGAACCTTGTAGTATTGCTATTGAATACCTGAAGATAATATACACATTAGCTTTTACATACTTAATTCTTACTTGACACTTTATTTTACTAGCCTGTGTCCCTATCCTTCATAAGTATATCAAAGCCAAGTCCCAGCTTCTTGAAGCAGCTAAACTTCATACTTAATAGGTAGTTCTTTTAATCTCGCACCTGCAAATGCAATTTTTCAAAAGAACTATTAAGAAGAACACTTCAACCTTCCTTATCTTGCAGATCCGAACACATACCTTTGGGATAATTTAATATTGTGTTCCAAACTCTAGATGTCAAGCTTTCCCATTCAAAATTCAGCACCTAACGTCATATTAGGTGGGAATTGGGTATCTTAACATGAGAGCTTTCATATGGACTTTAATTCTATCCCATAGCTGATCCTTTCACGAGTACTCTACATAACCCTTTGGTTAAATGATCAGCTTTGCTTCGATGAGTTGTGATCCACTCAACGAATATGACACCTTGCATTATGAGCTCAAGAACCATGCTGTGTCACATACCTAAATGTCTTGACTTGCCATTATACACTTGACTATAAACCTTAGCCAAAGTAACTTGACTATCACACCTGATAGAAAAAGAATAAATCTGCTTTGGCCATATTGGAATTTCATAAAGCAAATTCCTTAACTTCAGCCTCATTACCAGCTGTGCCAAAGCAACAAACTCAGATTCCATAGTTGAGTTTGTTATGCAAGTCTGTTTCTTTGATGCCCAACCAATGACACCTCCCCCAAGAAGGAACACCCATCCAAATGTAAAAGAATAATCTTCTTTACTGGATATCCAACTTGCATTGCAAATAACCTTCAATTACCGAAGGAGACCCAATGTAAGTTAATTGATAATCAACCGTTCCTTTCAAGTACTAGAATACTCAACCCAAAACATGCCAATGAAATTTACTAGGAATGCTAGTAAACCTACTAAGCTTTCCAACCGCATATGCTATATCAGGCCTTATAATTACCATGGCATACATTAACGATGTAATCCTTTTGAGTATTCAATTTGAGACACTGCTTTACCTTTATTTTGTAATAGCGTAAGATTTAGATCCATGGGAGTACCTACAGATGATCTTGATACCTAAGATCACTTCTACCTCCCCCATGTCTTTCATAGCAAATTTAGATGGCAAGAATTCCTTTGTCTCATCAACTTGATCTTGGTTATACCAAGGATCAACATGTCATCCACATACAAGCATATCATGACTCTATTTCCAGAATCATCAATTTACTATAACCACTTGTCAACTTGATTTAAAACCAAACCACTTGACAATACAACCTTGTTTTAACCCATAAAGAGATTTAACCATTTACATACCTTATTTTCATGTCCAGGCATAACAAACCTTTCGGATTGTTTCATGTAAATCTCTTCATCTTATTCACCATTCAAGAATGAATTTTCACATCCATTTGGTGAATGACAAGGTTGTGTATGGCAGTTAAAGCCAATTAACAATCTAATGGTAGATATCCTGGCAAACGGAGCATTCCCTACTTAGATCACCGACCTTGTCTAGTACTTGTCAATAGTACCAACCACCTTCATTTCCTTTTGAAGATACATTTACATCCCAATGGTTTACACCCAGGAGGTAAATCAGCCAACTTACAAACTTAATTTTGCAAGATAGAATCCATCTCATCTTGGACTACTTTTTCCCAAAAAGCAATGTCCCTTGAAGCCATTGCTTCACAATATGTCATTGGATCCTTATCAACATTTAAACAATATTGATATTGAAAATTAATTTCATTTCTAGATCCTTCAACCAAATAAAGTTGATTTTCATCACCAAAAGTTTTGGCATTTCTAACTCTTGTACCTTTTCTTGGTTCAGTTCTAGTCGAAGGAACATCCTTGGTATTAACCAGTGCCTTCGAACTGTGATTCATGTCCCTTGGCCTAGGTATAGATGTGAATCTTTCTATATCAAAGATTGCATCTCGTGACTCTATCACCGAGTTCACTTAAACATAACTTATATTACACTAAAATACTAACAAACCTCCCCCATTTAGTGTAATCATAAATATGCAATCTATACCTCTTTCACCTAAAGTGTTCCTTTTTGGTTCCGTGTGCCTAACCACAGCCCTACATCCCCAAACCTTGAGAACATTCAAGTTTGGTGCCCTTTTGTGCCAAAGTTCACATTGGGTTTTCTTGTTGCTTTTACCGGGAATACGGTGCAACAAGTAACAAGCCATGTTGGCTTCACCCCAGTATTCTTCACATAACCCAGAATGAAACAACATTGAAATCACCATTTCTTTCAATGTCCACTATCGGTACGTAAGATTTTCACCAAACCCTTTTTGATGAAGTTCTACTTCTTGTTATAAATTCAAAATTTAACAAGAACTTCATCCTTTACATGTAATTAGAAAACATAGCAATAACGTGATGAACATCTATGGAAGTAATGACATAATATTTATATAACCTAGAGATGGAGTAACAAGCAAATTCCATAAAGCACTATTGAACAGGCCTTTTATATGATTATATTAACCAAGCAATCAAATTAGACAATTTGTAACTTGCACAATATTAATGACACATCAATGGATGGCACAAACATGTAATAATTGCAAACATGGAAGTGAACCTATTAATCAACATGATAATAACCCACGTACTCAAATTTGAGCCACACATCTACATAGAACAAATCATTTGATTAATAACTTAGGGAAACTAACATCCGTCCAATAAATTTCAGTAAACATGATATCTCATGTTCACTAACAGTGGAAACTTTATCAACAAGTCTACACATTCCAAGGACTAGTTTCACTTTGTTCTTAGTTTGCATCAAAACATATTTTCAAAACTGATATCACATGTTTCATGGTTTTTGATATCTGTCAGTTTAATCATGCGTAACTATTCATGCACATGAGATAATACATCCCATCTCAAACCAGTTACATGCATGAATCAAATAGAGGAAGTACATCACGCATTAGATGACAAAAACATCAACACAAACCAATCCAAGATTCACACCGTTTATTATTTCTACCCAACGTTAGAAATCATGGTTTTGAAAACCTTTATGTTGAAACATAACAACATAAAATTCAAATCACAAATAGTAGTAAATCTTTATTTTTCTTTCCATGTGATTCTTGAAAATAAAACTGAAGCTGCAAACACCAATCCCATAGTTTTCAATTGAAAATACAATAACTACTCAGTCAACCAATGATGACATCACTATCATATAATCACATAAAACAAGATCCACAAGGAGGAAACTGATATGAAAACCAATTGAAGATATAATAATATTTGCGAACACAATTCTGGAAACCAACTGGAGTGGTAACCGCCAAAACATCATTCGATATTAACCGAAAGATAGTTTACCAATCAAAATCCCATTTGATTATGCAACAAAACATTATTAAATAACCATTTTACAATGAAACATGTTGGAATATAATAATCCACTACCACATGTAATTCCAGTATATGAAATTAAACCCAATTGTACCTTGCCTTATCTTTTCCATTAACTTTGCCAAGTTTTATCAAGACAACAAAAGATATCAGGCACTTCAATAGATAAATATCTTTCAATTATATATCAAGTAACCAATTCCTTATTATTGAATAACAAACTTGATATGCAAACTGCCAATTCATAATCATTCAATTAATATATAAGAAAACCCACTTAATTTCTCCACTACTTAGCCTTTTGAATTGTATATTCATGGTCCACCATTATAACACATGCTAAATTTCATTAATATGCCTTGATGTTTTACGCTGAAAAGAAACCGCATGAAACCAGGCCACAAAAACAATATTTACCAGCACATAAATAATTTATTGCAAAACCCATTATGCAAATTAAACATATACATATTTCTTTATTACTCATATGCATAATTTGAATTTAATGATCATCTCATGCAAGCACATCAACACAACATATATATTAACGATTAATATATCTATATATGAAGTTCTAATCTATCAATTCTTTTAATAAGAACATAGCCATGATAGACACTTTGTTATCTTAATCAATTCAAAGAAGCGTACCGTACTCCGATGTTCAAAGGAATTCAACCTTACTGAATATCCAAAATATAAATAAGGATATATCTTTCCCAGTATCATCACTTTTTAAACATACCATGCGATCCAAATTCTTATGTCTTCTCCCAAGATCATATTCCCATAACATGTCTTGTCCATCAAATATCTCCTACTCCACGAACTTCTCGAATAGATTCACCATCCATCGTCACTCAGATTTTATTGATCTTTGTTGTTAACGTGGGTAGTTTGTGGTGATTATGTTGTAACCCGATAGAAATCCGAAGTCGTGTGAGTACACTTTCAGATCAATAAAATGGAGTGGCTACCAAGTTATGATCGGATAAAATCGAATTTGATTCAAGATAAGTATGTATGTATGTATGCAGAAAATCATGATCAAAGGATGTTTTGATCAATCCCACTTTTCTGTTATGTAATTCTCTCCTGGTTTTTCCTCATCCGTATTTGAAAATAAACCAGATAATATATAGAGTCCAAAACGGTTATTAAAACGGTTTTAATAACTGTAAAACAGTTATATATAAACTGTACCAGCAGTAGGCTCTTAAAGCTATCAGCAGGAACCGACTAGTATCAGCAGGAACCAACTAGTATCAGCATTAGCAGCCGAATCCAATACTTGCAGCAGGATCCAACACTAACACATAACCAACCGTACCATTAAACCGTACCTTTGAACCCAGTTTGAACCCTCGTTAGTCCCAATAATATGCAACTAAGTATCGACCCTTATTTGCAACTAAGTGTCGATCCTTATTTGCATATTAAACACAATTTAGTTTACACTAAAATACCAACAAAAATGAATGCCCATAAGATATGTGTAAATGCATTGCCAAAAGAGGAAGCTTGGATTCTTTTCAGACGTGTGGTTGGTGTACGAGTGGAGACAGACGCCAATCTGAAACGAGTTGCAGTGAAGGTTGCCGAAGAATGTGGTGGATTGCCATTGTTCCTTAATGTAGTAGGAAATGCTTTGAAACATAAAAGCATTGAAGATTGGGTCGTGGCTCTTACTCGACTTCAGGAACATGCACCAACACGTTTAGTCGGTGCAGATCGAGATATAAGGAAAGCATTTACTCGTTTAAAACTAAGTTATGACTTCCTTGATAATGAAGAAGCCCGATTGTGCTTCTTACTGTGTAGCATGTTCCCTGAAGATGAAGAAATTTTGTTGGAAGACTTGGTACATTATACGGTGGGTCTGGCAAAGTTTCATGGCTTCAAAAGCATGGAGGATGCAAGACAGAGTGTTGAAGATGCAGTGAATATACTCACATCTTCTTGTTTGTTATTGAACCTGGATGACAAAGAATATACCAAAATGCATGACGTTGTTCGTGATGTGGCATTGCTAATTGCATCTGAAGGTGATGGTAAGAATATTTTTTTAGTGGAGGCTGGGAAAGGGTTAACAGAATGGCTACCAAGAAAAAACGAGTTAGAAAGTTACACTGGGATCTCACTCATGAACAATGAGATCAGAAAGCTTCCTAACTATGAGCTTCACTTACCACACCTTGATATTTTCCTTATACAGTGGAATAATGAATTGCCAATGTTTTCGGATGAACTCATTCGAGGCATGAAGGAAGTTAGAGTTTTAGATATGTCGTACTGTAATGGCCAACCCCTGCCACAATCATTTAAGCTTCTCACAAAACTTCGAATGCTCAATCTTTCGGGAAATGAATCTCTCCATGATATTTCTATTCTTGCAGAGATGCAAGACCTTGAGATTCTAGTTCTCGTTGACACTGGAATCAAAGAAATTCCTGAAGAGATTGGTCAGTTGGTCAATTTGAGGCACCTTAGAGCTATTAATTGTAGAAATCTATATCATGTATCACCGGGTGTCATATCAAAGCTCTGGAGGTTAGAAGAGCTGTTGATTGGATTCCAGTGGGTGCTTGAAGGAATCTATGAGCGTATTGTTGAGATAATGAACTTGTCGAACCTCACATATTTGGCTTTACATGTGCCGCGTTTTGATGTGATTCCTGAAGGTTTCAATCCTCGAAAACCAAAAGGATTTCATATCCAAATTGGAGGAGACAACTTTACATATTATTCCGCTGCCGGTTTAAAACATCGACATCTAGTTATTACGACTGATTATGATGAGATTCCATCCTTGAAGTGGAATAAGCAATTGATTGAGGCAAGTCACAGTACAGAACTAAATTCCATTAAAAACTTGAAGAATATCCTGCCCCAGCTGTATCATGAAGGTTTCAATGAATTAGAGCATATCGAGTTGAGTAGATGCCCCAATGTATCATCCTTGGTTGATACAGCAAACTGGGATCAATTTCATTCGTCTAAACACCTTGGAGAAGGCAAAATAGAGGACATGTTTTTTGGGAAACTTAAACACCTCGATCTGTATCATCTATCTAGTTTAGAGGTTCTATGGAATTGCCCAGATCAATATATAAGTCTGAGTAACCTAGTAACTCTGCAAATAGGATGGTGTCCTAAGTTAGTAAAACTATTCCCAGTGAGTGTAGCACAAGGGCTTGTCAATCTGCAGAATTTATATATTGAATTTTGTGATAGTTTAGAGGAAGTGATTTGGGATGGAGATGAGGAAACCAGTAAAAGTGAAACTGAACATTCTGAATATATTATGTTCCGTTCCCTTGCCAAGATTAATTTGTTCGCTTTGGATAGACTAGATAGGTTCTACTCAGGGCATTCTACCATCAAATATCCGTCTTTGGTGGATGTAGAAATCACTTTTTGTCGAAGCATGAAGATGTGGGGACCTGGAATCCATGAAACACCGAAGCTCAAGTTTGTGAATAATGTGCAACTGGATGGACCTGATGCCACCATTAATTATGCTGTGAATAAAATCTATGAGGCAGAGAAAAAGGTAATAAGAGTTGTTTAGTTACGTGTAGAATTTGATACGATTAATTTGCCTTCCAAATCTAACACTTCTTAACTTGTTGTTTTTGTACAGGTATGAACTGAATAAGAAACCGGCACTCCTCCTAGAGGTACGTTTGAACCCCATTTTGACCCCTGATTAGTATATGAACCATCTATCATACTGTCTTAGACCCTCATAACTAAGAACCCCCACAGAAGCCTGATGACCCATTGTGATAACTTGAACCTCAATTTGGACCCTCAAATAAACCTGATGACCTTTCATAACAAATTCGACAATTAGGATTGTTAAACCGCTTGAATCTGTATGTTTGAAATGAATTTGTTTATCTGTTTTATGCTTGTATGAATCTGATATTGTTTTATAACAAAAGAAGATGCGAGTAAGATTCGAAGTTTTGGATTAGGATTAGTCTGTGATTGATTGTGTGTTTGGATGATAATTTGCAGGTTATGAAGAATATAGATTGGATTGGGATGATAATTTGCAGGTTTTGCAAATCTTTTGGTGTTCATCAAATATATTAGGTGTGCTGGTTATGTTTTTATTTTAATTACATTGTAATCTCTAGCTTTTTGCTAGCTATGAACACTATATTCATTACTGGAGTCGTTTTTTTGAGCGTTTTGTATGATACATGGAGTCGTTTTTTTTAGCGTTGTATGGCTTAATTTGTGTTTTCTTAGTTGTACATCATGAAGCTCTCGTAAAAAACTACTGTCTCTCACCTTTTACTTTTTATTGAATCTTGAGATATATCGTAGGAAAATATGTTTGACATTAATTTATATCTAGCTGAAGTGTACTATTATATTAGCTGTAGTTTTTATTGGATTTAGGTAAAGAAAACATCTACCAAGGACCTGATCATAGTTGAGATCTGGAGGATTTCCTCTTACCTACCCTTATCACGTTCATTGGTCTCCTATGGTGGTCTTTACTCCGTTTTCACAAAATATATAATTCACTTTCGTGGCACTCCCGTAGAAACAGTTGGCGGGTTAACACCTTTGTCCGACCATTTTCTTCCAGATCATCTCATGATTTCTGGTCATCTCAGCTTAGATCTCGTCATATGCGCCTTTGCCTTAATTTCAGGCTCTACAATCACTACATCTAAATTGTTTATCTTTTAATCTTGACCATCTCCAACAGTTGGGGTTTTCATCATCAACCGCGTCTGCTTCATACCCCTGGGTTCATCATGACATGCATTAACGAGCCAAGGGTCAAGTTTCTTCACTTGTGTTGTTTGTAGCAATTTGGGTTTTTGTTAGCAAGGTTAGTTCAATTGGTAGGCAAACTTTTTAATATAAATGTATTAATCAATCAAATTGGAATTTCAAGGATCTTCTTGATCCAAATGATCAATATATGTTGACCTAAAAAGGAATCTAGACCGACAAAGCTAAATCATTACAGTAAAACTAAATACTTGCATTAGCAATAAAACTGTCTTATGATATGAGATAAAAGAACACATTGCCTATGCCACAAAAAATAGAAATAAGCTGCTAATTCAAATGGGTCAACAGATTGGTAGAGCGTAAAAAGTAAAAATTTAAGAAACAGACAACGAGAAGTATGTCGGTCATCTTAAAGTTTTGAAATGCGTTAAAACCTTAACCATTTTGACTTGTTACCCTACCTGCCACACCAATATTGCCACCTCAACAGAGCACCAATGTGAGATGTTACTCATAAAAATATACTGTATTGTTCACAATACCGTCAATAATATCAAAAGAAACATAAACAGTTACGATGAGTCTTGGAAGACCATAAACATTCTAGTCCTGATCCTCATCAGGGTCAAAATCCCTGATCTTCACATCAGCATCTTCTCCATATTGAATGCAATTGTCGATTTGTGAAAGAACGTACTGTATGCTGTAAAATATACAAGGCCCAGAAGATCAATTCCCATTCACCATCATATAATTCAATATATAAAACCAGAAAACAATATACTGTATCAATGAGTTCAGAAGTCAGAACAAATGAGTAAGCAAGAGCTAACCCGGGTCGGGTTGACCCATTACTTATCCAATAATACTAAAATACTCAAATACTCACTAAACAAACAGAAAAAATGGTATTAGTACCATATAATTCCAAGCTCGCATACTAAATATAAGGGTTATGGCGATTTACCTGCTCTCCTTCCTCAAATCAAGTGGCACAAAACTCACCATGCTGTGCTGATCCACCTGGTACACCATGAAGAGTTAGTCCACGTGTTTAAGTTTGAATATACAGTACGGCATCGATTCATGTATTTTATGGTGTTTAAACTAGAAAAAATAATAAAAATCAAATAATTTAGAACTCACTACTTCAATTAAGGCCTTATTAAGCTTTTGGAATTGAGGACCCATGCGCTGATTCAGTTCCGACAGCAGTATTTCAGGATCTGGATTCAGGTAACTATTGCAAATTTACGAAACATATATGAGTAAAATGAAGATGATCATAATGAAAACCTGATAAAGTAATATAGAAACTAACTCTTCAATGTCTCGTTTTCGATTCACAAGGTCCATTTTGGAGAGGATGTTAACATGAGGCAGTTCAAGTTGAACCATTGCAGATAGACATGCCATGCAACCACTAATAAACTTGGTCACATCCGTGATAAACTAAATTACATAGAAAATAGTCAGCAAACGTAATAAGATAAGCAAAACAGTAATTTGACATATGGGTAGAAAAATGAGAATAACGAGTCAAAACAAGTTTGGTTCGAAATTGGTTTATAGTTTTAGTCAAAGTGGGTCGGGTTGGGTTGACCCATAACACTTCTTGTCCAAATTTATTTATAACAGTCAAGCGTGTCTATATGATCACATGAAGTATATTAGTATTTTGAATACGCTTTTTTTTATTGAAAATAGTGATGTCTAAAATTTGAGATTTTGACCCGGTTTCTTTTTAGTTGACTATTATTTTACCCATTTGACCATTCAGAGATAAACCATATCCCAAAACAACGACCCATACTTAAAGAAATAACAAAGCGAGTACAAACCTGGGAGTCAAGCATGTACACAGCACAAACAGTGAAATTCTTACGCATGTGATCCTCGCTGCTTACTGCTTATGCTTATTTGTTATTTCAATGCATCTGGGAATCAAAAAGAAGTGCAAATGCTCCACAAAGTTCTTAAGAGCTGGAACATGAGAGAACAGTTCAATCTGACCTATAAAGTCAAACAATTTCAGAGAAATTTAGTATCTACTGTTGTTATTAACTAACGCACGCTAATTACCAACTCAATAGATGAGTGTTCAACTCCAAACTCTATTGATAAAGATATAAGATAAGCATATCATACAAACATTAGTGTAAAATAAGTAACCATTCAACATTTGCGTACTGATTAATAGTCAAACATTGTATGAAACCAAAATTTGTGGTACCTGGGCAGTCAAATACTAGATAATCATCTTCCATGTAATTGTCCAGTTCTTCGCTTAACCACTCATCCAGATTTTCTTCAAGGTGTCTAACGAAAGAGACTTAAGGACTTCAATTCAGTGATAAAATATAACTCAAGTCCACTTATTTGTGGACAACATAAAATTTCCATCTCTAGAAACTAAAAGATAACAAAAAAAAAAAAAAAATGGAAGGATACTCCATGCAGTACACGAGACCACCGTTTGGACCAAGTTTAAGCTCATCCATAACATCTTCCAAAGATATAAGTTCACGGATATCTGAAACAATACACATATATTTTTTTATTGGAAATGTACAATTAGTGAAAAATTGGCATGATTTAAGCAAGAAAGACGGGATTACCCATGGCCACAGGATAGTCAAAATTCTCTGCAGCAGGATCAAGGTTCACAATATGAATTGTTCGACGAGTAGCTTCACAGTGTTGGTACAAAGTTGAGCAATAAGTAGACTGTACGTAGCAAATGAATATTAGGTTTGGCAAAAGCCTATAAATATATAACTAAAGGCAAAACAAGAGAAGTAGATGAGTAAGTGGGATGTATTAACAAGTTAAAACGAGTAATTTACTATACGTAGGTTTGTCGATGTAACTTGTAAGCATAAAACAACTAGATTTTGTATGTTACCTTTCCACTTCCAGCAGGGCCGATGACTAGCTGAGCGTAACCCATAACTGCACACTGTTAGTTTCGATCTCTACCTTCTCTGCAACTACGCACTCAAACTGATTTACCGACTGAATACAGAAACACGAATAAAATTGGAGAGGCGAAAAAACTGAGAAATTGCAACAAGAGTGTATGAAGCCGCCCAAACACCAGCCGCATATAGAATGTTCAAAGCACCAGGATAAGCCATTAAAACCACATCTAGAGGAAACACATGATACAAGGCTTCAAGGATTCCCACGTATCCTACATTATACAAGTGCATAATTTACTTCTATAAATTGTTACACCAATCTATCTACCATCTCCTATGATAATTTAGGGAGGGCGTTAGGATTGTGTAGTAAACCTGTTATCTACTAGTTGCTTAGTGAAATAAGCAATTTTGAAAAGGAAAAAGAACTGCTTATTTGTTTGCTTATTTCACTTGAAAATGTTCAATCCGTATGATAAAACCACAAACGCCCTCAAAATGCTTGTTTACCATATCAAAACACAATAAGCAATACTGCTACATAAGCAATTAATAATCAATCCCAGTTTGAGATTGCTCATTATAACAGCTTATCAGCTAAATAAGGGGGTGTTTGTTTAAGCTTATATGTGGGCTTCTGAGCTTATTTGATTTCGACTTATATTTCATAAGCCCCAATTTCCGGCTTATTTTGAGACTTATGGGCTTATTATATAAGTTTATCATATCATAATAAACTTATATAAGTCCACAAGTCTCAAAATAAGCCGGAAAATTGGGGCTTATGAAATATAAGCCGAAACACAAATAAGCTCATAAGCCACATATAAGCTTAAACAAACACCCCCCTTAATCTCTTATTTCAGACACAAACAATCATATCACATAACCAATCAAACAATCACAAACAGCATCAAATAAGAAGTTAATAATCAAAGTATTTCAAGTTTACGCAACAAACTATTCATTTAGAAAATACCCAAAACACAATTTCTCTTAATTCCTAACTAGGAAGAACAATATTTAAACCATAACTATAAAACATTAATGTTTTTTACTTTTTTTCAACAAACCCATGACTAAAAATTCATTTTCAGTCATCTTCAACAATCTTAATATAACTGTAAACTAAGATTAATGATATTGTTCCAGAGCAAATACATATAAGCCCTAATCATAAAAATAAAAATAAACAGTTACATGAGAAGTATATATGAATATAGATACATACACTAATTTGATGTATTGATGATGAAGAATGACGGAAAGGTTTTCTGAGTTGCAATAAACACGCGACAAATGTTTTGTGATTAAATAAATGGGTATTTAAAAGTAGCTTGTGTTGTGGTAGGGGTTTACTTATATTAAAGGGGGTGTTTGGTTAAGATATTTATGGGTCTGGGAAGCTGGAAGTTGGTATACCAATTAAGCAAGGGGATTCAATCCCCCCATTTTCTTTACCACGTTATCTTTCTCTTTCCAGCGATATTCAGACGATTGGGTGCCCCAGTAAAGGCGACCATGATCAATTTTTTTTTTTTTTTTTTTTTTTTTTTTTTTTTTTTTTTTTTTTAATACAAAGGTTACATTTGCAAAGGAAGGACTCATTCTAATCGATCGGATACATGACCAAGTAGGGACGATCGAGTGTGGGGATCGATTGTGCACACAAGGGCGATCGAAAGGTAATCGATCGAGCTAGTCGATCTCGAGCTCCTTCTGTGGGCAGCCTTAGGAAAATGATCGATAAGCATAAAAATGCTGCTAATTTTGTACCGGACGTGACAGTTATTTATTGGTTTGTGAATAAGTGTGTCTTTATATTGTCATCATGATCCGTTAATATGTGGATTCTGTTTTCGAATCTTCCGATCTGTTTTTTTAAATGTTGTCACAAAGAATTAGGCATATATTTAAGTATACAAATTAAGCATGTCAATCAATGCGCGTTGGTTTGTATTTTATATCTTTGAATTTGATTCCGGTGATACATTAAGAAGTGTGAGAAATCATAAATAATGTAATTTCTAACTTTGAATTATGTTTTCTTATGACTTTTTTTTTTTTTTTTTTTTTTTTTTTTTTTTTTTTTTTTTTTTTTTTTTTTGTGAAAATGTAGTTTTAGCACCATATTCACGAGACTCGTTTGATTCATTTACTTCCAAAATCTTATGAAAGTGTAAAAGTTTTAAAGCATCTTACAAATTCATTTAATCTACACTTAAATACGTTATTTTAAATTAAGGGTTTGTATTGAATCAACAAAAATTATATTACACCAAATTGAAAGTATGAGTCAATGTTACTAAATGCATTTTTCAGGTTTATTTCATAATTTTTCACATTTCTCACTTGATCCCGATTCTTATAGTTATACCATCTGACTAGATACACATTTGGCTAAGAAAAAGGTTGAAACGACTACTAGATAACTCGGTTTCCAGATAGCCTAAACTAAGAAAAACCTCATTCGTTTACCCCTTTTTTTATATATGATAAATATGTAAAAATAATAATAATAATAATTATTATTATTATTAAAAAAAAAAAAAAAAAAAAAAAGTCATATAGGAAAATAAGCCAAATCAAACAAACACAAGGCAAAAAACCAACTTAAACCACCCCCCGCCAACCACCCACCCACACAACTTACTTACATAAATAGTTTAATTTTTCGAGTTTATGAGTATCGTCACTAAACGTAGAAATCTCAAATTCGAATCATGTTTGGTGCAAACAAACTTGAACAAGTCGCGCCAATACCTCTAAAGAATGATGTTTTACCTGGTTGGAGTCTATGTGGAGATAGACTCAAGTCCAATTAATCAATAATATCGTAAGAGGTTAAATGCTAGGAATAAGAGATTTGACGAAGAAATCAAAAGGTTTGGATTTACTCAGAATCTTGATGAGCCATGTGTATATCACAAAGCTAGTGGGAGTGATGTTATTTTCCTAGTTCTATATGTTGATGACATATTGATCATGGGTAAAGACATTCCAAGATTGAAAGAGGTGAAAGCCTATCTTGGGAAATGTTTTTCCATGAAAGATCTAGGAGAAGCAGCATACATTCTGGGAATCAAGATCTATAGAGATAGATCAAGGCGGTTAATTGGTTTAAGCCAAAGTGCTTACATTGACAAGATATTGAAGAGATTCAGTATGCAAAATTCCAAGAAGGGATTTTTGCCAATGCAAGTAGATCATGGCTTAAGTAGCAAAGCTTGTGCTTCAACTCCTGAGGAGATGGCACGCATGAAGAGAGTCCCTTATGCTTCGGCTGTGGGATCTATTATGCATGCGGTGCGATGGACAAGGCCCGATGTGGCGTTTGCTCAGAACATTACCAGTCGATATCAGCAGAACCCAGGTGAACTCCACTGGACTGTTGTGAAACATATTCTCAAGTATTTGAGATATACGAAGGATATGTTTTTAGTGTACGGGGGAATCCCAGAAGCAGAGCTGTCTGTTACAGGTTACTGCGATGCATCCTGGAAGTGTGATAAAGATGATACGAAGTCTCAGACGGGTTATGTCTTTGTCATAAATGGAGGAGCTGTGGATTGGAAGAGCAAGAAGCAGATCACTATTGCGATGTCTACTACAGAAAGTGAGTATATTGCTGCCTCAGAAGCTGCAATGGAAGCAGTCTGGATTAGGAAATTCATTTCAGGGCTTGGAGTTATGCCCTCAATCGAAAGACCTATAAAAATGTATTGTGACAATTCAGCCGCAATTACATTTGCCAATGAGCCTGGAATCATGAAGGGCGCCAGGCATTTCTCGATTCGATATCACTATGTTAGAGAACAAGTGGAGATAGGCGAAATCGAACTACTCAAAGTTCACACAGATGACAACTTAGCAGATCCATTAACGAAGGCTCTACCCGATGGAAAGCTTAAAGAACTTTCTGAAGGCATAGGACTTCGTTTAGCTGATAGTTTCATGCATATCTGTGATTAGTGTTTGGATAATGGGATGTTATAAAACAGTTATTATTTTAATGGAATAAAATATGACTTGTGTAAATCGGTCAACCGTGGTCAATGACAGTCAACGATAGTCAAACTTGCCGGAACGGGTTTGGTCCATTGACCAAGATTTCCGTCTGTTGACCGTTATATATTGTAGAAATGACATAAATACCCTTAAGCTTGTGTTCCCTGTGGTTTGTCTAGTATAACAGATATAGTCCTTTTTTTTTCTTTTTTTTTTAATAAATTTTTTTGAATACTTTTTGACGGAATCTTTTTTATAAAATTTTTTCACTAGATTTTTGTTAGATTTCTTGGCATGATTTTTTTACAATATATATATACCAAAATGCATGACGTTGTTCGTGATGTGGCATTGCTAATTGCATCTGAAGGTGATGGTAAGAATATTTTTTTAGTGGAGGCTGGGAAAGGGTTAACAGAATGGCTACCAAGAAAAAACGAGTTAGAAAGTTACACGGGGATCTCACTCATGAACAATAAGATCAGAAAGCTTCCTAACTATGAGCTGCACTTACCACACCTTGATATTTTCCTTATACGGGGGAAGAGATATGGATTAGAGCAATTGCCAAAGTTTTCGGATGAACTCATTCGAGGCATGAAGGAAGTTAGAGTTTTAGATATGTCATACTGTAAGGGCGAACCCCTGCCACAATCATTTAAGCTTCTCACAAAACTTCGAATGCTCAATCTTTCAGGAAATAAATCTCTCCATGATATTTCTATACTTGCAGAGATGCAAGACCTTGAGATTCTAGTTCTCGATAACACTGGAATCAAAGAAATTCCTGAAGAGATTGGTCAGTTGGTCAATTTGAGGCACCTTAGAGCTATTAATTGTAAAAATCTATATCATGTAGCACCGGGTGTCATATCAAAGCTCTGGAGGTTAGAAGAGCTGTTGATTGGATTCCAGTGGGCGCTTGAAGGAATCTATAAGCGTATTGTTGAGATTATGAACTTGTCGAACCTCATATATTTGGCTTTACATGTGCCGCGTTTTGATGTGATTCCTGAAGGTTTCAATCCTCGAAAACCAAAAGGATTTTTTATCCAAATTGGAGGAGACAACTTTATATATTATTCCGCTGCTGGTTTAAAACATCGACATCTAGTTATTACGACTGATTATGGTGAGATTCCATCCTTGAAGTGGAATAAGCAATTGATTGAGGCAAGTCACAGTACAGAACTCAATACCATTAAAAACTTGAAAAATATCCTGCCCCAGCTGTATCATGAAGGTTTCAATGAATTAGAGCATATCAAGGTGTGTGGATGCTACAATGTTTCATGCTTGGTTGATACAACAAACTGGGATCAATTTCATTCGTCTAAACACCCTGGATATTGGATACTAATTTATCTAATCCATGAAGGTCAAACATGAAGTCAAACATGAAAGTCAAAGTCAAACACGAAAAGTCAAATATATGTATAAGTCAAAGTGGCAGTTATTGTCGGTTAGGAAAAACAGTTATTTTAGATAAACCGTTTAATGAAACGGTATGTTGTTTAGTATGTGTCGTTTGGATAGTATAAGTACTCATGTAAATACATTTGTAAACCTAACGATAGTAAATCAATAAATTAGTGTTATTATTATTCATATACGATTGTTCATAGAAGAGATAGAAGATTAGACAACAGTGGCATCAGAGCCAAAGGTTCAAACCAGAGAGGTTGACCAGCGATTCAGGGAATCGTTCCAGAAAAGAGAAGAGAGACAGATTGATTCAGGGAATCAATAAAAAAGAAAACCGATTCAGGGAATCGCTCAAGACAAAGAAGAAATTGATTCAGGGAATCAATCAAGGAGAAACTAATTAAGTAAAGATCGAGAGAGAAAGAAATTGAAAAAACATACCGGTTGTGCGCCGCCGTGTTTTTTCCGGAGAAGACAAAGAAAACGGTAACCATCATTACCAGAGAAGAAGAGAAGGCACCGATAATCACCACCACCGTTTGATTAGAAGAAAACCAGAAGAAGATTACCAGGGGAGAGTTTACCCTAATTGAGTATAAAGGAGGAAGAAGAAGAAGCTATTTTGGGGATAAATAAGAAACGGTCCTTATTTGGGGATAAAAAGGAGTCGGTCTTTTGTTTAGGAAAAGAGGCCCACAAAAGGAACAATTAGCAGGTTTTATTACTCCGTACTTGTTAATTTTTTTATTTCATTTATTAGAAGAAATTGATAAGAAAAGTTTAGAATTGCATATTAGTGTGGATTAGACAAAAAATTTAAGTTCGACTATTGTCTAGAAGAAATTGATAAGAAAAGTTTAGAATTGCATATTATTGTGGTTAGACAGAAAGTTAAGTTCGACTATTGTTAGAGTTATATTGGTTTTAGTAGAAACTAAAGGTGAAGATCATTAGGAAAGAGGATATGTCGGGAGATAAAAACGAAAGTATTGTTTTCACCTCATCATTATCATCATATCAATGTCCAGTTCTAAATAATACGAACTATACATTATGGGCATTAAGAATGAAAAAGATACTATTGGCAAATGGAGTATGGGGTTTAGTAGAAGGAACAAGTACATCAAAAGAGATTGATGTAAAAAAGGATAGTTCTGCATCAGCATATCTATTTCAAGGATTACCAGAAGATTTGCAAATGCAAGTTGCGGGATGTGAAACAACAAAAGAAATTTGGGATTCTTTGAAGGCCAGATTCGTTGGGACAGAAGACGTCCAACTGGCACACTCGCAACAATTGAAATCAGAATTTGAGAGAATCGTGATGAAAGAAGATGAATCAATAGATTCATTTTCAGGGAAGTTGATGAGTATTATTACAAAGGCTGCTACATGTGGATTGACGTTTGATGAGCAAACAAAAGTAAGGAAAGTACTTAATGCAGTGCCAGATAAGTTTGTACCAGTAGTAGCAACCATTGAAATGGTTGTTGATTTTAAGACTGTAAAGTTGGAGGAAATTATCGGGAAACTTAAGACTTATGAAGAAAGGCTTAAGTTTAGAAAAGGAAGTGATGAAGATAACAGTGAGAAGTTATTGTTCACACGTCAAGGGAATGACAGAAATTATGAACACAACTATGAAAGTTATAGAAGAGGAGGTGGTAATCAGACACGAGGAAGAGGCCAAGGAAGATTCGTAAGAGATAATAGGAATGAAGATAGTTATAATAGAGGGGGGAAAGCCCTAGAGATCAAAATTATCCAAGAAGAGATCTGTAACACCCCAACCCGACAAGGGCAAAGATGTCACAAATACATGGTTTCATATCAGATACAAGCATTCAAGAAATAAAATAGCGGAAGCCTTAACATCAAAATCCAAAGGAAAATAAGTCAACACGACTTATATCAAGTGCAAGACAGAAATAACGAAGTACAAAACAGAATCCAAAATGCCCAAACAACGGCATAACAGAAATAATATCCAAATGGTCACACTAGAATGACAAGGTCTAAACTTCACACAAGTTGCTCTCATCCCAAGCTAAAACCCAGCTCCTAGCTTAAATGTACCTGCCGCAGGAAAAGAAATGCGGCTGAGCTACGAGAGCTCAGTGAACAGATATAACGGAAACAAAGCAGTAGTAACGGAATAGTAAGTAAAAGAAATAATACCAGGTGTAACAAGAGTCAGGAAAAGGAATACAAAAGAGTTATGCAGACATACCAGGAACTAAGAATGGTTACAATAGTAGATGTAAATGAAGCCAGAACCCCCCAAAATCCCAAGTTAAATCAAGTCAGGTTAAATATCAGGTCAAGTGTCAGGTCATAAGGTTACAAGGTTTCAGGAAAACAGAAATCCACTACGAGCCCAAAACTCAAAGTCAATCTCAAAGTCAAAACATATCAAGTCACATATCAGGGTGTATGGAGGGGTGACCTCAGCATACCAAGTACAGGGTGAGGGGATACCTCCAGGGGTTGGAGTCGCGAACTCCCAGGGGTGTGAAAGGCGTGTATCGCACACACTCGCCAGTCACCAAGTAATACAAGTAACACGAACAAATCAAGACAGGTCTAGGATGCATCCATGCGCCCCCGCAGGCCACAGGGTTCTTCCTCTACGTAATAAATCAAGTCAAGTCGGGGACGGCGTAACCAAATCACTAGGGCTACACACTAGTCATGCCGGCGGTGCATCACCGACATGGACATGAAACCCTCATGCCTAGTAGATGGCTCGTAGTCTCAAACTGTGGGTGAGGGTCAAGTATCAAGTCTCGGTATCATGTATCAGGTGTCATAACAGGGTTCATATCAGGGTTCATATCAGGATTCATATCAGGATTCATATCATAAGTGTCAAAATCCTTAAATACCGTTTTCCATAAAAGTATTCTTAAAAAGGTTTCATAAAAGAGGTTATTTGAAAATGGTTTCTATAAAGATAATCTTACCAATAATTTCTTAAAACATTTTCATAATTTATCAAAAAGGTTTTCTCAAATCCAGTTATACTATCAGGTGTATCAAGGTTCAAGTCCAGGTTCATGGCAAGGTTCATATCAAGGTTTATGACAAGGTTCAAAACAAAGGTTCAAGTCAGAAGATAAAGCAAGGGTTCAAAGCAAGGTTCAAGAACAAGTACAACAGGTCAAGGTTCACAATACAAGGGATACATAGCAATGGTTCGGGAAATCTTAAACGAATCAATAAAATAAATCAAGAGACGAAGGCCCATTACTGAAAAGGGCAGAATATCCGTACCTTATTCAAATAGCAAGCACAAACAAAAGAGTAGCTGACAGGGATCAAGATCACTCCCTCCTCGAACCTAAAGGAGTAGAAGACAGAGATACGAAAGGGGTTCAGTCATCTTCCCATTATAAGTAACTTCCATTTTTAGTAACTTTCTATTTTAAGCAGGTTTCCATCATTAGTAAGTTACCATATTTAGCAAGATTAAAGTGATATAATTCAAGTCAAGTATTTAATTAGCTTATTATGGAAGTAACATTCATTTTAACAAGTTACACAAGTTCAGGGTTAATTATGACAAGTTTCTCATAGTTCAGGGTTATAAGTGTAAATTTGCCAAAGTTCAAGGTCTACATTAAAGTTATCATCATTTTACCATTCAAACACTTATACTTTCCAGAATTACACATTTAGCCTTCAAGTTTCATAATTTACGATTTACACCCTTTTAATTAATTAATTACAAATTAAACCTTATACTTATATAATTTACAAATTAACCTTCACAAGATTCATATTACACATCAAGTCCTTTTATTCCTTCAAATTACAGAAGATAACCCTCAATATTATTATGTTACAAACAGCCCTTAAACTTTCGGTAATTTACACATTTGGTCCTTATACTTTTTAAATTACAATTTCGAATTATATAATTTACTATAATTACATATTAAACCCTTAATTTACCAATTTTACACCATGAGTACTTATTTTAGCATGTTATACGAACACACCCTTAAACATTCACAATTTTCACATCAAGTCCCTCTAGTTATCAAAGTTACATATTTAGCCCCTTTAATTTACAATTTCAAACCTTAATTATTAATAATTACATATTAAGCCATTAAATTACCAAAATTACACATAACCCCCTGAATATAATTTATTACTCAAAACAGCACCAAGTTTCCAGAAATTACATATTTAGTCCCTCATTTTTATTTATTTTTAATTCGACACAATTATTATCATTAAATCCATATCTTGCCAAAATTACAAATAAGACCCTCATGTTATAATTTTTACATATTCTCACAGGTCCATAAAATGTTACAAAAATATCCCACAAGTTTTAATAATTACAAAACACCCCCTTAACTAATTATTTTCAAATCGGTATACAAATTATTTATCAAAAATCAAACCCTAATAATCCCAATCATTGTCCAATAATTTTACCATCATTATAACACTATTATTTCCAGATTTCATCCCTTGAAAACCCTAGATCGATCGGACTTATGATTTTTCCCAAACTTTTTCTTTTTATTTCATAAACCCGATAATAACCATAATTCCAAAACCCATGAATTCGACTTCAACAATTCAAGATACCATTTTTCTCATGTTATATGATGTATATAAGACCCACGAAAAATATGAACAAGGCCCAGAAAAATCGCATACATGTTTTATAGATTTAACTCGATTTTAGGGTTTATTAGCTCATAAATTTTCGTTCGATCAAGATATGGTGCATGGTTCGATTCCAACAATTTTTACATGTTATATATGATTAAGAGAGGGCTAGAAAAATACCAGAAAATTTATAGATCAATGGATTTACACGCTATGAATTTCTTTGGTTCGGTTCAAGCTTTTCGACCCAATTAAATCACCACAGCCAAACGATCGACCCTAGAACCTTGTGGCTATTTTTCCCACCTCCTTTGCACTATGAAGAACTCCAGAAAAATACTCCCTTGATTCAGAAAAATCGGATTGAGGTGTGGGTGAATTTTGAGAGTGGCGGCTTATTAGTTTTTAGGGTTAAAATGGGGGAATAAAATTAGGGAATGATATAGATGTGATTGACCGGTCTTTGGGGAGGGGATTAGGCCAAATAACCGGCCTTCATAAAGGCCCAAATCAAATTACCAAATTTACTTTATTTTCCTTAATTTAAATTGTATTTAAAAGGTATTTAAATAATAATTATTATGTATTTAAATTTTTGGTATACACAAGGGTATTTTGGTCATCTCACAACTTGTATAGATATTAATCGAAGTCGTCAAAATTATTTTGTATCATATCTTGTTCGTTTCCAGAAGTTTGGGATCGATTCGGAACTTTAATTAAGCTTTAATTAAATTTTAAAGTTTTCAGGGCATTTTGGTAATTTTTGCATGTTTTAGATTTTCGGGTTTTACAAGATCTTAGAGAAATACAGTGTTATAATTGTCAAGAGTTTGGACACTTTGCTGCAAATTGTCCAAAACCAAACCGTAGGGAAGAAAAAGTAAACCTTGTGCTCGAAGATGATGAACCAGCGTTATTGATGGTTACTAGTAAAGATGAAAAAGAGATAACATCCTTAAAGGAAGAATCGAGAAAGAAAGGAATTGTCATTGAGAAGGATGAAATGCCAAAAGAAAAGTTAGAAGACATGAGATCAGAGATAGAAACTGACTTAAAGTGTAAATTAGAGTTTTGGAAGTTCGAAATGCTTCAAGAATTAGAGATGGAGAAACAAGAGTTTGAGAAGAAAATGAGAAATAGAGAAATGGCATTTGAGAAACAAATGCAGAGAGAGTTAGAGAACCTCAAGAAGATGAGAGATTGCACAAGCAAAGAGATGAAAGAGTTAAAGACAAAAAGAGAACAATTTAAGAAAGAGAACCATGAAGTTGTTTCAGATAAGAAACATCCAGAAGAAGAATCAAGTGTTGACAAGGGCGAATGCAAGAAGCATCAAGAAACGCCATCAAGATTTCAGAAGGAGAACTAGATTGAGAAAGACATTAAATCAAGCAACAAGAAAGTTGAACCAGAAGATCGTGATACAAGTACTAAAAGAAACAGATTATTGGAGATGCAAGATTATGAAATGATACAAGAGAAGAAAGATGGTGACAAAGGTAACAAAGATGATCGAGATGAAATTGAAGACAAGGAAGAAAGAAGTCAAACCAAGAAGAAAGTTCAAGACATAGTTCGTGTTAAAGATCAAGACAAAGGAAGTGGAAACAAGCCAAAGTTCAAAGATAAAGATGATGGATGTAACACCCCAACCCGACAAGGGTAAAGATGTCACGATAATGGTTTCATATCAGATCAAAACAAAGCATACATCTATAGTAATACAAAAAAATTTCAAGGTTACAAATGAAATACTGAAATTACAAGGTTACAAATGAAACTTTCGATGATTACTAATTCTAAAACATAATAACTTCTAATCAACTCTAATCCAGATGGCTATCAAGGTCTTCTAAGTCCAAGGTACTCTCCACTCATGCCCAGCTTCCTACTAAAACCTGCCGCAGGAAAAGAAAATGCGGCTGAGCTACGAGAGCTCAGTGAACAGATACATAAACAAAGCAATGATAACGAAACAGAAATAAGATATGGTGCAATGGGGAAATATCATAAGGTATAAATGATGTGAAAGTATAATGAACAGAATAGGATAGTAATCCACCACGAGCCCAGACAAATCAAATATAGTAACCATATCTTCATAATCATATAGAGGGGAGACCTCTCAGATAATCAGATAATATGAGAGGTGTCCTCATTCTTCAAATTGGAGTGATCAGCTCCCAGATATATGTGAAGGGCATGTATTGCACACAGTACCAATCACCAGACAATAATAATCATATATAGATAATCCACTAAACAAAACAGATCTAGGATGCATCCATACGCCCCTGCAGACAAATCGTGGCCATATATATACTTGAGCTCATAACAGATAACAGATAAGGGACGGTGTGGAACATCACTCAACCACACTAGAGTCATGCCATTGGTGCATCAATGACATGGCCATGTTACCTTCATGGCTAGGGTCACAAATTTTGGCTCGGGTATCAAACTAAGAGTCAGATATCAAATCAAATCAGAATGTCATATCCAAAGGTCCATAACAGAGGGTTCCTAACAGATGGTTCATAATCAAATATTTCAGAAGTAATATCAAAGGTCCAAATCAGAGTTTATCAGATAAAGGTTTACAAAGCAAAGGATCATGGCAAAGGTTCACAACAAAAGGGAACATAGCAATGGCTTAGGGAATCTTAAACGAATCAGAAATCAAAATCGTATCAAGGGAATAAGATACCCTTACTGAAAAAGGGCAGAGTATCTGTACCTTATTCAATAGCAAAACAAACTAGAAAAGATGAATCACAAGGCACAAGATCACTCCCGCTTCACGGAACCTATACGGATTAAATATCAAATATTACTTTAAGTTCAATTGAATTTTAGTATGCTTTCTATTTTTTAGTAACTTCCTATCTTTATGACGTTTTAGTAAGTTTTCTTGAATTAGCAGTATTAGTCATTTATTTTTAATGTCACCATTTAGTCCCGTTAAATTCGTTGGAATGACGATATACATGAATTAAGGTTTATTTTGATAATGTATGTAAGCTTAAGGTTTTAATGTTCTTAAGTAATATAGTAGGGGTTGAAATATGAAAATAATGGAGAAAACTATACTATCCCATGTGGTACTACCTACTCTTTTTCCAACAGTCGACCCCCTATGCCATGTGACTTACTTGAAAAGAACAAATAAAGAAAACCAACTCACTAGACCTACTAACACAGACGTAGGACCAAAAGAAAACAAAATAATTCACCATACCATACTATACTTACATCAACCATGCTGCCATCTTTACTTATGACTCGAAAAATTGAAGACCAAGAAAAGACTAACATGCATGCAAACTTCTTCCTCAATTTGAATGACATATACTGAAAATGGAAGAGCACACCAACAGCCCTACACGAACACCTTACTCACACACGACACAACCACAAAACCCACTTCTCTTGCGTAAAAACTCGACTCACATTATAGCCACACGACACCCATTTGTTTTGTTTTAATACCAGGCACAAACCCCACGCGACCATGCCCCTTTTCCTCTTTTCTTTAGTTCGTTAGGACTAGAATATAACATATATTTGGGTCGTGTAAAGTGGGTCAAAACAGATTCAAACTCACAGCTTATGGGTCGATATATAAAGGTCACCAATCGTTATTTTATGTGAAAAGAATTTGAGTTCGTGCGAGTTCATGCGCTGTGTACTTGGTCAGTTTTAACATGTTGAGACATCTTTAGTGATTGTTTGCTCGACACAGTAATGACACAAGAAGCATGCTACCTCCTTTTTACTTGACACAAAACCAAAACACACCCACGACTGTTTTGGTTCTATCCTAGATCGACCCAAACCAACATGTATGTTTACTCTTTTATTTTTGTTCGAATAAGATATGGGTCGATGTATATGCAAGCTTTTACCATCGTTATGTTGTGAATATAAAGTATGATTTTATGTGACTTTTTGCTACGTATAACATATAGGTTTTACACCGATTCATGCTAGTTTAATAATGAATATGTTACACAGATTCAAATGAAAAGAAAACGAACGAGATTAAGGTGATACGAGTACCCTTGAAGCGTGAACAAGAGGAGAAAACAAGACCGAATACCAACCAGAAAACTGCAGCCGACAGTCTTAACCAAAACCCTTCGATTTGCTTCCAAGAACACTCGATCAATACACCACTTCGAACAGGAAACAATACGTCTGAAAGTCACACGAAACCTCCTTTTTACTGCTGTGTTTGGTCGAACAGAAAAGGAAGAAGAAGCAGTAGCAGCCGAACTTGATTTAATGTAGGGTTTTAGGGTTTTTGTAGAGTGAATAAGAATAGGATCGGTATATATTGGACATAGAAAACCGTGTATATGAATTTGAGTCAAACAAGGAATGGGCCTAACTTTAAGGGATTGGTATCATTTAAAATTTAGTGCATATCTTTTCTATATTCTTGTTTCTTTGGGCCGAATAATTATGTTAGACACAATGGCATGTCAAAAATATTTAGCGCTTAGTGAATGAATTATTTTGTGATTTAAATTATAAGGTGAAGTTTTTAGTTGCTACATTTTATTAGCTAACATAGGATATTTATTCCTTTAGATTAGGTTCGAATAATAGTTATATGTTTTATTTTATAAGTTCTTAAATTTTAAAAATTAGAGGGGTATTTTGGTCATTTTGGATTACGTAAATTTTAGGGTTTTACAATGGAGCTTGAAGATATCGAAGACATGGATTAATAAATTAGGGAGGAGTATTGGATACTAATTTATCTAATCCATGTAGGTCAAACATGAAGTCAAACATGAAAGTCAAAGTCAAACACGAAAAGTCAAATATATGTATAAGTCAAAGTGGCAGTTATTGTCGGTTAGGAAAAACAGTTATTTTAGATAAACCGTTTAATGAAACGGTATGTTGTTTAGTATGTGTCGTTTGGATAGTATAAGTACTCATGTAAATACATTTGTAAACCTAACGATTATAAATCAATAAATTAGTGTTATTATTATATATACTAAAAACCATTAGGATGAATAGTGCAAAACACTGTTTTGCACTGTTAATGCTACAGTAATTTTTTTTTTTTTTTTTTAGTTTCGAAAAAAAAAAAAGTTTTTGACAACACTGTTTTGCACTGTTCATGCTACAGTAACCTTTTTTTTTTTTTTTTTTTAAATAATTTCGAAAAAAAAAAAAAAAAATCATTACAACTATTTATACTATATACTAAAACCCATCGGGAGATGGGGCCCAAAGTATTTGAATTAATGGTTAATTAATAGCGTAGATGGTTTCCTCATTGGTTGGTGATGTGCAATTAAGTTGTTGTGGCCTACGAGGCAACATACTATTGGTCCATTTTTGTGTTAACAGCATAATTGCCCAGAATCCACACAGTCCCCATGAATAGTTCCATACCAACTTATACGTATTGTGCACTGTTTTGCACTGTAACACACTGTTTCATACCGTAGTACTACCTATTTTCCACTGTAAGACACTGTTTCCTACCTTACAAACCATGTGTTAACATACAACACATACTGAACAACTGTTGGTGGTAGAAAGAAATCGGATACAATCCAAACCAAACACAAACATCATATCCTCAATTTAATCTTAACATATCTTAACTCGCCGTGAGTCACGCCTCAACTATATTTCGACTACCGAGACAGTCATCAACCAAACAGACCCAAATTTAATATCAAACTTCAACAAAATAATAACAACAATAAGGTAAACGAAATGAAATAAATAAATCAGTATCACACCGACTCAAACGGGTTGACTCGGTGGTTGACCGAGTTGACTGAGTCAACGCCGAGAAAGGGAGGAGGGGGTTTTCACCATTTTTATAAATAAAAAAAACATTATATCATTCGGATCTAATAAAAAAAATTATTAGGGTTCCGAAAATAATTAAGAAAAATAAAAACAAACGGCGCGTGAGGTGGGTTTACGGAAAGAGAAGGCGGCGTGTGTGTGTGGTGGTGGCTCGGTGGTGATGGCAGAGGCGGTGGTGGCGCGTGACGGTGGTTGTGGTGGGAGCCAAGAGCTCAAACTTCCAGAAATGGGTGAAAATGGCCGATCTATTGATACGGAAAATAAAATGTACCGCCGGAAAATTTTCCGGTTGCCGGAATTTGGCCGGTAGGGATGGTGGTGGCCGGTTAGTGAGTGGGTTATTATTATTTTTGGGGTATTTATATTTTTTGTGAGGGACCGGGGCGGAAGGACTAAAGCTGCCAACATGGCTAATCTTTTGAAATAAACACTGTGGGCCCCATTTAACGTACCAAACGAACTCGAAAATCAACGAAACTTGCGTCATTATTCACGAAATAATTTTTCCAATAAAAACAAGTATAAATATGCAATACTTTCAAAAATCAATATTTTTGACAAATACGATACGTTTTGTAGTTTCTAGGTTGTGCCGGTTCACTAATAGGGACAACCTATAGTGTCCGGCCAACAAAAAAATTCTACTCCAAACAACATCTACCTAAACACTCCCGTAGCATCGCACGGGCTACCCAGCTCGTTATTATTCATATACGATTGTTCATAGAAGAGATAGAAGATTAGACAACACTGGAGAAGGCAAAATTAAGGACAAGTTTTTTGGGAAACTTAAACACCAATATATAAGTCTGAGTAATCTAGTAACTCTTAGTATTCATTTTTGTGATAAGTTAGTAAAAGTATTCCCAGTGAGTGTAGCACAAGGGCTTGTCAATCTGCAGAATTTAGATATTAAACATTGTGATAGTTTAGAGGAAGTGATATGGGATGGAGATGAGGAAACCAGTAAAAGTGAAACTGAACATTCTGAATATATCGTGTTCTGTTCCCTTGCCAAGATTAACTTGCACCATTTGCAAAGACTAGAAAGGTTCTACTCAGGGCATTCTACCATCAAATATCCGTCTTTGGTGGATGTAGACATCGAGTATTGTCGAAGCATGAAGATGTGGGGACCTGGAATCCATGATGTAACACCCCAACCCGGCAAGGGTAAAGATGCCACGTTAATGGTTTCATATCAGATCAACAAAGCATACTTCAATAGTAATATAATAAAATGTCAAAGGTTACAAATGAAATACTAACATTATAAGGTTAAGAATGAACAAAACTAAATACTAGGTCTGCAAATGCAATCCTTCTAATGACTTCTACTTCAGAATAACTATCAAGGTCTTCTAAGTCCAAAAGTCTCTTCACTCATACCCAAACCCGTCGTCCTGCTTGTAACCTGCCGCACACGAAAAGAAAACGTGCGGCTGAGCTTAAAAAGCCCAGTGAACAGATATAGCGGAAACAAAGCAGTAGTAACGGAATAATAAAGTAAAAGAAATAATACCAGGCGTAACAAGAGTCAGGAAAAGGAATACAAGAGTTATGCAGACATACCAGGAAACAGGAATGGTTACAAAGGTAGGTGCAAATGAAACCAGAACCCACCACCAGCCCAAGTCGAAATCAAGTCAAGTCCAGTATCAAGTCACAGGGTACATAACCAGAAATCCACCACAGACCCAAGTCTTGAACCTCAATTTGGACCCTCAAATAAACCTGATGACCTTTCATAACAAATTCGACAATTAGGATTGTTAAACCGCTTGAATCTGTATGTTTGAAATGAATTTGTTTATCTGTTTTATGCTTGTATGAATCTGATATTGTTTTATAACAAAAGAAGATGCGAGTAAGATTCGAAGTTTTGGATTAGGATTAGTCTGTGATTGATTGTGTGTTTGGATGATAATTTGCAGGGTATGAAGATACAGATGAAGATCAAATGATAATGTGAAGAGTATTTGAGATTGGATTGGGATGAAAACTGGATAGGGATCGGTAAAAAGGATTGTTTTGTGCCGTTTTGGAGTTAAAAGGATTGCAAATCTTTTGGTGTTCATCAAATATATTAGGTGTGCTGGTTATGTTTTTATTTTAATTACATTGTAATCTCTAGCTTTTTGCTAGCTATGAACACTATATTCATTGCTGGAGTCGTTTTTTTTAGCGTTGTATGGCTTAATTTGTTTTTTCTTAGTTGTACATCATGAAGCTCTCATAAAAAAACTACTGTCTCTCACCTTTTACTTTTTATTGAATCTTGAGATATATCGTAGGAAAATATGTTTTGACATTAATTTATTGTTGGATTATATGAATCATAAAACTATAAACATATAAAAACATCAAAAGCACGCAGCGGAAGATCTACAAGAACATGTAATTAATTAAAACTAAATAGACACGTACATTTTTGCAATCACCAAGAACAAGTATAAACCCTAGCAAGGTTTATGAATGTCGATCCAAACAAAAGGGAAAAACACTAGTTAAAATAAACTAGTCACTCGTTCTTGTACACACGTAATCTAGCGTTCCAATGGGATAAGCTAGGTTCAAGAATCACAAACAAGCCAAATACTTGCAAAGCTTTACTAGGGTCGAATATCCTAGTGGATATAAAAGAGTCGACCGGTTCTATGCTTAGGAGAGGAAAGAGAAGAGAAATTAGGCTTGTAGGGAATTCTAGATTAGAGGAAAACCTAAACACAATGAATTGTAATTATAGGTTAACCCTAAATCACAAAACTTGTTCCCTACTCCACCCTAGAACCGGCCACCCTAGCCCAAAGCTAGTTTCCAGCCGACCCAACCCACTTCATGGGTTCTAGATCCTTCTTTCCACTTTTAGTCCTTTAACGGTCGTTATCTCTAACCCCGTTAAATACTAACTGTCGTTAAGTATTTGTTTGTGAAATGAATAAATAAAATACATAAACATATTTAATTTATTCATCCATTGGAACTCTTACGTTATTGTGTGCAATCCCGAGTCTCATGTTCGAAACCGGACATACATATATTAAAAGTTAAACATTAAACTCTAACAGCTCCCACTTGGATAACTATTAATATAGTAATGACATGGGCTAGTCTAGCTTAACAGATCCCAATGCCCCCAGCTCGATCCGAGTATGGTTTTCCTGAAAAAACCACGTGATGATTTAAATCATCATACTTATCCTTTTGTTACTAATACCGCGTTAATTTGGATATGGATCTTGTCATTCCATAATTAACAATAGTTTCTCGTTTATACATAATTGAACAAGATTACCAAAACATCTGAACGTCTTCCAGATAGACTTTGGGCGTGCGCACGCAAACATCTTGTTAATCATACGAGTGGCCAAGCAGTATTAAACTTCAACACAAAGTTGAAGGAACAAATCCCTTATTGACTGCGAGCATAACCCTTGAACTTTGCATCATTTCTGAAAATAGCCCTTATAACTACCTTTTACGGATAGCGTTAGACTATCTCACAGAAAATGAGCTACATCCTCGGCAATTATCTGGCATCTCAAGTCAGAGGATAAATATTCATGATATACTTAATGACTATGATCCATAAAGTATAATCATGTGGTTGGGATAAGTCATATATTCAATTTATCCAATATTGAATATCATGTGACATTGGTGTCTTAACCTTACAGTACATTCTACCAATCCTCACATTTGTCTTAGTTCAATAATATTCCCATATTATTAATTGACAATGGACTATTTAGAATAATTAATTTATTCACGGATTTAAACATGCAAATATAGGACACAAATATTAATAATGATAATAAACGTTATCCGCACTTTATTTCATTAAAATAATAATTGTTTACACGTCCCTATCGAAATACTAATCCTACAGATTTACATGAAACTATATGCTAAACGAAGACCAATACCCTGAGCATGACGATTAAACGTCTCCTTAGGTAATGCCTTCGTGAAAGGATCAGCCAGATTGTTATCTGTGTGAACTTTGAGTACTTTTATTTCACCATCATCGACTTGTTCTCGAACATAGTGATACTTTCTTTTAAAGTGTCTGGCGCCTTTCATAACTCCAGGTTCATTGGCGAATGTGATTGCAGCAGAGTTGTCACAATACACATTTATAGGTAATTCTATTGAAGGCATCACTCTAAGATCCTTAACGAATTTCCTTATCCAAACAGCTTCTTGTGCTGCCTCCGATGCAGTAATGTACTCAGCTTCTGTAGCAGACATGGCCGTTGTACTCTGCTTCTTACTCTTCCAGTCCACAACTCCTCCATTTATGACAAAAACGTAACCCGTCTGAGACTTCGTATCATCTTTATTAGTCTGAAAGGACGCATCGCAGAAACCTGTAACATTCAGTTCTGCGTCTGGATTTCCCCCGAAAACAAGAAACATATCTTTAGTATTCCTTAAATACTTAAGAATGTTCTTTACAGCATGCCAGTGATCTTTCCCTGGATTCTGCTGATAACGACTGGTCAAATTTTGAGCGAATGCCACATCTGGCCTTGTGCATCTAACTGCATACATGATAGATCCTACTGCAGAAGCATACGGAACTTTCTTCATGTATGCCACCTCTTCAGGTGTAGAAGCACACATTTCGCTGCATAAGCCGTGTTCCACTTGCATGGGCAAATATCCCTTCTTGGAATTTTGCATATTGAATCTCTTCAATATTTTATCCATGTAAGCACTTTGGCTTAATCCGATTAACCGTTTAGATCTGTCTCTATAGATCTTGATTCCAAGAATATACGCTGCTTCTCCTAAATCCTTCATGGCAAAGCAATTACCAAGATAATCCTTAACTTCATTAAGACTTGGTATATCATTTCCCATGATTAATATGTCATCGACATATAGGACAAGAAAAGTAGTGTTACTCCCACTAACTTTGTGGTATACACATGGCTCATCGAAATTTTGAGTAAATCCAAACTTCTTGATTTCCTCATCAAATTTCTTATTCCATTGCCTGGATGCTTGCTTCAATCCATAAATGGATCTTTGAAGTTTGCATACACGCTCAGGAAACTGTGGATTCACAAACCCCTCAGGTTGCGCCATATAGATATCTTCATCTAGGCGACCATTCAGAAAGGCGGTTTTGACATCCATTTGCCAAATCTCATAGTCATAGTAGGCAGCTATGGCTATAAGAATCCTAATAGCTCTAATGTCGGCCACAGGAGAAAAGGTCTCCTCATAGTCAACACCATATGTTTGGGTAAAGCCCTTGGCCACCAAACGAGCTTTATAGGTGTGTACGTTGCCATCCATGCCAGTCTTTTTCTTGAAGAGCCACTTACACCCAACTACCTTAGCATTGGGTGGAAGGTCTACTTCAATCCAGACTTTATTGTCTTTCATGGATTGCATTTCCCCATCAATGGCTACCTGCCATTTATCCTTTTCAGGACTATTAATGGCAGCCTTATAACTAGTTGGCTCATCAATGTGATCCAATAGCATAGTTTCCTCATCATCTATGTTTAAACATAGACGTTCAGGAGCCTTTGTAGATCTTGAAGACCTACGGACGGGTACCACTTCAACTTCAGGTGGAGGACCTAAGCTTTCAGGTTCCACAGGAAGTGTGTTAGTGTTCTCAGAAGGTGACACATCTTCTTGATCATTTTCAAGATCATATACTCTCCCACTGAATTCTTGAGTCAAGAAACTCTCCTCAAGGAATTCACCATATCTAGCCACAATGACTTTATTTTCTGGTGGGAAGTAAAAGTAGTAACCCCTTGTTTCCTTAGGGTATCCTACGAAGATGCACTTAACAGATCTTTGTTGGAGCTTGTCAGGTGAGTCACGTTTAACAAACGCCTCACAACCCCAGATCTTTAAGTAAGACAAGTTGGGAGCTTTTCCAGTCCATAATTCATATGGAGTCTTATCAACCTTCTTAGTTGGAACCATATTTAGTATGCGAACAGCACTTTCAAGAGCATAGTCCTAAAAGGATAAGGGAAGAGTTGTAAGATTAAACATAGATCGTACCATGTCAAGCAAGGTACGATTTCTCCTTTCAGATACACCATTTTGTTGTGGAGTATAAGGAGAAGTGAGTTGTTGGACAATGCCACACTCAGCTAGATAATCTTTGAACTCTTGGCTCAAATACTCACCACCACGATCGGATCGAAGGGCCTTAATCTTCTTTCCGGGTTGTAATTCTACTTCATTTTTGAAAACCTTGAATGTCTCAAAGACTTCATGTTTGTGTTTAAGTAAATAAACACAACCATAACGACTATAGTCATCCGTAAAGGTTAGGAAGTAGGTAGCACCGCGTTTTGACACGTGTCTAAGTGGACCACACACATCCGTGTGTATCAATCCAAGTATATCCGAAGCCTTCTCCATATTGCTATGGAAAGGTTTCTTCGTCATCTTCCTAGATATGCAAGATTCGCATTTATCAACTGAATCATCATTGATATTAGGTAAAAGCCCATCACTTAGCAGCTTTTTCATGCGTTTCTTGCCTATGTGGGCAAGGCGACAATGCCATAAATAAGACGAGTCCAAGTTAGACTTGACTCTCTTATTCCCGATGCTATACATAGAATTATTTTTATTGGATACATGGTTATCCATGTCAATTTCAAACACACCATTTAATGGAATAGCATTAAAGTAAAAAACAGAATTTAAAGAAACAGAAATTCCATTATCATTAAAAGTATGCTTAAAACCCAAATCCAATAACAAAGAAACTGAAACGACACCTCTAACAATAGAAGGTGCGTAATGACAATTGTTCAAAACTAATATTAAACCAGAAGGTAAAACTAGCTCAAAAGTCCCTATGGCTTCTACTGCTGCACGTATTCCATTTCCCACGTACAAGTAGCATTCCCCATAATTCAGCTTATTCGCTCCTCTAAGCCCCTGCGATGTATTACAAATGTGAGTACCACATCCTGTATCATATATCCAGGCATTTTGCTTACGAGGAAAAGAAAATAATTCAACCATAAAAATACCTGAAGTGCTGGCGCCCTGCCCAGCCTTGGCATTCTTATTTTTGCGACACTCCTCAAGCAACAATGGACAGTCACGCTTCCAGTGTCCAGGAGTGTTACAGTGGTGACAAGCAGCCGCATCCTTTTTGGGATAATCCTTCTTGGGAGGAGGATTCTGCTTCTTTGGCTTTTGCTGATAGGTCACAATCTGCTTGCCCTTGTCAGCGTTGCCCTTTCCTTTCTTGTTCACATGTTTCGGTTTACCGGGCTTAGCTACTCTACCACCTCTTATTGCCATAACAGCAGGTGTAGGAGCTTTCTTAGTGAGTGCCTTCTCATGCTCAATAAGCATTGCATGCAATTCAGAAAATGTCTTCCCCTTGCAATGCATGTTAAAGTTGCGCACAAAATCACCATATAATTCCTCATTGAGGGATTTGTTGATGAGGCCAACTTTAACGTCTTCCACAAACCCGCAATTAAGTGCATCTAGTTGGTCAAGATAACCTTTCATTTTAATCGCATGATCACTTACGGGTGTTGTCGCGTCCTGCTTGCACTTGCCCAAGTTGTCAAGTACATCATACAATTCAGCCATAGGAGATTTCTGAAACATACGTGTCAGTTCATCAATCATGTTTTTCGGGCCATATTTCTCAAACTGTTTTACCAGTTGATCATCCATCCCCGATAGCATGAGACAAGCCGCATCATTGTGCTTGTCATAGGCTTCATTGTACTCCCTAAGTATTTCATTAGGCGAGTTTGCAGGAGGAGCTTCAGGAAGGTCCTCAGTAAGACATTCTGAACGTTTGGCAATTCTAAGAACAAGCCTTAGATTTCGATACCAAGCGTTAAAATTCTTAGTCCCAGTCAGTTTTTTCCTTTTCAAGCATCATCTTGAAACAGGAAGTTAGGTTTGACGAGTTTCCGGGTTGGGCCATTTCTACAGAAAAAGTTCAAAAGTTAGTACTTTCGATAATTAAACATTTCATGAAAATTAAACACCCATTGGTTAAAAAAACCATTTAATTTTCACTGAAAACTAGGATCCTAATTGACGTCGTTTCATTACATCAGCTGAGGCTGCTAGCAATGAAAGTACTCAACAAGGTACGGGATCACCCAATTGCCAATGTCAAATTGCAATTCCTAGAAATCTTGGGACTTACATTATATTGCCAACATCAGTTGCAAAATGTAAGCATGTTTCATCCCCAAATCTTTATGCCTTGACGCCGTTTCATTACATCAGCTGAGGCTGCTAGTAATGAAAGTGCTCAATTAAGTTAACCAATTTAGAAACGTGTAAATTGACGCCGTTCCATCACATCAGCTGAGGCTGCTAGTAATGGAAGTGCTCAATTTACCCCTATTGACTTCATTCTTTGAATCATCACATCAGCTGAGGCTGCTAGTAATGATAGAATGTCATCTTAGGTGTTTCCATGTTAATTGGTCGGCATATCACTTAAATTTTAGGGTAATAATTTGATGTGTAAAATCAAAAAATATGTACAAAGATGTCATGCATTCATCTTTGTATCATATATATTTTCAAAAACAAAACCGTTTACTCATTCGTAGCTCAAATCATCAAATTTTTTAATTGAGGCGTTGAGCAAATTACAACATTGCCTTATGTTGGGAATTATATTTGAGTTGATAAGACAAAACATATGAAAGATGAAGGACTAAAGATGACAAAGGAAGAATTCTGCAACAAGATAAAGATCTTTTATATTTATAGAATATATCCTTTGTAACCCTAATGTTTCTAGTATATAAAGAAACACAGGGAATTAGAATAACGGGTGTGTCAAAGATGTAAACACCAAAGGTGTGTGTGTGTGGGAACCTAGGCGTAGGGATTGGGAAAACGCCTAGGGTTTAGTGATTTAATTAGTGTTTTAGTATAGATAACATGTTCTACTTGATCAAGGTAGAACATGTTAATTAATTAGTGTGTTATAGGCATCAAGTTACCACAATGGATGCCTAGGTTTGTAAGTGTGTAATCGTTGTTAAAGATAATGATGAAGAAAAACCTTGTTTATGATATTGTTCTTATTCCGCTAAGTTATTGATCTTATGAAAATTATCATTCCTAGATATAAATTATGTTAGACTTAGTCTAAGAGCTACAACGATCTTATCAATTGGTATCAGAGCCTGGGGCTCGTGATATCTAGGGGATGTTACAAGGTTGTTATTGTCGACTGATGAAGCAGATCTGAAGAAGAGCAGCAGGTATGATGATCGACTTTGAAAAATATTGGTTAATCGTAATTTTTCTTTTGGGTATCGATCTTTTGAAGGCAAGAATTAAACGGTGCAAGTTGGTAATTAATTCTCAACACATTCCACCTCGTACAACTTTTGATTTTGAGCAGGTGGATTTAATTATAAATTGGTTTCTTATTGCGTGAGATGATTGGTCGTACTCTGCTATGGTATTAAATTGGTCGAATATATAATTAGAGAAGTTGTCATGATGCTGCTACTGTTGATTAATTTTTATGTCGGACGGTGGAATTAATTTTCAGTATGAGGGGCTCGTCAAACCTCGTACTCCATTAAAGTGCTCGGTGGAACTATGGTATATTTAATTCGATTGTCGACATTCGCTGGAGAACTGTTCAAATTTGATTGGTCAATTAATGGGGCGAGTAATAAATGGTTGTCGTATGGTCAATGTTTTGTCAGTAGTAGGTTGGAGCTAATATTGGTGATATATTGATGGTCTCGTACGTTTTTGATTATTTATTCGAATGTGGTGCTGATCGATTGGTGGATCGATTATAATATTCTCTTGAAGATCTCACGTGCAATTGATTCAAGTACGTTGACAAAAAGGATAACAGGTTGATTTGTCTACACATGGTTTCTATGAGATTTCGTTATCAAGGTACTGCTCCATTGATTCAAAGTACTGCTTCCCAAAGTACTGTTAGTCTAAAGTATTGCTGCTCGTCCAACGTACTGCTCCAAGGTACTGTTATATTTAAAGTACTGCTCAAGTATTTTTCAACGTACTGCTCTTTATATCAAAGTACTACTCCATTGAATTAAGGTACTGATGCTCGACTAAAGTACTGCTCGTATACTTTGAAAGTACTGATTGTTTTTAAAGTACTGCTACTTCTGAGTTGATGCCGAGCTGATTGATAGAAGAATGTTTTCAAGGATGTTAAGGTTTTTACGAGTACATGTAATGAGCAGATTACTTGGATGAGATTGACACACATAAGAAGAGGTTAAATATGATTATTGGATCTACACACATACAGAAGTGAAGGATTTTTAGTTCTCGGTTAGAAGAAAGATGTCAGACACACACAATAAGACACACAAGATGATTGTTTGAGATTTATTGGAGTTGCTTATTTAAGGGGAAGCTACTGTCAATAATCCTTATGTGCTGCTTGTTGAAGCTATTGGTTAAGGTCCAAAACAGGTTATTGTGATGATTGGACAGAATACACACGTTTGGAATTTGGATTGTGACCAGATGTTTATTATTCTTGAATATTTTTGTGAATCAGGTTCAAGATAAAGAACTTATCTTCTTGTTACTATGGTGGATAGTTATTCGACAAGTTCTTTTGGTCACTACATGCATCATTCGAGGGGAAGATTTTAACACCTGTAAGTCGTTATTACTACTGAAGGTTTAGGTTTCTACTGTCTTGGATTCATTTTTAGTAAGCATTTTGGTGTACTTCATGGAGGGTAATACAAGACTTTGGAAGACTGGATTGGAAGTGTAATATTGGTTTGTGGTTGTAAAAATCAAAGTTGCATTTATTTAGCGTCCCCTAGTAGATAAGACAAAAAGGGGAAGAAGATTTAGTTAAAGGCTGCAACTTGAAGCTCCTTGGTGATATTGCATGATTGCAACTTGAAGATCCTCGGTGATATCTTTCATATATTTTAGCTTCAGGGAAGTTCGTGATTATGTGGTTTTGTCATTATCAACTAGGGGAAGATTGTTGGGAATTATATTTGAGTTGATAAGACAAAACATATGAAAGATGAAGGACTAAAGATGACAAAGGAAGAATTCTGCAACAAGATAAAGATCTTTTATATTTATAGAATATATCCTTTGTAACCCTAATGTTTCTAGTATATAAAGAAACACAGGGAATTAGAATAACGTGTGTGTCAAAGATGTAAACACCAAAGGTGTGTGTGTGGGAACCTAGGCGTAGGGATTGGGAAAACGCCTAGGGTTTAGTGATTTAATTAGTGTTTTAGTATAGAGAACATGTTCTACTTGATCAAGGTAGAACATGTTAATTAATTAGTGTGTTATAGGCATCAAGTTACCACAATGGATGCCTAGGTTTGTAAGTGTGTAATCGTTGTTAAAGATAATGATGAAGAAAAACCTTGTTTATGATATTGTTCTTATTCCGCTAAGTTATTGATCTTATGAACATTATCATTCCTAGATATAAATTATGTTAGACTTAGTCTAAGAGCTACAACGATCTTATCACCTTAAGATGCTTCGTACTTTTTCATGGTGTACTTGGTAAGTCTATTATTGACGCACAGGCGAGCGGAGGGACGACAGCCGCCGAAGCTGGTTAAAACCGTGCCCCTTTAAGGTCACAATTTAATGTGAACCAACCTTAAACCCACTATATAGTTTGTCAATAATAGGTCCGCCGCTTCGACCACTTTTGTACAGTTGCAATCAATCAACTAAAAAAATATGATTTTCTTGCTAAAACTATTTTTGTAATAATTTATTAATTGCTAGTCTCGCCTGGGAGCAAATTACCGTGCGAAGCGAACCACTGTCGGCACATAAGACTTGGCAAAAAATAAAATTACTACAAAGGTTTCATAGTTATTAGTCTTGTTTATTTTTATTATGAAAATTACCCTCTTTTTGTGTTGCAATCCATCATAATATATAAACACAAAAGATCAAGTAATTACAAAAAAAACTAAACACATAATAACAAATATATGATCATAACAATATCATATAGCCACATGTAAACCTTTTTCCAATAAATCCTATTATTAATTCTATGTGTAATTAAATATGTATTTAACTAACAAAACTCCCATTGGTTTTCGAGCTCATTGTGCCCAATGGACCACAGACACCAAATAACTTGGCCGCGTAAGTTTTAGTTAATTTAATACCACATTGCACATAATTTATTAATTAATATATTGAGGTCTTCCCCAATTAAAGATTTATTAAACAAAACATGTAGCAAATACATACATACAGATCGAACCATATATTAAACCATGACAAAACATGCAAGATTTTGTCATTGATACCATATTAACACATAATCATGAAATCCATATTAATATGTTAATTCCTTGTACGTATCTAATTAATTGGTGTCATCACATACGGTATACACTAATTAATCCCTAAAAATTACCATGCATAATCTAGGGTTTCTAATTAAGTTTTAATTAAAAACTAAACATAAACCCTAAAAAAATTGTGGATCGATCCACATTAATTAAAATTAGGGTTTCAAATAAAAAACCCTAGATCATAAAAGCATGTATCTAATCAAGATCCAATTTTTAGGTTTTAGTAATTAATTACATAGTTCTAAACGAGGCTCATGATGCCACTGTTGGATTATATGAATCATAAAAACTATAAACATATAAAAACATCAAAAGCACGCAGCGGAAGATCTACAAGAACATGTAATTAATTAAAACTAAATAGACACGTACCTTTTTGCAATCACCAAGAACAAGTATAAACCATAGCAAGGTTTGTGAATGTCGATCCAAACACAAGGGAAAAACACTAGTTAAAATAAACTAGTCACTCGTTCTTGTACACACGTAATCTAGCGTTCCAATGGGATAAGCTAGGTTCAAGAATCACAAACAAGCCAAATACTTGCAAAGCTTTACTAGGATCGAATATCCTAGTGGATATAAAAGAGTCGACCGGTTCTATGCTTAGGAGAGGGAAGAGAAGAGAAATTAGGCTTGTAGGGAATTCTAGATTAGAGGAAAACCTAAACACAATGAATTGTATTTATAGGTTAACCCTAAATCACAAAACTTGTTCCCTACTCCACCCTAGAACCGGCCACCCTAGCCCAAAGCTAGTTTCCAGCCGACCCAACCCACTTCATGGGTTCTAGATCCTTCTTTCCACTTTTAGTCCTTTAACGGTCGTTATCTCTAACCCCGTTAAATACTAACTGTCGTTAAGTATTTGTTTGTGAAATGAATAAATAAAATACATAAACATATTTAATTTATTCATCCATTGAAACTCTCACGTTATTGTGTGCAATCCCGAGTCTCGTATTCGAAACCGGACATACGTATATTAAAAGTTAAACATTAAACTCTAACATTTATATCTAGCCGAAGTGTACTATCATATTAGCTGTAGTTTTTATTGGATTTAGGTAAAGAAAACATCTACCAGGGACCTGATCATAGTTGAGATCTGGAGGATTTCCTCTTACCTACCCTTATCACGTTCATTGGTCTCCTATGGTGGTCTTTTACTCCGTTTTCACAAAATATATACTTCACTTTCGTGGCACTCCCGTAGAAACAGTTGGCGGGTTAACACCTTTGTCCGATCATTTTCTTCCAGATCATCTCATGATTTCTGGTCATCTCAGATCTCGTCATATGCGCCTTTGCCTTAATTTCAGGCTCTACAATCACTACATCTAAATTGTTTATCTTTTAATCTCGACCATCTCCAACAGTTGGGGTTTTCATCATCAACCGCGTCTGCTTCATACCCCTGGGTTCATCATGACATGCATTAACGAGCCAAGGGTCAAGTTTCTTCACTTGTGTTGTTTGTAGCAATTTGGGTTTTTGTTAGCAAGGTTAGTTCAATTGGTAGGCAAACTTTTTAATATAAATGTATTAATCAATCAAATTGGAATTTCAAGGATCTTCTTGATCCAAATGATCAATATATGTTGAGCTAAAAAGGAATCTAGACCGACAAAGCTAAATCATTACAGTAAAACTAAATACTTGCATTAGCAATAAAACTGTCTTATGATATGAGATAAAAGAACACATTACCTATGTAACAAAAAATTGAAATAAATTGCTATAAATCATAGTGAAAAATTCAGTGATCATAAACTGTATTCGAATTTACCAAAGGTAGTTACCTATGTAACAAGTTAGATGAAGAAGTTTGTGTTTTCTTTCGATAGAATTTACCAAAGGTAGTTAAACATGGGCAGGTGGGTTACGGGTCAAATTGGGGTTATGAAATGGTTGACTTTGTGGGGCGGGTCATCCCCAAGATACGGTGTTTGATGATATGCACAAATAAAAAGAGACTTTGTTGTCTTGTTAACTGCGTATTAGAGGTATGCTAACATGAACGTTCAGCATTGCGAATTCTCAAATGGTTGCTTGGAATAGGATTAGGCAAAATACAGGTATGCGTCGAGAGAGTTCAGTTAGAACTTCGGATGAATTAGTTAGGAACAATTTTCTTTAATTGTGGGACTTTGATAGTTTATGTGGCTGCCTATAAGTTAATTAGTTAGGACCCATGTCCTTAGCAACAGATTTTTTGAATTTTCCTAAATTAGGCTGGACACAGTCGATGACCCAAGCGACCTGGGTCACCGGCTGCCACGTCAGCTTTCTCTCTCCAGCGACCAAAGTGACACAGTCGAATAAGTTGTTTTTTTTTTTTTTTTTTTTTTTTACACACAAACGCATACAAATAACCTTTTGAAAGTCGGTCGTTTGAGCGATCGATATTGGATTTGGAAGATAAGCGACTGATACTCCACATGGGAAGCGACCGATCACATTATCGGTCGGTTTTTGGTTTTTAGAAGCGATCGACCGATTAATTCAGGGCGAGTGTGTTCAGCCTTAGGTTCACAAATCAACTTTCTAAACTTGGATGGGATCATCTCAAGCCTTTAACTAGAAGAACATTTGTTGATTTTCATTTTTTAAACCTCTGTTAAACACGTAACGGTTCGTAACTACAGTTTTTTTCCCTTAAATGTTAGAATATGGCTCAAGTGTCTCTATGAAGCTGTTGACACTAAACAGCTGCAAAGAAAGAAAACTTTAGGAGACATCTCATGTTTCAGAAAATAGTCCGTAGTATACTACTCTCATAACATACCTAGAAAAACTGTGACAAGCAACCGTATCCACAACTCAATTGCATGTAATGTAAGTCTAAGACTGGCCAAAAGTTTTTAACAAAACCATCCATCTGATTGGTTTCAAGGCCTTACTGGTTAATAACATGCGTCCAAAACAACGACACCCGGATACTAAGACCTATATCAGGTCCTAGTGAATGTTTAGAACAGAGCCCAAAGATCACTATTAGATAGCCATATGTATGGTCTTGTTACATAAGTGCTTTCACAACCCAACTAAATTTTAGCTAAGCCTTCTTGTTAAAATGATTGCATAAAAGACAGATAGTGCCACAATCCCAACTCCAGAATCACCTCCACGAGAAGAGATTTTTTATATTGGGACGACTTTTTAGGGGTGTTCACACTGCCACACTGGGTCAGTTTTCAGACACAATAATTGATCTAGACAAAATTTGAAAGAAACCACCACTTATGCGAAAATTAATGTGTTGCCCATATACACGAGGGTTTGGCTTGCAGAGCTTAAGATTTTTTCACTTTACATATTTATCCAAACATCTCGCATATGCTTTTACCCGTGCCTTCCCGACATGACATGACATATTATTATTGGTCGAAAAAAAAAAAAAAAAAAAAAAAAAAAAAAAAAACCTATCTCGCGTACATATGTACACAAATCTACCCGACATCAGCTATTGCTAACTTTTTAACTTTACAAGTGATGTCGCGTACATATGTATAGTAGGCACCCTCTTAAATATACAAGTGATGCGTGTATGTACGTGTTTAAAGGCAGCGTCCATCAATGGTTCACTTTTCTTGCAGTTACTCCGCTATTTAATTCTCGTCAGAAAGTTTGGTGAGATTATTAAAACTCTTAAACATACAAGTGATGCGTGTATGTACGTGTTTAAAGGCATCGTCCATCAACGGTTCACTTTTCTTGCATTTACTCCGCTATTTAATTCTCGTCAGAAAGTTTGGTGAGATTATTAAGGGGCCGTTTGGTTTGTTGCTGGGAATCACAATGGGTATCGGATTTGGTATGGATTGAAAGAAATAAAAATGGAATGATAGTATTAATGTTGTTTGTTTTATAAAATGTAATTGGGAATTGGTTTTTATTTAATTTTATTATATAATAATGAGGGCCCACTTATTTATTATTTTAAGATATTTTATTTAAAAAAAAAATGAGAAGTGCTTTTTTATTAAACAAATTTGCATACGTGGCCATTGATTGAATGATTGTTGACTTTGTTATATACAAATGAGAAGTGCTTTTTTATTATATAGTGGAAATTTGTCAGTAAAAAATAGGATTTTGTCAGAAAACCATGCGACGTACATTACTTTTGTGAAAACCCTCCTTTGAGGGTGTCAAATACTGTTGCGTAACCCATAGACTCAAACCAAACAATTAGTTATTTCTTTGAATCCATTACTTTAAATCCAAACCCTCAAACCAAACGCACCCTAAAACTCTTAAATATACAAGTGATGCGTGTATGTGTTTAAAGGCAGCGTCCATCAACGGTTCACTTTTCTTGCAGTTACTCAGCTATTTAATTCTCGTCAGAAAGTTTGGTGAGATTATTACTGTTTAATTAACTAGTGATGAGATATATTTACTACGTTGCATGCTAATGATAATACACTCGATTGTCCGCTTCTAATAAACGTAATTGACCCAATTCTAGATCGGGTTCTACTATGGTAACACACCCTAATAAGTGAGGCCCTTCTACTTTAGTCAAAAGATACAAGCGATATAGCAGACAGTACAAGCGGCGGCAGCACAGAAAAGTCAACACACCCCCTACAGGGGGTGTGAGCCTATCATCACCCTTCTAGATCTTCTTCTGGAATCGTATAACTGTCAAAAGTGAGTGACTGTTCATCGAAATTGTTATAGTCCAAATACTCATAAGGTTGGGTCGACGCCCGTCTCCCCCAAACTGTACTTGCAAGTTTCCCCGCAAAAAGCTCTCCACGCAATTCGTAGATAAACGCTATTCCTGACTAGAGCTCCTCGGCCAAAGACGTACAAAATTCTATAAAATAAGAATATCGTTTAGAAATAGAAAAGTAAAATTTATAAACTAAAAACGATATCTTTTTTAATCATAAAACCAAAATTGGCAACTTTTTAATTTAGAGTAAACTCCAAAATACATCCCTGTGGTTTGGCCACTTTCGCACGATACATCCCTCCCGAAAAAGTTGCAACATACACATCCCTCCGTTAGTAAAAGTCAAACACAATACATCCACGAAGACGAACGGTGCAAAGATTGTGTCGTTAAATTGGACACGTGGCAATTATCTCTTTTTAAGTAAGGGTATTTTAGTCATTTTATCTTTCCCACCTACTATCCCCATTCTTTTAACACAAAAACAATTCAGAAACACATATCAAATAACAAAAATCAAAAACAAGATAAACCCACATTCAACTATTGACTTGTGCACTTTTGTCCCAAAAGTATATTGGTGGAGACTAGTCTGGTACTCACAGTGCATACCAAAGCATTCTTTCATACTATGGCTGGCCATTCAAAATAGATTAAGTACACAAGAGAAGCTGCAAAAATGGGGTATTCATAATGTCAACAGATGTCCTCTATGTCTAAGTGATAATGAAGACCTACAACATCTATTCTTCAACTGTGCCTTTTCAACTGATGTTTGGAATAGAGCAAAGGAGATTGGTGATATCAAGTGTGATAAAACTAATTGGGATGAATTGATTAAGAATGTTGCTAATGAATGCATCCATAAGAACATTGGATGGGTTGTTAGAAGGTTGGTCATTGCTGCTAGTGTCTATTTTCTTTGGCAAGAAAGGAATGGGAGAATTTTCAAAGATGTCCAAAACAGTAGTCAAGAAGTTTATAAGAAAGTGTTTGAAACTGTTAAGTGTAAACTTCTTGGTATAATGGTTAAAGACAGTCACAATGTTAGAAGTGTAACACCCCGACCCGACAAGGGTAAAGATATCACAAATATATGGTTTCATATCAGAATAACATAACATCCATAAATCAAAACAGCGGAAGTCTTAAAATAACCAAACAGAGTAAGTCAACATGACTTATACCAAACGTAAGGCAGAAAGTAAATGAAGTACATAAGTTCAAAAGCCCAAACAATGGCATGATAAATGTCTAAGAAATCCATGTGGTAAATAAGCTACTAAGACAAAGCTTCACTCAGGTGCACTCTTCCCAAAAGCCATACCCCAGCTCCTAGCTTAATTAGATGCCGCGGGAAAAGAAACGCGGCTGAGCTACACGAGCCCAGTGAACAGATATACGATAACAAGCAGTAGAATAAGGAATAATAATAACAGTATGAATAAATCAGAGTTAAGCATCAATATGAAGTAGCAGTAATGAAAGATAAAGAGTAAAGGTGTAGGAAAACAGTAATCCTCTACGAGCCCAGTAACAGTAACAGTATCAGTATAATCATGTAACCATATAATCATATAGAGGGGAGACCTCTCAGTAAACCAATAATTATGAGGGGAGTCCTCAATCAGTAAGTGGAGTGATCAGCTCCCAGTATGTGAAAGACGTGTATCGCACACACCATCAGTCACCAGTAATACAGAAATCAGTAATCAGTAACAGTAACAGTTCTAGGATGCATCCATACGCCCCAGGTGGCCATAAACCTCCCAACACACCAAATAAAATACAGTCAGGGACGGAACAGGTCATCACTCTCCTGCCCTAGAGTCATGCCATCGGTGCATCAATGACATGGTCATGAAACCCTCATGACTAGTTATGGCTCGTAGTATCAAACTGTGGGTCAGTGGTCAAGTATCAGTATTCAATATTCAGTTTAGTTTCATAGGTCAATATCCATTTCAGTATATCAGAAATTTCATATCAGATGGTTCAGTAACAGAAGGGTCAATATCAGTAGGTTCAATATAAGAAAGGTTCAGTATCAGTAGGTCAATGTCAAAGGTTCACAGAAACAAAGAACATGGCAGTGAATCAGAAATCAGAAATGAGACGAAGGCACCTTACTAAAGAAGGGCAGAATATCTGTACCTTTATTACCCAAATAGCAGAATCACAGAATAAGACAGTGACAAGCAACCAATCACTCCTTCTTCACACCTAGAGGAGTAAAGACATAATTACTAATGATCTCACTTTCCATATTAAGTGACTTTCTATTTTTAGCAGGTTTCCATTTTTTAGAAAGTTTCCTTATTTAGTAAGTTTCCAAAATTAGCAGATTTCTATAGTTAGTAAGATTTAAGTATTATGATTTAGTTGAGTCATTAATTTAGTATCATTATGGAATTAGGGTTGATTTTAGTAATTTACAAAAGTTTAGGGTTAAATATGACAAGTTTACATAGTTTAGGGTTTTAATTGTAAATATATCATGTTAAGGGTCTAAAAGGAAAATATCATAAGTTACTCATGTAAATACATCCTTTATTCAGAATTACCACTTTGATCCATAAGATTTCATATTTTACACTTTACACCCTTTATTTATCAAAGTTACAAAATAAACCCTATAGTTACATAATTTACAATTTAACCCTTATAATATCCTTAATTACACTACTAATCCTTATATTTAATCATTTACAGAATATACCTTCCAAATTAATGTGTGGTACGAAATAACCCTTTAGTTTCACTTAATTACACATTTAGTCCCCTTAGTTTACAAAACTTATATGTTAAATCATAAATTCATAACAATTACATATTAGGCCATTAAATTACCAAAATTACACATTACCCCTTGAATATATTCTATTAATCAAAACAACCTTAAATTTCCAGAAATTACATTTTTAGTCCCTTGATTTAAATTAATTTCAATTCGGAAATATAATTATATATATATTTACTCTTTAAACCTCTTAATTTCAAAACTAACACACATGGCCCTTATTTTATATTTTTACATGATTAGTCCCTGATTATAACACCTTACAAAAATATCCCATGAGTTTTAAAATTCACAAAACACCCCCTTATATTTTTATTCTTAAAATCGGTAATTAACAAAATCAAACAAAACCCTAATATCAAATCCAAATCATTACCCCATGATTACTAACAACCTTAAACACTCATTAATAATCAGATTTCATGTCATGAACCCTAATCCTAATCGATTTCATTAGGGTTTCATTTTATTTTCTCTCTTTTCTTTAATTTCCACAAAAATCCGATTATACAAATAATTCACCATGACATTTTTAAGCTTCTAAAATTCGATCTAACATTTTTGTGATGATATATGATGTATATGGAAGTCTCAAAAAATATACAAAGATCCAGAAAGAGTCGCATCGATTTATATAGTTTGTTTTTACGTTTTAGGGTTTTCGAACCCAATAATTTCCATACGATTTATATATGTTGCATGGATCATTTTTAGCATTTTATACTCGTTATATGGGATGAGTAGAAGACTAGAAAAATACCAGAAACAATTTAGATCGAACGAATGAATTGATGTGATTTTATGCTACTCGGTTTTAGAACCTCGACTCCAATAAATTGCCACGACCACACGAACGATCTCACAACCTTGTAAACAATTTTCACAGATCATATATGATGTAAGAGACTCAGGAAAAATGCCAAAATAATTTTAGCATGAGTGTATGAATTATGGACGAATTTACCTCTTGTTTTGAACAAAATTCGATAACAAAGAATCCAAGCCTTTATAAATCGAAGTACTATTTTTCTTGACTCCCTAGCAATATAATGAACTCAGAAAAATTGATCTTGGACCTCCAGAATTCGTATGGGATGAATGGTGAATTTGTTTTGTGATTTAGGTTACTCGGTAAATGAATTAGGAAAGGATAATTAGGAAATAAATACAAATGATGGGAGATACCGGTCTTAGGGGGGGGGGGGTTAGGCTGAATTCACGGGATTTGATATGGACCAAATTAATTTGGACTTTATTTGCCATTAAATGTGTTTTTAATACCTTTAAACCCATAATAATAATGTTATTATTTCTATTCGGCATTCTTAGGGGCAATATAGTAATTTCGTAGCTTGCAAAAATATTAAATGGAGTTTTCAAAATTATTTGGTATCATATCTTGTCCATTACCAGAAGTTTGGGTTTGATTCGGTACTTTATAAGCTTTTAAATAAATTTTTAAACTTGTAGGGGCATTTTAGTCTTTTTACCTGCTTTCAGATTTTAGGGTTTTACAAGAAGTGTGGAAGAAAAGTGGCAGGTAAAATGTAGAAGAGAAGAGGGTATATAGGTTTGGGGATGTATGTCGTGGGGTGAATGATGGTTTTTCTGCCTAAGGGGTGTTTGGAATTAAGTAGATATTTGTCTTGGATTTGATGTAAGGCTGCTCTGCTTTGCCTGTTCTGTTTTGGCTGCTGTATAAGGGGTGTTTGGATCCCTGGATAAGCCAGTGATAAGTTGTAGTCTTGTCTGATATTTGTTTGTTCTTGTATTTTGATTGTATATGTCTATGGGGCATGTCCAAAAGACATTTTGTGATACTTATGTTGAAATTTAGTTGGATGATAAATATAAGTTTACCTTTGGTGTCAAAGAAAAATTAGATAAAATCACTCATCTCTCGAAACGTTAATTATTCTTAACAATCTACCGTGCAAACGCAATAAACGCCTCAAACATGACACCAAAATAAACACAATAATAATCACACCATAATGAGACCTGAGGAGCTTCCATAGGATAATGTTCGGGGAAATCAACTTGCAACTGAAACACTTCATTCGAATACACCTACTTATCTCTCTTTTTCAATTCATCAAATTGATTTTACATTTCCATTGCCCCTTAGCAACATGAAATCCATATCAGTCTCGAAAAAGAAAAACAACCACAACAATTCTTCATTTTATATGCACAATCGACACATAACTACCATACTTTCACAGTCGCTTTTCAATCCCTAGCCAACACTTTTAATCCCTAACTATAAATCTGATTCAAGAACAATAATCATCTCAACCGTCTCCTTAATGAAACGAGACCCATCAAAACAATAATCATGTCGCCGTCCCTTTTTTCTTTTTCAGTTTAGATCGGATCTGATTTTCTTTTTCAGTTTAGATCGAGATTTGTATGGGGTGGATTTGAGAGATGATTTTTTGAAGTTATTTGGTTTTAGGTCGATTAATTGGATCTGGGCATTTCATTAGTAGATCGTGCGATGTGGGTGAGTTGAGTGTTGTGTTTGATCTTTGTGTAGATCCGGATTTGTTTTTGAGTTGAATATGTTTTTTTTGTTTTTGAGTTGAATATGGTATTTCCTTTTTTTTTGGTTTGTGATTGATTCTGTGTTTGTGTTTTTGAGTTGAATGTGGGTTTATCTTGTTTTTGATTTTTGTTATTTAATCTGTGTTTATGAATTGTGTTTGTGTTAAAAGAATGGGATAGTGGGTGGGAAAGATAAAAGGACTAAAATACCCTCTCTTAAAAAGAGATAATTGTCACGTGTCCAATTTAACGACACAATCTTTGCACCGTTCGTCCTCGTGGATGTATTGTGTTTGACTTTTACTAACGGAGGGATGTGTATGTTGCAACTTTTTCGGGAGGGATGTATCGTGCGAAATTGGCCAAACCACAGGGATGTATTTTGGAGTTTACTCTTTAATTTTTAAACTAAAATTGGCAACTTTTTAATCATAAACTAAAAACGGTATCCTTTTTAATTTAGTATAAATTTTACGTTTTTATTTCTAAACTATATTCCTATTTTATAGAATTTTGTACATCTTTGGCCCCTGTGGTTTAAGAGTGTGTTTTGAAAGTTTTTTTTTTTAAATATATATTATATATATATCTGTATATATATATATATATATATATATATATATATATATAGAATCCGGATCAATTGAGAAGAGTTTTAGATTGAGAAGACTGAGAAGCAATCTTAATTATTCATCTCACTAAATTAATACAAGGGCATGATGGGTATTCACAATTTTATATTTTCTTTTCACTAAGCCTACTTTAATGCTTTCATTAAGCCTACTTTAATGCGTGCATTTATGTTCTTCTCCTCCAATTATGAATTCTAATTTCATTAACCGATTCATTGTTTATATTCGTTGTTCCTTTGTGTTCATCACCTTTACATTACTACGTATTTATTTAGGTGATGATTTCTATAATAAATAACGTTTTTATATTATTATAGATATAGTTTATTAGTGATTCAAAATTCTTTGTTGATTCAGTGGAGGAGCGATTCGAAAAAAAAAATACAAAAACAAAACAATAACTTACTTTTGATTATTATAAATCGTGTTAGTTCATTATTTTTCTTACCAACAAGGAGTGATTCAAAAAACAAATTAAAGAAAACAATAACTCACTTTAGATTAAAAAATCCAAATATTAAAACAAAATATTATATATGCAAAAGCCCCTATCTAAAACAAAATACTAACAATTTTTTTATTGATTTAATAATTTGATTATGATTAATAAACCAAAATAAATGATGTATGATTCACATAATGATAATGATCCAAAAAAAACTTACTAGTTTTTCTAAAGATTCACTATTTATAAAGCTACTATGTTTTATGATTCAAAACACAAATAAATGGTGTAGGATTCACATATCGACAATGATTGAAAATGAAATTTCTGTTTTTTTTTTAAAGATTCACTATTTATAAAGCTACTATGTTTTATGATTCAATAAAATGGGTATTTAAAAACTTGAATCATGTATTTTACTAAGTTATCTTTAATTGTTGATTTACGATCTCCAAAATTCATCTTTAGTATTCATAGTATATTGTACTTTTATTCGTTACTAGTAATTAAAAATGAATGATTCACTAAAGCAGGTTATGTAAAAATTAAGATAGGAACAAACACGTAAAGGAAAAATTGTCATGTGAATTAAAGAAGCCATAATTGTAGGAGTCTTTAGTATTCAATTAATTCTTTAATGATTCAATTACTTTTTTGCCCTTTTTATTCAAATTAACGACTTGTATAATGCATTAAAACTAATAGATCACAATGGTCCATATTGCTTCTCAACCTTCTCAATCTAAAAATCTTCTCAATGGAACCAAAGCCTATATATATATATATATATATATATATATATATATATATATATATATATATATATATATATATATATATATATATATATATATATATATATATATATATATATATATATATATATATATATATATGGGCAAATGATTAAAAAAAGTATCATACTTGCCATGGTTTCCTCTTCAGGGTAGCGAACAAATTTTTTTGCTTTTGTGGGTAATTTTCTTTCAAATTCATCATTTTTAGGGTACTATGTGACATTTTTGCCCTTCGGGAAAAAAAGTTCTATTAGCTATGAGAGGCAAAAATGTCCAAAAATTTCGCAAAATACCCTAAAAATGATGAATTTGAAAGAAAAAAGCAAAAAAAAATTGTTCGCTAACCTGAAGAGAAACTGGTGGCAAGTATGATACCTTTTTTAATCATTTGCCCTATATTTATATCAAACTTCAACATCTTTTATAAAATCGTACGTACGTCAAAAGCATGTTAATATTGGGCTTGTTTTGTTCGTAATTTAGAGCTCTTCGCAACGATATTTTTTTCATTAAGGAATTCGATAGATATTCACTAAATATTTGACGAATAAAGTTTGTTATATAAAAAAGTTGTAATTATTAAAAAGTTAAAGGGTGATTTTTGTAATTATTAAAAAGTTGTAAAGTTAAAAAGTTAGCAATAGTTGATGTCGGGTAGATTTGCGTACATATGTACGCGAGATTTTTTTTTCTTCGACCAATAATAATATGCCATGTCATGTCGAGAAGACACGGGTAAAAGCATACGTGAGATGCTTGGGTAAATATGTAAAGTGAGAAAATTTTGGGCTCTGCAAGCCAAACCTTCGTGTATATGGGTAACACAGTAATTTTCGCACTTATTAATTGATAATTGAGGCATGAGGTTCTCAAAATGGGCCACTATCCACGAAACTGATGTGATGTTCTATTATTTTTTAAAAAAATTACACGGATGGTCCCTGTGGTTTACCTAGATTTCATGTTTAGTCCCTATCTACACTAGAGATACCTATTTTTTAAACATTTCACTCATTTAGTCTCTATTTTGGATGGGCCGTTAGTTTAACCATTAAGTATATAAATATTATTTGCCCGTTAGTCCCTCCATTAGTATTTTTTGCATCGTTAGTCCTCATTTTTTAAAATGAATTAAAAAGGACATAATAGGCTCGAACTCAGGTCTTGTTGCCCAAAACCCAATGCCCCAACCACTGGACTAAGCATCCAGTGGTGAAATTATATCAAAATAAATTATATTTAACATTTTTTTTTCTCAAACTCGTTTTTAACCGTTTTCGTCTGTTTTTATACGTTTTCATCCGTTTTTTTTTACGTTTTCATACGTTTTTGTCCCTTTTTTTACATTTTTTCTGTTTTTACGTTTTTGTTTGTTTTTTTACATTCTCGTCCGTTTTTTTACGTTTTTGTCCTTTTTTTACGTTTTTATACGTTTTTATATGTTTTCGTCCGTTTTTATATGTTTTCGTCTGTTTTTTTATGTTTTCGTCCATTTTTATACGTTTACGTCCGTTTTTTAACGTCTTCGTCCATTTTTATACGTTCATGTTCGTTTTTTACGTTTTTGTCCGTCTCTTTTACGTCTTTATCTATTTTTTTACGTTTTCGTCCGTTTTTTTAACGTTTTCCTTCATTTTTAAACGTTTTTGTCTTTTTTATATGTTTGCTCCCTTTTTATACGTTTTCATCTAAACCCATATCATATCTCCGACCTCGTCAAATATCATAAATAACAAACATCAACCACAAACCTCACTAATCCTATCCATCTTCTCGTCAAACAACAACAATCAACAAAAACAAAAAACATCTATCCTAATCCACAATACCCTCACGTCACTCCCGAACTCTTAAACAAAACAAAACAAATCTGTTTCATTCTTCTTTTCTTTCGGTCAAACAAAAACAAGAACATAATCACTTACCCGAGACCCGTTTATTAGATCTTGAAGCCGTTTGGGGTGTTGGGTCTGAGTGATTCAAGCAGAGAATAAAGAAAAGAAAAAGTTTCGTTTGATTCATTTTTAACACAAAGGAGGTTTGTGTGTGATTTATGTTTGATTCGGTTATAACAAAAAGGGGCTATTTTGTTGTTGTGTTATATCAAAGGAAGATTTTTTGTGAGTGGAGTTTGTGAGGTGTTATTTTACTATAGTGACGGTGTTTGTGGCGTTCTGCTGTAGTGATAGCGTAGCGGCGGCTGGATGTGGTGGTTGAGGTGGCTGTTGTAGTTATAAATAGAGGAAAAGGGTGTGGGTGGGTGTATTTTATAGAGAGAGGAAAAGTAGAATTGTTTTTGTAGATGAAAACATATATGAAGTGGGTATTAAAAATGAGGTTGATAAATTTTTTAATGTGTCGTATTTGTGTTTAATGACGTGGGTTTTTGTGTACAAGTATGTGGTTGTGCATTGGCTCAGTTAAGCTTTGGTAGGGGTGGTCGAAAAATAATGGTGGTGGTGTTGGTGGTGGTGGTGGTAGTAATGGTGGTGCCCTTTTTAATTCATTTTAGAAAATGAGGACTAACGATGCAAAAAATACTAACGGAGGGACAAACGGGCAAATAATATTTATACACTTAACAGTCAAACTAACGGCCCATCCAAAATAGGGACTAAATGAGTGCAAGGTTTCAAAAATAGGTATCTCTGGTGTAATTAAAACGAGATAGGGACTATACATGAAATCTGAGTAAACCACAGGGACCATCCGTGTAATTTTTTCATTATTTTTTGTTATACATGTACAAATAGGGGTGTTCACAAATCGGGTAATACCTACAGGAATCTGATGCGTGGTTTTGCAACCTTACAACAGGTTTTACCTCTCGAGGGATCTCAAGAGGCTTACAACCCCACCAGGCAGTGTACCTGACCGATGTAGTATAGTGTAGTGGTAAGTACGGGGGATTGATCGTTCTCCACAGGGAATAGTGTCGTTAGGATTGAAAAACTATTTTAATAGGTCTAAGGGTGAGGGAAGATTCTTTTTGTATTTTTATATTTTTATGAAAGCAAGTAAAATCTCGGGTTTGAAAGAGTGGGCGGAATTAGTTGCTAGTCAACTAACCCAAATAACTACGAATGCAAATAAAATAAAATAACAGAAAATGAAAAGGTTGATGAAACTTATATGGAGAGAAATGTGTTTACTTAGATTTCCTTACTCCCTAACTATCTTTTACCGGTTGATTAGTGTGCATTAATTGCGTGGATGACGGGTGTATTCCTTAATACCAATCGTGGGGTGGCGTACGTACTTCCCCAACTCTATGAACTCCTACTTCACTCCTATGTCGAGCCGGCTAAGAAGCTCCTAACATGGGATCACTAGAATTCGCTCATGCATTAAATACAACCATAAAAACCTTAGTACGCATTGGTTCATGTTTCTTAAGACGTTCAAGCAAGTTACCGAATAGGAAGTTAGCCAGTTTTCTTAAGCCTAACATCGATGAACAATCATCCAATACAATTAATAACACACTAATAACCAATAATCAATAGCTAGGTTTCATTAGATCTAAGCAAACACAAGATAAATCTAGCCTAGCATGTTAATCAAAAGACAAGAACAAGATGTAATCAAACAACACATAGACATATTGAATGATTAAATAATAACTTATCTTCAATTAAACATGGGAGATCCAAGGGTATGAAAACCCTTAAAAATGGCAGAAATTCGTCTAGGGTTTCTCCTCCAAAGTTACACACAATAAGTTCCACACTAATGACAAAAAATTGCAAAACTATATATAGAGTTTAAGGGCTGACGGCGTCACGTTATAGATCCTGACGCCGTCACCTCGCCGCTTTTAGGGTTCCCGGATGGCCTTCCTGACGCCGTCCCTCTTTAGTGCTCCAAAATCCGCTCTGGCCTATCAAGGGGTGACGCCGTCAGAATTGAGCTTGACGCCGTCCCTCTTTAACTTAAACCGTGACGACCTTGATCACTTCAAAGGGTGACGCCGTCAGATTTTTCATGCAAAATTCTCTGGCTTATCATGAGTAATTTTCATATCCACCTCTTTTGCCAAGCCATGACGCCGTCTGGACCAATTCCTGACGCCGTCAAAGGTACTTTCCAGCATAATTTTGAGACTTTGTCGTTTTCTTCACTTTTATGCTCCAAAAACGTCCAAAATGCTTCCTTTTCCAGATTTCTTCTCAAAAGTACCTAAAATGACAAAAGGAACGATTTAGGGCAATATTTGATCAAATAAATACGATTTAGGGCTTAAATGACCCCTTAAAAGCGGTACACTTTTCGCTTCATCAAATACCCTTACACTTGAGATTTGCTTGTCCTCAAGCAAATGCGCTTTTATTCTAATCAAAATACAAGTTAGGGGTCATTTAACGCTAATATAAAAGTAATTACAACAAATAGTCGTTCCACTTTAATCATAATAAGCACGGAGATTACACACTAGCACCTCACAAGTAGTGTTTAGATACTCACATCTCTCAAGTGTCATCAAAATAAATCTCATAAATGAAAACGGATAATATCTCTCACTACCTGTCATAGCAAATAGATTACCATAGGCTTGGGCAAGGATCGAAAACCTCCTCCACTAGGCGTAAGCACCTAAGATAAACTATCAAAGAGGGCTTTTAAACGGGTTTATAACGTTAGGTGTAGGGATATGATAAACACGGTTTTGTTGGATAAGGGATATTTTACTGGTGGCGAGTTAAAGATCTTGATTAATTACATGTACTATACAATGTTGCTAAGCCAAGACTAGACTCAATCTTAAGCTAAAAACAAAATAAAAAAATAAAATAAACATAAAATGAAACGGGATGGTTGTCCGTATGTTTTTTCAACTTTTCTTTTTCCCCTTTTTTTTTTTATTTTTCTTGATTTTTTCGATTTTTTTTTTTTTTTTTTTTTTTGATTCATACACTCTTGCCCTACCATCCAAAATAATACATCATAGGGGCGTTGCATTCCCCTTACACTTGAACTTTTACATAACTTTACAAATAACTATTCTAATGACTCGAATTAAGATAATCGAAAAACTTGGAGTACTTTTAAAATATTTAGCACATATGGGGGTAATAAATGATGTTCTTCCCATTACTCCATTACACTAGTACTTTACCCATGAGTCCCAATCGTCCCAAAACAATATGTACAAGGATATGACTCGACTTAGCAACCATGTAATCAATTAGATAATTAACTTGGGTTTAAACAAATGTTGTCACAATAATGCACTAAAAATGAGTGCATACAAGGTAGGCTAAGGCGATTTGGGTGTACATTTTAGTGGGGTGTAACAAATTCTTCCTTTAAGTAAAATGCTTAAAGGTCGAAACGAAAAGATAGGCTCTGAGGGGTGTACTAGGGGTATCGTGTACTAAAAATAAGTACAACGCAAAGGGTGTGGGAGAATTACTTGACCAATGTAGCCAAAGTAATTATAACAAAAACACAGGTGTAAAACAATGGGTTAATCCTAATGCCTCTTATCATGTAGTAAATCTAACTACATGAATGTAGTCTCACTTGTGGCCTCGGAATGGTCCTAACGCAAGTTCTAGAATCTAAGTGCTACCGGTACACACATCATAGCATAAATGCTTTTCCTACCAATTCTAGGGGCGAACCTCACATATTTGGGGGTGGAAAATTTTTTAGTGGTACGGTTTTTGTGCTAGTTATATAACTCCTATCCGTGAGACGCTCATTAAGATCAAAGTTTCACTCCTAAATGTTGTAAAAAATTTTAAAATTGGCACTAAAATTACCCTAACAGGTGTTTCTCTTAGTTTTATTACACATCTACTATTAAATAAACAAAAATCAAGTGCAATTGTATTCTCTAAAGTATCGTACTTTTACCCCCCCCCTTACACTTAAGATGAACATTGTCCCCAATGTTCAAATAACAAGATGTAAAAGCATAAAGTAAAAGAATGAAATCAAATACTCCCCTGATTCGCTCGGTGGATAATGTGGTAACATGGTTAGATCTTCTTCCAAAGTAATGTTGAAGCTCCATGACTAATGCATCGCCATAAGCTTGATCCAACAAACATTTCCTTGTCCAAAATAACCTGTTAAACCTGAGAAAACAAACACGAAAACCTGCATAACATCGGCGGGATAAACTCTATATATAAGGATATAATGCTTGTGGAATGATAATTTTGCAGATTCCTGGAGATTATAAGTTAGAGATTTAATAAAAACTTTTTATGAAAACAAAACTTTCAAAAATTTTCAGAAAATTAAACCTGACGCCGTCAGGTTGTAAATCCTTACGCCGTCAGAAATGTTCTGACATAATTCTCAAGTTACGTTTCCGGAAATTTTTTGGAAAAACCTACTCCTTACTTCCTAGAAATCCTGCAAAACATCATTATGACTCGATACAAGCATTTGACTCAAACAAATACTAATATGTATGTTAATTTATTATTATTACGATTCATGTGCATTTGTGTTCTAATAAACCGATTTGGATTTCCCTTACACTTAACTTTTGCAAAATACCTTTATATGTAGTTAAGACGAAGTTAAAAACAAGATAAAGCATTTTCACAAATTAGTTTTGAACATGAATCAATAAAAATAAAAATTACACATACATACGGAAGCAAATAAAATCAAACAAACAATGAAATAAACACACAAAGCAAATAAAGCTTGGGTTGCCTCCCAAGAAGCGCTTTTCTTTATTAACGAGTCTTGTAGCTAGACTCAAAGTCCTTCTACCCTATGTAAGTGAGTTCGTCATCGAGGACGTCTTTAGGGTTAAGCTTGGATTGAAGTTTCCTATTGGTCCGCTTAGTGCAATATATCTTTTCAAACTTCTCTCCATCCGGGTCATACAATGTCATCTTAATATGCCATGACCCATCTCCATCTTTGGGTGGTTTGTCCCAATCCCACTTATGATCATCGTCCTCACAATTCCACTTATTCATCCCTAGGTTAATTGGCAAAACTCCTAGGAAATCAATCATCCTCCTAAAAACTAGAGGGTCTTCAAACGGATCCAATTCGGTGTCCCTAGCCAAGAGTTGTTCTACCGTATGTGTTCGGTTAACAAAGTCCTCTTCTAGGTAAAATGGGCGTTGGGGTCCTATGAAGTCTCTATCGATCCAAGGTCCATATCTAGATGGTCTCCTATTTACTTCTAACCAATGGGGTGTTGGTTCATCACTAGTATCATAGGCATGTTTCTTCACATCATAGACTGACCAAGTATCTCCTTCTCCTACCGCTATCTTAGATTCCTTACAATCAATCATAGCACTAGCGGTCGCTAAAAATCCTCTACCTATCAACAAGGGGCATGTAGGGTCGCTAACCATATCAAGGACGTGGAAATCGGCTAAAATGGTTAGTTTTCCTATGTGTACTAACACGTCCTTGACTACTCCAACCGGGTAAGCAACACTCCCATCCGCTAAACCTATTATCACCTCGGTTTCTTCAAGTTTTCCTAGTTTTAGAGAGGTGTAGAGAGGTAACGGAAGTAGGTTAAGGCTTGATCCAAGATCGGCTAATGTGTCATAAGCCTCCGAATTACCGATCTTGCAAGGTAGAACAAATAAGCCCGGATCATCTAACTTCTTAGGTAGTTTGTTTTGAACGAAGGCGGTCCCTTTTTCGCCTAACTTGAGCTTCTTCTCATCCAACACATCAACAACCGGACTTTCAAGGTGGAGCTCCTTGAATTCTTCGTCAAGGTTTTGAGTGGGAGGTGTTTCAACTATGACTTGGGTTTGTTTGAAACACGTGCTCATGGAATTGACCGAATAATATTGTGGACAAGAACTAGGAGACGAAACCGATGAAATGGCGTTGACGTTTAGTTTCGGGTTCTTGACCGTGTTGCTAGGGAGTGCTCCCATTTCTCGGTCATTGAGGGCTTTCAACAAAGTGTCAATCTTATCGGTCATCTCGCTTTGTTTTTGTTTGAAATCGGCTTCAAACTTGGCTAAACGAGCTTCTTGAGATGCCATAAATTGAGACATCAATCCTTCAAAGTTATTGGTACTACCATTGCCGGAAGGATTGTTGTTGAAAGTACGGTTCGAGTTGGAACCGCTTGATTGGAAACGATTAGGTGGGTTGGAAGAATTGGTTTGTTGTGCGTTTTGGTTTTGTTTCCACCTAAGGTTCGGGTGATTTTTCCATGAGGGGTTGTATGAATCACCGTATGGGTTTGGCTCGGGTTTGAAAGTGTACCACTTGTCTCCCGCTCCGTCGGTACGCGAGGATGCGTAGTCCGCAAAAGCTTGTTCGGGGAGTTCCATGCAATCACGAGTGTCGTGGGGACCACTACATAATTCACATGAAGAAGTGATTTTGTTCACTTGGCTTGAAGGTTTAGGAGCCTCGTAGGATTTCATGAGAAACTTGACTTGGTCTTCAAGTTCTATGATCCTACGGTCGGAAGTGCTTGAATTGTTCGAAGGCAAGGATATTGCCTTGACCGTTTTATTCAAATCACGGGGATCAATCCAACTTTCGTTGTCATAAAGAGCAAGATCTTCTAGGAGAGCGCATGATTGTTCTGCACTTAGATCACGTAGCTTACCACCGGCCGATTGGTCAATGGTTTGCCTCGTAGAGAGATTGATATGGTCATAGAAGATTTGGACTTGGAGCCAAAGTTCTATGCCATGGTGAGGGACTTTTTGGAGTAAGTCCTTGAATCGAGTCTATGCCTCGTAGAGGGTTTCGCCTTGACGTTGTTGGAACATCAAGATATCATTCCTTAGCTTGGTAGTTCTTCCCGGTGGGAAAAACTGAGCAAGGAAACGAGTGGTGAGATCATCCCAAGAGGTGATGGATCCTGCGGGTAGACGCTCTAGCCATTGACTAGCTTGGTCCCGCAGAGAGAATTGATAACGCTTAAATCTAACATGTTTTTAGGTGCGTTATTGCTAGTTTTGTGCATTATATTTGGTTATATTTGCATGTATTTGTTGCTAAATGATGAAAAAAGTGTGTATGCAAGTAAATATAGCCAAGTACAGGAAAAATGGAGGAAAACACGAAGAAATGAAGAGATTATGCACATAAGGGGAATTACGAGAAAGAAACCACTTGATACTTCAAAGAATTGATTAGACCAAGACTTCTATGCTTAATGTATCAAGAAAAGATCAAGTTTTATGAAGGAAATCAATGGTACAGCGAAGGATCAAGCAAGTAACGAGAAATGAATAAAAGAAAACAAAAGTGTACGGCAGGAAACATCCATCCGATCGGACGCCGCCCGCATCCGATTCGGATGGAGTGAAGTTAGAAACACCGAGAGCTCCAACCGATCGGATGGAGCCAAATACCGATCGGTTGGCCAAAACTGAAGTTACAAAGTTGCATTAAATGGTGAATTTAAGCCCCATAATCATTGAGGCTTATCATTTCTCAGCTGATTAATTCATATGGACGTTTTTACTTGGATAAGAAGGGTTTCCTCACTTATTTAAGGAACCCTTGGTTAATTTGCAAAGAGAGTTCTTTTGGGGAAGTGACATAACCTAAGAAAGCTACACCACTATTATTATTATTGCCCAAAAGCTTGGAGTTGCTGTGAAAACGTCCAGGAGATCTTGAGTTCGAGTCTCAAGAGTTGCTTCCGTGTGTGGAGTTGTTTACTTGTGATAATAGGCGATTGGAGGAGTGTGGATTGCTATAGTTCCACAATTCTAGTTCTTGTAATTCCTTGATAGGTATTTCTTGTTGAGATATCATGAACTATTTTTACTTTTACTATATGATGAATGAAAGTTTGGTTAATTATGTGTGTTTGGTTATGATTGTTATGGAGTAATTTAGTTATACTTGTGTGTGGATGATGTGACAATTGTTGGAGTAATCTTATCATTGTGATGCATGAAAACATATCTTGTTTTATGAGTTTGTTGAGATAAAATCTAGTCTTGCTTAATTGGTTGGTAAAAACATTTTCAAAGATTCAAAAGGCCGAAAGGAGTTTTCTTTATGTTTTTATTCCAAAAAGTTAGTGCACGAATTAGTATGGATTGTGGTGTGTGACAAGCAACACCTTTACTCATTAAAATGGATTTGGAAACGATTTCATCACGAAAAAGGCCGAAAGGATTCGTAGGAATTCTTGAGATAAGACATGCTTTCAAACAACACAAAGGACTTAATAGAATTATCGTAGTAGTTAATGATGGCCGAAAGGAGTTAACTATGAGATTGAATTCTTAGATATGATTTCTCATGATAAAAACCATTGATTGTGAATCATTCATTTTAAGTTGTGCATCATTACAAGTATCACCCAACTTGATTGGTTACTCTAAACAATTGTCATGGATCCTACACACAAGTATATTTGTTTTTGATTGATTGAACCTTGCTTGTTTATTTTTTTTATTTGCTTCAAATTGGATTGACACTCCATTTTGCTAAAACTTATTTACTAAACCTAAACCCCAATTCCCTTGGGACGATCTCGACTTACCCACCTTTACTACCACGGACGAGTATACTTGCTCGTATGTGTGATTAGAGAATTGGATAAATCGTGTTTATAAATTTTAAAACTTGAACACAAGACACGCACATCAAGTTTTTGGCGCCGTTGCCGGGGAATTGTTAAGATTTTCTTGGTAGTTGGGCTTAGTAGTCTTAAGTTTTTTTTTAGAAAGCTAAAACAGTTAAAGAGTAAAAAAAAAAAGTTTGGTTCGGACCAGCCGAGTCGGATGGATTTCCATCCGATCGGTTGGTGGTCTCGTTAATATATATATATTTTTTTTTTGTTAAGTAATTTTTGTTATTTTTCAGTTTTTAATGAGTTATTAATGTTATGTTTAATTAGTATAGTAATTAGATTAATTAATTAGGGTATTAGAGAGTTTTTTATATTTAATGTTAGTTAATTTATTTAATTTTAATGTTTGGTAGTTTTTAAGTTTTTATTGAATGAGTAATAAGTAGTTTTTATGATCATTAGTTCATTAGTTAAAAAGATAATCACAAAGTTTAATGCTTAATAAGTAATTGTAGGATTATGATAATTAGTTTTAGTTTTTAGTTATTTCTTCTTTCTAGTTTTTTTTTTAATATAAAAAAAAAAAAAGCACAAGAAAACAAATTAGAAATAGGTTGTCATTAGTTAGTTTTATTATTTAAAAAAAAAAAAAAAAAAAAAAAAAAAAAAAAAAAAAAAAAAAAAAAAAAAAAAATTTCTCGATCTAACCGATCGGACGCCGCCCGCATCCGATTCGGTTGGTGAGATTTCGTCTTTTGCAGTTTACCCATCCGATCGGATGGAAGGTGATACCGATCGGATGGTTGCCTCGGTAAAAGTTTTTATGATTTTTCATTTTTAGTTGTTTTCATGTTTTGATGATTTGAGGTTGTTTGTTAGCTTATGTTTGATTGATATTTTGATAAGGTTCGATTATAACTAACCCTCAAGCTAATAGTTTGGAATTTTTGTTTCGTGGTTATGTTATGATAGTGTTTAAGTAGAATGGAGAGTTTGAGCAATGTTTCGGAGTACTTGAGAAATTTGGAAGAGATGTTGAGAGATTCAGGAAATTCGTTGGAGAAATTGGAAAGCATTTTGGATGAAGCTAAGATTGGTTTAGAAAGGAAAGAAGAAGTTGGCGAAAGCAGTGTTTGTTTACCTAAGAAGAGAGTAGTTGTGTTTACACAAGCACCACCTAAAGAGTTTGATGTACCATGCATGAGGTATGCTACACCATGTGGTGTGGAAGGAGTTAAAGCTTGGGATGCTCAACTTAATATGGAATATGGTGAAAATTACATTACGGAAGAAATGCTTGGTAAGCTTGGCTTTGTTAGGCTTGATTATGAAAGTTATGGTAGGAAGATAGTGAGAGATGTGAAAGTTAATATTCATGGTCATGTTTTCAAGATTGATTTTGTTGTGTTGGAATATGGAAATGTGGATGAACCGGAAGTTATGTTTGGTAGAAATTTCATGGTGAAAACTAAATGTAGGGTTGATTTTGCTATGGGAGAGATGAGAATTGATGTTGATGATGATATGGTAGAGAAGAAGGAAGGAAAAGGAGAGATTGTTAAAATGGGAAAGGCTAATCGCAAGAAAACACCACTTAACAAACTTACCCAACCCTCCACCCCTAAAAATGAGGCTAGTTCATCTAGTTCATCGCTCAAATCACCTCAAGAAGTTAAACCATTGACTCAAGAACAAAAGGAAGCTGTTTTGGAGAACTTGGAAATGAAATTTAAGGAGCTTATGGAAGAGAAGCCGGTTATAGAAGTGTTGAACAATTACATGGTTTATCGTAAGAAGTTAGATGCGGTTACGATGGCAACAGCTAGGCTAGAAGATAAGAATTTTGATGAGTTTGCAAGGGAAAGGATAGTTGAAAATGGATTGCCTAAGAAAGAGAGTGATCCGGGAAATTTTGTGTTACCAGTTAAGGTGAATGGAACCGATGCAATGTATGCATTGGCCGATACAGGAGCAAGTGTGAATGTGATGCCATACCCGTTGTACAAAAGATTAGGACTTGGTAATCCTCAACCAAATCAATATAATCTTACAATGGCGGACAATTCAAGAGCAAAAGCAATGGGAGAAGTGAAGAATGTTAGAGTGCAAGTAGGATATCAAGCTTTCTTAGCCGATTTTCTTGTACTTAATATCCCGGAAGATAAGGAGTTACCTTTGTTGTTAGGGAGAACGTTTTTGAGAACTTGTGGAGCTATTATAGATATGGGTAGAGGTACTATGACTATTAGTGATGGAATCTTGAAGCATACCTATTATCCAAAACCTAGAGGCAAGATTATTAAGGAAGTGCATGATGAAGAAGAAGAAGAAGACCATTTAGGTTGTTTTGAAGTTGGTAGAGATGAAGAGGGAAGACCTAAATATGGGCCGATTGTCCCTAGTTACTTTGGTATTAAAGATGAGTTGGAAAGAGCATTAGCTATGGAGGTTTTCTATAATCCATTCAAGAATATTTTTGTGTTCCATAAATTGACAGATTTTCTTGGATCTTTACCGGTTCAATTGAAGAATTTGGAATGGGTATCCGAAGGAGCTAGTGTTTACAAGAAAGAAGAAGGTGATGGAGAATGGCATGTGAAGTTTGATGTAGTTTGTCCGGATGGAAGAAATTTTGCAAGGAAGTTTAAAACTCAAGTGACTAATCGAAAGTTATCCGGTAAATTTCAAAGTGAAGACATCTTGAAGCATGAGTATTTTGAAGGTTGAAGGTTGAAGAGCAAGAGTTGAAGAATAAAGCACAAGGCTTGTGCTAATGTTTGTTTTGTTTATTTTTAATGCATTTTTTATGGTAGTTTAATGTTTTGCATTTAAGTTTGATTTAAGTTTAAGACCTTTTGGTTATCTTATGGTTTTATTAAGTTTTTAATCTATAGAGTTAAGTTTTGTTTTTAGAAGATGTAGAGATAGTTTGGATAACAAGTTGGAAGAATAAGTATGTGTTGGTGGTATTTTTACTTAAAGAGAAGTCTTAAAGGGAGTCAAATACTTTTCATTTGTTCTTACAAAGGTCAAGGTATTGAAGAGAGAAAGAAAAAGTGAAGCTTTGCAAAAATTCAATCCGAATCGGTTGGATGAAATACTGATCGGATGGATTAAAGTATATATACCCAAGATTTCAAAAATCACAAGAACACACACACACTCATTCCACCATACTTGGGGTTCATTAATTCGACCATTAGGAGAATTTTAAGAGTTGCAGAAGAGTTGAAGGATCATCAATGGCACCAAAACAAGTAAGTAACATCATTAATTTGTGTCAATTAGGTTTTAATTCGAGTTGATTGAATTAGGTCAAAATTTAGGCGTTTTTGATATAGTTCGAATTAAGGCATGATTTTTCTGGAATAGATGGGAAAATGATTGAGGAAATCAAAGTAAAAAGAATTAGATGGATTGATTAAGTTTTGAGGAAGAATGAATTAATTGATTTTTTGGATCAAAAGAGTCAAAACTTTGAATCGATTCTGGGTAGAAATTAGTGATTTCCAGATGTTGTTTGGATGTTGATTATTGTTCCTAGGATGATGCATTGTGGATTAGAACATCAATAAGGTTTGATTTTGAATATGTTCATAGTTCTTAAGATTGATTATGCGAGAATGTTATGGATATTAATTGGAGATAAGTGGGATGTGTAGAGACCATAATGAGTGATGAAATGCAGGATAAGGAAGAGTGGAATTAGTTAGGATTGAGTTTGGAGTTGGAAAATTTTTGTTTTGAATACAGTGAGTACAACCGATTCGGTTGCGAATTGCTACCGATCGGCTGGACAAGGTCACAAATCCATCCGATCGGATGGAGAGAGATACCGATCGGATGGAGCTCTCGGTAAAACTTTTTGAAGATTTTCAAATCGAATATTTTGGACTTCTTAATCATCTAACTTTGTTCCTTATACTCTTATACTAACAAATAATCATGATTTCTACAGAGATTTCTTGCAGGAGGATCGAGTTCATCACGTGAAGTTAGTAATCCAATTGTGCAAAAGTTTGTGAATAGGAATAACAAAGAGAAGGTTAAATATACTTTGATTACAGAGCGTAACGAGAATTTGAAGTTCAGTGGTTTAAGCAGCGAGGAGAGGCACGCTTTTCGTGAGCGTCTATCGAAGTTACAAGGTAGAAAAATCGCTAAACCAAGGTTAGTTGATTGGAGTTTATTTCATGAATATGGATGTGAGATGGAGTTAAGGAATTTGATGAGAATGACGTATGTATATGAAGGAGATGGTGATAGTTTTGATGATTTTTCGTGGGAGAATGCGTTTAGTATTCACGAGAATGTTAACCGTGAATGGTGTTTGGAGTTTTTCTCCACATTTTACTTTGAGAGGAAGATGGTGGATCTTATAAATGACAAATGCATTTGGTTTAGGCTTTGTGGTAGAGATCATGAGTTTACTTTGCCGGAGTTTGCCGTTGTTCTTGGCTTGTACGAGCCAAATGAGATCAAGGATCGCTTGTTTGGATCACATTTTGTGAGATTGGTAAGGAGGCATAATGATTATGCCGGGTTGGCTGAGTATTGGAACAGTGTTGGTGACCCAACTTGTACTAGAAGGAATTCATCAAAGCTAAGGAATCCGTTGTTGAGAATTTTACAAAAATTAATAGCTTGGAGTGTTTTGCATAGGACGGGGAGCCGTGATAAATGCAATCAGCCGGATCTTTGGGTTATGAAGCTGTTAGAGGAGAAGAATGGGAATGCGGCTTGGATTATAGCCGAATATCTTTCAAGGAGAGCACCGGGAATCAAGGATAATAGTGCAATTTGTGGAGGTCACTATGTGACCAAGTTGGCTAAAAGATTGGGCTATTATGTGGAATCAGAGTTAGCAAAGTGTTCAGAGATGTTGAATTGTGAGACGTGGGATGATAAAAGTTTTAACACAGCCTTGAATAGGAAGACAAGAGAGTTGGGAGCTTGGATTGAACCTCATGGAGCACCACAGCCATCTTACCAACAACAACCATATCAACCACCACCTCCTGTTGGGAATATTCATACCCCGGGTAGTTTTGACTCGGGATGGGGAGATTGGAACCGTGAGCTAAATGAGATTGAGAAAAGGGACGTGTGGAGAGATTCAATGATGATGAGGCAAAATTACAACTATGATTATTCAATGCCGATGCTTCAACATGTGGCTCAACAAGCCGCTTATGAGGTACCTCCTTACAACCCACCAAATGTGCCACCCTACCCATTGGAGTATGATCCGTATCCTGGCCAATACCCTTACCCATATCCTGGGTACGCACCATTTCCTGAACCAGTGCCGGTGTATGGTAGAGTTCCTAATGTTGGGAGTTCAAGCTTTGATGTGGGAGGTTCTTCAAGAGGTGTTGGAGAGAAGAGACAAAGGTATACAATTTTTGAGGGTGATGAGAATTATGAAGATGAAGAAAGTGAAGATGAGAGGATTGATCCGGACATGGATTATGAGTGATCAAGGATGGTTTATGAGTATGGTTTCAAAACAATAATGGTTGAACTATTTCTATTTTCTATTATTTTCTATTTTAAAACTTTAACTCTTGTAGGAATTTATTTGTTTTGATTTTGGTTTGTTTGGATTATGTTTATTTCTATGTTTGTCTGGTTTATTATTTTTTTTTTTTTGGTATTTTGTTTGTTTGTTTCGAGCATAGTATGCAGTATCTGCAGGGGGAGAATTGACGGAAGCTTAGTGTTGATCAATTTTGGAAATTGGAAGAATTCACGAGATTACTTGTGGTCAACTAGGCTAATGCTAATTTTTTTCCGGGTAGTTTTTCTATTTTTCTTTCCATTTCCTTTACTTTGAAGTTCGTTTTATTACATTGAGGACAATGCAAAACTTAAGTGTGGGGGAGGGAAGTAAATAGGAAAGTTTTTTTTTTTTTTTAAATTTTTTTTTTTTGTTTTTGGATTTCAAGGACTAGAATTTGTGAATTTATTCGCCTTTGATTTTTCTAGTTGATAGATAAAATTGATTCAATGGTAAATAATAAGGTTATTTTAAAAAATTTTTTTTTTGGAATGTAGTCAAGTTTTGAGAGTTTTTGGTAGCTATTGCTAAGTACACATTTTATCACCACTTTAAATTGTGAGGATTCATACCTTATATTTCGTATGAGTATGCCGGTGATTATGTCAATTCTAGAACTTGTACTTGTTATGCATTACGGTTAAAATTACTTTCAAGTAATAAAATATATTCAAATGATAAGAGGCAAATTAGGATTTTCACCAAATGGCCTTCCGTTTACAATACATTTTTGCTAACCACATCGGTTAGTTGTCCTTAGTAATTGGAACCCATTTGTTAGCATTATATGCTAGATACCCTTAGTTACACCCTTTTGAGCCTATCTTTTCTTTTGATTTAACCAGAAAATTATTACACCTTACACCTTAGACTTTCCCGAATCAAGTCCAAATGAAGTTCGAAACGATTTATTTTTGATGATTGCATAATTGACCACACCTTGTATGTGTATATGTTGTTCCAATGAAGAAGGAGGTCGCTACTCTTATTTATATTTTTTTGTAGCGTTGTGCTTATCCAAAGTGTGGTAGGTTAAAAAAAAAAAATAATAAAAAATAAAAATAAAAAAAAAAAAAAAAAAAAAAAAAAAAAAAAAAAAAAAAAGGGAAAAAGAGAGAGCCAATGAGCTATGTATGTGTGGAAATAAGATATTCAAAGAGTTATTATGGAAGATGAAGTTTATATGAAGTGCGGAATAATGATCGAAGAAGTTTGGTGAGTAATCATTTGTGATGTAAAGAGTTAGGATTGAATTTGGGCTTGATTTTTTGTTTTTTTTTTTTTTAGAACCAAATCAAATTCCCATGTCTTATCCCTTTCCCTTACCAATTACTTTATTCGGACATTCGGATTTAGTGATGGCTTTGTTTAGATATGTAGCACATGTATGTTTTAGTGACCATCCGAGTTTTTGGATAGTTGAAAAGCGTTGTTAGCGATCTGGTGAGTAAATTGGTGACCATCCGTTATGCAAGTAACGTCGTTAGCGAACCAAGGCACGATCTGGTGACCATCCGTTGCTTGACTATACAAGGATTCGTTGTTTGCGAATTATGATGTACTTGTATGAGATATCTATACATTAGCTAGGTAATCAAAACCCTGTTTGAAGCCTAAACCCAAAGAAAAGACCTCTTTGATGTTTTATTTTGTTGTTTTGATACAAGTACAAGCTTATGGTAAGAGACATGAATCGCGCCTGGGCAATTGAGTGATATACAATCAAATCTACTATCGAGAGTTGTGTGAATTTAAAATTTCCTTTGTGAGGTACTTGGTGATGTTAACTAAACTCAATTTAATTTGCTTACGTTTCAAGGATTTTTTTTTTTTTTTTTTTATGAACATAATGAAAATGCCATTGAGTTCAGTTTTTCTAAAAATTAGACTTGCTCGAGGGCGAGCAAAACTCAAGTGTGGGGGATTTGATAACGCTTAAATCTAACATGTTTTTAGGTGCGTTATTGCTAGTTTTGTGCATTATATTTGGTTATATTTGCATGTATTTGTTGCTAAATGATGAAAAAGTGTGTATGCAAGTAAATATAGCCAAGTACAGGAAAAATGGAGGAAAACACGAAGAAATGAAGAGATTATGCACATAAGGGGAATTACGAGAAAGAAACCACTTGATACTTCAAAGAATTGATTAGACCAAGACTTCTATGCTTAATGTATCAAGAAAAGATCAAGTTTTATGAAGGAAATCAATGGTACAGCGAAGGATCAAGCAAGTAACGAGAAATGAATAAAAGAAAACAAAAGTGTACGGCAGGAACATCCATCCGATCGGACGCCGCCCGCATCCGATTCGGATGGAGTGAAGTTAGAAACACCGAGAGCTCCAACCGATCGGATGGAGCCAAATACCGATCGGTTGGCCAAAACTGAAGTTACAAAGTTGCATTAAATGGTGAATTTAAGCCCCATAATCATTGAGGCTTATCATTTCTCAGCTGATTAATTCATATGGACGTTTTTACTTGGATAAGAAGGGTTTCCTCACTTATTTAAGGAACCCTTGGTTAATTTGCAAAGAGAGTTCTTTTGGGGAAGTGACATAACCTAAGAAAGCTACACCACTATTATTATTATTGCCCAAAAGCTTGGAGTTGCTGTGAAAACGTCCAGGAGATCTTGAGTTCGAGTCTCAAGAGTTGCTTCCGTGTGTGGAGTTGTTTACTTGTGATAATAGGCGATTGGAGGAGTGTGGATTGCTATAGTTCCACAATTCTAGTTCTTGTAATTCCTTGATAGGTATTTCTTGTTGAGATATCATGAACTATTTTTACTTTTACTATATGATGAATGAAAGTTTGGTTAATTATGTGTGTTTGGTTATGATTGTTATGGAGTAATTTAGTTATACTTGTGTGTGGATGATGTGACAATTGTTGGAGTAATCTTATCATTGTGATGCATGAAAACATATCTTGTTTTATGAGTTTGTTGAGATAAAATCTAGTCTTGCTTAATTGGTTGGTAAAAACATTTTCAAAGATTCAAAAGGCCGAAAGGAGTTTTCTTTATGTTTTTATTCCAAAAAGTTAGTGCACGAATTAGTATGGATTGTGGTGTGTGACAAGCAACACCTTTACTCATTAAAATGGATTTGGAAACGATTTCATCACGAAAAAGGCCGAAAGGATTCGTAGGAATTCTTGAGATAAGACATGCTTTCAAACAACACAAAGGACTTAATAGAATTATCGTAGTAGTTAATGATGGCCGAAAGGAGTTAACTATGAGATTGAATTCTTAGATATGATTTCTCATGATAAAAACCATTGATTGTGAATCATTCATTTTAAGTTGTGCATCATTACAAGTATCACCCAACTTGATTGGTTACTCTAAACAATTGTCATGGATCCTACACACAAGTATATTTGTTTTTGATTGATTGAACCTTGCTTGTTTATTTTTTTTATTTGCTTCAAATTGGATTGACACTCCATTTTGCTAAAACTTATTTACTAAACCTAAACCCCAATTCTCTTGGGACGATCTCGACTTACCCACCTTTACTACCACGGACGAGTATACTTGCTCGTATGTGTGATTAGAGAATTGGATAAATCGTGTTTATAAATTTTAAAACTTGAACACAAGACACGCACATCAGTCCCGCAGAGAGAATTGAAAGAGACGCAGTCGGGTCGTCTCTCGAGTGGCAACATCAAGGTCTATAGAATCAACGATTTTGAGAAAGTCCTTGAGATGTTGATTAGGATCTTCGGAACGAAGTCCATGGAATGCGCATCCGCTTTGCACCAACCGGATGGTGTCGGATCGCAGGGGAGTGACATTGGCTCCTTGAGTGAGCTCAATGGTGTTTCGATAGCCATGGTGGCTAGGACGGGAGTAGTCTCCTAAGGTACGGGCTCTAGGAGGTGGTGGTGGTTGCTGTGGTGGGTTGTTGGGATCGAGGATATTACCACCTTCCATGATGTCGGATGGTAATGGTTACGAACAAAGAAACGAAGAAAAAAAGATAGACTAAAGAAAACCTAGAAAAATAAAATAAAAATCTCACTAGAAAGGAATCTAGTGAGTAGACCTATAAAATAAAAAAATCAACCTAAACAATAACTATTCCCCGACAACGGCGCCAAAAACTTGATGCGTGGTTTTGCAACCTTACAACAGGTTTTACCTCTCGAGGGATCTCAAGAGGCTTACAACCCCACCAGGCAGTGTACCTGACCGATGTAGTATAGTGTAGTGGTAAGTACGGGGGATTGATCGTTCTCCACAGGGAATAGTGTCGTTAGGATTAAAAAACTATTTTAATAGGTCTAAGGGTGAGGGAAGATTCTTTTTGTATTTTTATTTTTTATGAAAGCAAGTAAAATCTCGGGTTTGAAAGAGTGGGCGGAATTAGTTGCTAGTCAACTAACCCAAATAACTAAGAATGCAAATAAAATAAAATAACAGAAAATGAAAAGGTTGATGAAACTTATATGGAGAGAAATTTGTTTACTTAAATTTCCTTACTCCCTAACTATCTTTTACCGGTTGATTAGTGTGCATTAATTGCGTGGATGACGGGTGTATTCCTTAATACCAATCGTGGGGTGGCGTACGTACTTCCCCAACTCTATGAACTCCTACTTCACTCCTATGTCGAGCCGGCTAAGAAGCTCCTAACATGGGATCACTAGAATTCGCTCATGCATTAAATACAACCATAAAAACCTTAGTACGCATTGGTTCATGTTTCTTAAGACGTTCAAGCAAGTTACCGAATAGGAAGTTAGCCAGTTTTCTTAAGCCTAACATCGATGAACAATCATCCAATACAATTAATAACACACTAATAACCAATAATCAATAGCTAGGTTTCATTAGATCTAAGCAAACACAAGATAAATCTAGCCTAGCATGTTAATCAAAAGACAAGAACAAGATGTAATCAAACAACACATAGACATATTGAATGATTAAATAATAACTTATCTTCAATTAAACATGGGAGATCCAAGGGTATGAAAACCCTTAAAAATGGCAGAAATTCGTCTAGGGTTTCTCCTCCAAAGTTACACACAATAAGTTCCACCACAATGACAAAAAAATGCAAAACTATATATAGAGTTTAAGGGCTGACGGCGTCACGTTGTAGATCCTGACGCCGTCACCTCGCCGCTTTTAGGGTTCCCGGATGGCCTTCCTGACGCCGTCCCTCTTTAGTGCTCCAAAATCCGTTCTGGCCTATCAAGGGGTGACGCCGTCAGAATAGAGCTTGACGCCGTCCCTCTTTAAGTTAAACCGTGATGGCCTTGATCACTTCAAAGCGTGACGCCGTCAGATTTTTCATGCAAATTTCTCTGGCTTATCATGAGTAATTTTCACATCCACCACCTTTACCAAGCCATGACGCCGTCTGGACCAATTCCTGACGCCGTCAAAGGTACTTTCCCGCATAATTTTGAGACTTTGTCGTTTTCTTCACTTTTATGCTCCAAAAACGTCCAAAATGCTTCCTTTTCCAGATTTCTTCTCCAAAGTACCTAAAATGACAAAAGGAACGATTTAGGGCAATATTTGATCAAATAAATACGATTTAGGGCTTAAATGACCCCCAAAAAGCGGTACACTTTTCGCTTCATTAGAATCAAAACTAAAACTGAACCGAACCGAATAAAACTAAACAAATTTATAACCGAACTGTATTTGTCAAAACCGAACCGAATGGAATTAAATATTCGGTTTTCAGTTTGGATATGATATTGGCAAAATGAATACCAAACCGAAAACTGAAAACCGAATTTAGTTTTATATATTTATATACATACAAAAACCATTAAAAACCCTTAGCATAAATATAAATTTTTTTAAGCTTGAAATTTTTTAAAAAAAAAATTATATAATTAAGTGAAAAGGAAAATATAAATTATGTAATTCAGGTTATTTGGGTCAACAGAAAACCGAACGAATTCAAATTCAGTATTCGGTTCGGTTAAATCCAATTTGAATACGGTTCAGTTCGGTTGGGTTTAGGTTTTACTAGGGGTGAGCAAAAAAATCCGGAAAAAACCGAAACCAAACCGAAAACCGAAAAAAACCGAACCAAAATAACCGACCGAAACTAAAAACCGATGGTTTGGTTTTTTATTCTTCAAGTAACCGAACTTTCGGTTCGGTTTCGGTTTTGACATATAAACCAAACCCTAGAAACCGAACCGAACCGGTTTCATTAATTATAATATACATTTTATTTATATTAGTATTATTACTAATTATTAATTAACTAATTACTAAATGAATATATATTGTTCGGATTTATTGGGCCTCTTCTAGGGAAAAAGGATCAAACTTGGAAATAACAATGGGAAAATCAAACGTCAAAACAATTATGATATCGAGGAAAATTCAAATGCATACCTTTTTTTTTGTGCATACCAATGGACAAATCCCCACCCTCCATCCTTTTTGATCTAATGGCCTAGATTAATCTAAGATTTAATCACTTAAACCTAATTTACCCCACCTATATAAAGTTCTATTTTATTTATTTTTTCCCATTCGCTCTTTTTTTTCACACACAAACTGTGTGTTTTCTCCCAATCGACTTCCCTCCAAAATCTGTTACCTTTTCCCTCCATAATCAGTTACCACCGCAACACCACCGCTACACCATCGTTCGGATCATCATCACCATCACTATTCCAGTCACCATTCCGATCATCATCTCATAATCACCTCCCGATCATTATCATCCTTTTTTATGTCTTCTTTTGATTTGAATGAACCATTTATTTTCAGAAGCTGATTTGATGGATATTGTTGCTGTTGATAGTGTTGTTGAATCGTTTGTTAATTATGTGGATCAAGTTGTTTAACATTCCTTGTGATCAAGTTGCACACCAAGTGTTTGATAAAATGTGTGAGTGAAAAATATTTGATAATTTTGTTATCTGCTTTTGCAATTTTGCTTATTAATTAAGTTGCTAGTTGAATTTATGTTTTTAACTGCATTTGAATGATGTTTTTGTGTCTAATTTTGGTTTTGAATTTGCTCTGTAGCATACGTTTAGTATCACCAGTGATATTTGAAGTTGATGATTATAAGCTGGTTTAGTATCACCAGTGATATACGTTTAGTATCACCAGTGATAATTGTTAGTCTATTTATTTATAAGTTGTTTATGTTAAGATGTTTAATTTTCTTATATAATATTTTTGACATTTTGATGAGGATGAAAATATAAGTTTGTGGGGATAAGCTGTGAGTATAAGTTACTGATAAGTTATTAATTATAGTGTAATATTGCTTATTATTTATTAATTAAGGTGTAGCTTACAGTGTTTTGAAGTCTTTTCTGTGGTGCTCTATTTAAATGCTTGCACGGCTACCAAAAAAGTTTATGGAGTTCTTGGCATTTTTCGTGTTGTTTCTGAGTTTAATGCTGAGTATGTAATGAAGATCATTATTGGATTTTACACCAAGGTATTAATTATGTACTTTTTATGTAATACCCGAAAATCTATAACATGTAAAATGACCAAATTGCCCCTACAAGTTTGAAAAATTATTTAAAGGCTTATAAAGTATCAAATTAATCCCAAACTTCTAGCAATGAACAAGTTATGATCCCAAATAATTTTAACAACACCATTTAACATTTATACAAGCCATGAAATTACCAAAATGCCCTTGGGCGCCTAATATAGTTTAAATTCAAATTTATGATTTAAATAAGGGTAATTAAATGGAATTAAATGGGAAATTAAAAGAGATAATCAAGCCATAAATTCCCTTGACCAAAATTCCGAAATTTTGGCCATTATTCCTCCCCTTTGACCGGTCCTTCAATTTATAATTCAATCATCACATTTTATTCCAAGCCCTAATTTACCGATTGGAAAGAAAACACACCAAAAATCCCTTGAACCTCCATACGATTTCCACAAATCCTCTAAGTATTTTTCTGTGATCAATCTACTTATAAGGAGTCCTGGAAAAATAATTTTGAAGGTGTTCATTGCTCGATTCCATTATGGTGAATTTTCTCCCATCGCAACAAACAAAAGAGGTATAATTCGTTTTAATTCACTCGATCACCACAAAATTCGTTTCTTATTTTTCTAACACTCCTTATAACATTTCCAACCTAGGAAAAATAGTGGTGAAGCTTTGTTTGGTCGATCTCTATTTTTTGGAGAATTATTTCCTTTCGTGCGCTAGTAAACAAGGTAATTCCTAAATTAATTCTACGACACCTCTAAAATTCGTTGGCCATTTTTTTGATGATCTTCATGTCGAATACAACCTGGGAAAAATGATAAAAACAACCCATGCATCATGGATAAATCGTATGGAAAATATTGCGATATAAACCCTAGAATCGAATATAAAATCAAAAGGCATGTATGCGAATTTTATGGATCATGTTATTATTTTTCATGGCATCTATGATCATCATATAACACTGGAAAAATGTTCATTTGAATTGTGGAGGCCTAAATCTATTATTGGGGAAATTGTTTATGGATCGGCTAAATAGAAATAAAAGTGAAATTATGGAAAACCCTAAAATCAAATCGACCTAGGTATTCTTATGATTAAATCTGGAATTTTGAAGTGTTTAAATGATGTGGTAATGATTATGTAATGATTAGTGAAATTAGGGTTTTGATTTTGCTAATTTTATATATATCGATTTGAATAATTAAATCCAAGGGTGTGTTTTGTAATTCTAAAAACTCAAGGGATAATTTTTGTAAGTTATTTGAACATAGTATAATTCGTATAAAATGTTAAATGAGGGGTCTATGTGTAATTTTTGCATTTAAAAGGTTAAATGGGTAATTATATATAATTGTTATTTCGAATTGCAATTTAATTAAATCAAGGGACTAAAAATGTAAATACTGGAAACTTGAGGTCATTTTGAGTAAATTATAATGTTAAGATGGTTTGGTGTAAGTTTGGACAATTATGGAGGCTAATATGTAATTAATTGGAATTTACAAATTAATATATATGTTTTATGATTATAGGGACTAAATGTGTAATTATGGGAAACTAAAGGGTTAAATCGTACCATGCATGAAATTAGAAGGTAGATTCTGTATATAATTAAATCTAAGGGTTAATGGTGTAATTAAAGATATTATACGGATTAAATTGTAAATTATGTAACTTTAGGGTTTATTTTGTAACTTTTATAAATAAAGGGTTTAAAGTGTAAAATATGGAAATTAAGGGGCTAAAGATGTAATTCTGAATAAATGGGGTATTTAAATAAGTAAATCATGATATTTTCATTCTAGACCTTTAATTTGATATATTTACAATTAAAACCCTAAACTATGTAAAGTTGTCATATTTTAAACCTAAATTTTTATAACTTGCTAAAGTCAACCCTAATTCTAGAAGGATACTAAATTAATGACTTAACTAAATCAAAATACTTAAATCTTACTCATTATAGAAATCTGCTAATTTTGGAAACTTACTAAATAAGGAAACTTGCTAAAGATGGAAACCTGCTAAAAATAGAAAGTTACTTAATATGGAAATGGGATCTTTAGTAATCATGTCTTTACTCCTCTAGGTGTGAAGAGGGAGTAGTCCTGTGCTCGTTATCATCTTATTCAGTGTGATCTTTGTCAAGCAATAAGGTACAGATATTCTGCTTCTTTATTAAGAGGCCTTCATTCTCTTGTTATGATTCATATTAGGGTTTCCCTATACCATTGCTATGTTCCCTTCATTCATGAACTCCGATCTTTTGAACCATCAGGATATTGAACCTTTTATGATTATGAACCTTTGCTTATGAACCTTTGCTTATGAACCTTTGCTCATGAACCTTTACTTATGAACCTTTGCATATGAACCTTGCTTATGAACCATGATTATGAACCATGATTATGAACTTATGAAACATGATATTGACCTATGCAAGTAAACTTAATACATGATTCATGATACTTGACCTTTACCCTCAGTTTGATACTACGAGCCACTCACTAGGCATGAGGGTTTCATGTCCATGTCAGTCGATGCACCGATGGCATGACTCTAGGGCAGGAGAGTGATGACCTGTCCCGTCCCTGCATGTTATGTTTACGTAGAGGCAGATTATGGCCACCTGGGGCGTATGGATGCATCCTAGATTTGTTCATGTTCATGTTATGTTATGTTATTCATGGTGACTGATGGTGTGTGCGATACACGTCTTTCACACTCTGGGAGCTAGCTACTCCAACCCATGATTGAGGACACCCCTCATATTTACAGGATACCCATGATTGAGGACACCCCTCATATTTTACAGGATACTAAGAGGTCTCCCCTCTGCATGTTTACGATTATGATTATGATTATGATTATGATTTCATGTTATGTTATGGGCTCGTAGTGGATTACTGACCTTCCCTTACCATGCACCTTTGTCCTTTCCCTTATGATACCATGTATTCTTACCAGGTATTCTTACCATGTATTCTTACCTTGTATTCTCACCATGTATTCATGCTTCCATTCTCATTTACTCCTGTATTATTCATTATGCTACTGCTTGTTACGTTATATCTGTTCACTGAGCTCTAGTAGCTCAGCCGCGTTTTCTTTTCCCGCGGCAGGTTTTAGTTGGAAGCTGGGTAAGAGTGAAGAGACTTTGGACCTAGAAGACTTTGAGTAGAAGCCATTAGAAGAGATGTACTTATGGATTTGATAGGCAGCTTTTATTTCCCTTTGTAACCCTTTGTATTGCAAGATTTCATTTGTAACCTTTGAGAACCATTGTATCACTTTTGATTGTATGCTTTGTTATATCTGATATGAAACCATTTGCGTGACATCTTTACCCTTGTCGGGTTGGGGTGTTACAATTATGGTATCAGAGAGACAGGCTGCGATTCGTAATACATTTACCCTTGGCCTGTGTAAGTTAGGACCACTAAGTTTCCCTGTAAGCGCTCATAAGATAACCTGTAAGATTTGCTTTAGGATCCCCCTATAGGAACCTAAATTTGACCAGTGAGGAATGGGTAGACTAAGACATATATGTGAGTATCATTTGCTTCCGCATCACTCTGATTCGTGCCCTTGCCTTTAATTAAGCCTCATCAGAACTTTTCAGGAGTTAGAAGTTTTGCAACTTAAGCTTAGTAACCAAGTAAGTTTGGAATACCTCGGAAAACCCACCTGGATACCTTACACCATTTAAGTTTCATTTTCAGATTTTGACATCCACCTCCGATTTGTTTGATAAGCTGTTTAACACCTTTCCGACCATGTCGTAAGCCATTCAACCATAATGTGTTCGACACATTTTGTGAATTCATTGCTTATGCTGAATGTGAATGTATCGTCCGATACTACTTAACTTTGCATAAATCCGTTACTACTCCTATGAGAATTCTGGTAATTATTAACCACGGATATAGGAAGTTATGTTCCTTTCCTTTGAATGACGAATCTTGTTCTGCCAACCATTTCCTTTGGAAGGATATGATGCTATGTTACCTCTGTATGGATTTATTAACTGAGCATGATGATGCTAATAACGGATACTCTGTACGTCTCACTTTTTACAAATATACGATGTTCGTATTGCTGATAATACACATCCTACTTACTGCTTATGCTAAGAAGCTGAACAAATCCCCCCACTCGAATCATTCGTTTATCCATCTCAACACTTTTATTGAAGCATGTGCTGGACTTCGATATATGAACTATCCGTCTGATTCGATGACTGTATTCGTTCTATGAATCTTTTGATCTTGACATGTCTTATTGTGTGGTCTTTTATGTATGGACTGGATGACTATTTGTAAAGCTACCATAGACTACCGTATCTGAAATGTGATCTTAACAATCTATCTTACCCTATTTCGTTATGATGAATCTCTACACCTGAATCTGCTAAAGTTTTGCCACTATGGAAGCACCAACCCTGAACTCATATGATTATCAATTTTCCTGACAACCATTACTATTCACCCTTGGAAAGTTCCGCCATGAGAAATATTCCGTTGTACGAAGATTTTCCGGTATTTCCGGTGTAATATGAATTTTGCTCACCTCAGTGATTCTCTTGAAGTACTCTTGTTGGTCTATGAAGAAGAAGTATGTGACGACGTATCGACTATTGTGCACCTAACCGTACCACTATCAGTAATCGTTATCCGTTTTCGCACATCAATGATTGATTTGGTCTTTCTTTTGAAACTTCGTATCTCGTTGCATCGTGTTAAATTTGAAGGACTGAAGCAGCAACCACAAGAACTTCTAAAAAGGGGGTTAACTAACCGAGAGTAACCTTTGTGAAGTAGTTCAGTCTTACTTTGAAGAAGAAGGAAGGCGACATGAGGTGTATGTGAAAGTTTCTCCCTTAAACGATTTCAGAGACGGTCCTCGCGCTCGTTATAACCTTATGAGTTTGAGTGATGCCAATAGTATTGGCAAAAATGATCATGTCTACGTGTGTTTTGGACCAATTTGTCATAGTATGACATTGTGTTATGTTCAGAGAACGAAAGAAGAATATAGAGATTATTGATGAGACGACCACTTGTTCTGGAAGAGGAATTTGATTGACATTCAGAAACATTTGTAGACGACACTACCCGGTATATTGTGAAGACAGAGTTTTCCACAGGAAGAACCGAGATCGAAGACAGTTATCAGAGTGAGAAACTTGGTGGAAGAGTAGTGGAAGACGGTAGCGACGAGCATTACCAGGGATGAAGCATATAGGAAGAAGAGAGGAACTGGGATAATACTCAACCATATATTATGCAAACCGTGAAGATTACAGTTCGGGCATCAAGACAACCAGACCGTAGGAGACGAACCATTCAGCATATAATCCGGAGTCGACGACGGCGGTGTTTACCTTAAAACCTGGATCGGTGTTAGAAGACCTGTCAAAGAAACGCAATCTTGTTTCTCTATTCATTTTAGTTGTACTAAGATGAATTGATAGCTGAAGTAGGCTTGCGGATGGAGGGACGCACAGTGATCGTGTCAGAGACTACCGTTACGGCGCCACAATATCAAGAAGAGCTGCCGAAGGCTTGAGGAACCAGACCCAAGTTTGTATTTCCTTTTCACCATGAGATGGACAAGCGGCAAACTACTCCAACTTGGAAGAAATTTTAAAATTTTGCATGTAAATGGACGAATTTTGAAGGGGACATTTGTGTTTAGACGAGATGATTCTGTAGAGAAAGAAGCTATAGATGACATATTCGTTTCCACTCAACCTACTTAAATTCCATTACCTGATGCTGAGGTCCTTCGAATGATTTGGTTCTCTGTAAGTAATTCCGTTCTGTATTCATTCTGCGGTTGTTGAATAACGATTTGAATAACGATTTGCATGAGAATTTTGACGGGATATGGAAGGAATTTGGATATTTATGAAAAGACGGATGTTGAAGTAACAGCTTATTCAGGGCGGAATTGATTTCGGTAAGTTATGAAACTTGACGCTATTAACGACATACCTGAACTCTGATGGACATTTTCGGATTTCCGTTACTCTTCGACTAATTTCGTATTCTTAGTTATGATGTTTGACTTTGGTGACCCTGAGACTATAGAAGCACTAGGTGGATTAAGATAGGTGGTATGATTACGACTTGAGATAAAGTATGACCATCATGAAGGTATACTCATATGAAGCGGGTATTATGACGTCTGGCCAACGTGATAATACCTACGTCATATGACGTACCCTCATTGTGATCATAGGATATTTCGAGAAGTACCTTAGAAGCCTTTGGAATGTGATAGTTGTTTGAGATTGCATGTGTTAGTAAGATTTTAGGTTCATTCTACCGATACGTTAACTCTATTGTCACCGATATACGATTTGATACGTTTGGATACTCGACACACGTTTGATGATCTCTAAACTTCTGATAATAATCTTAAGTTTTGTTGTAGAGCGTTCTCCCGAGTAACGTTATCAAAACAGTATGTTTTCCGTCTATGTGAATTTGACCTGTTTCTATGAAGGAGTATATCTACGTTCCGATATATATATATACACTTCGCATTTGTTAAATCTGTTCATTATGATCTGCCACGAGTTAAGATATGAGACTGTGGATTTTGAGAAAGCAATATTTGCTTGGTTGTAAGAATACCTTGGAAAGGTCATATTTAAGTTGAGACTTTCTGGGAACCGAAAGAGTTGAACACATGTATTACCCTCATGATTGCTATAATTCGATACGTTCTCATTTGATTTGTTTATTCCTATTCTACAGACGAATATTCGTCAAACTTACAAATTCCTAGTATCTTTTCTAATGGAACACGAATATCACCCATTACGTTTAGCATTCTGCTCTTTTGATATGAATCCTGAAACAGCAAGTCCTTCTGAGGAAACCAGGACTTTTGATCGACAAGTCCGAATTATGAGAAACAAAATAATTTCCGTTCGTAAAGATTCATTGGAAGAACCACCCAGGGAGAGAGGTTACCTGGGAGACCGAAGAGTCGATACGAGCTAGCTACCCTCATTTTGTGTTCTGATATGATATGTCTCTACTTGAATTCAGCTCCATTTCATTTTCACTTCTTTGCAAATTTCGAGGACGAAATTTTTTTTTGTTAGTGGGGAAGAAGTTGTAATACCCGAAAATCTATAACATGTAAAATGACCAAATTGCCCCTACAAGTTTGAAAAATTATTTAAAGGCTTATAAAGTATCAAATTAATCCCAAACTTCTAGCAATGAACAAGTTATGATCCCAAATAATTTTAACAACACCATTTAACATTTATACAAGCCATGAAATTACCAAAATGCCCTTGGGCGCCTAATATAGTTTAAATTCAAATTTATGATTTAAATAAGGGTAATTAAATGGAATTAAATGGGAAATTAAAAGAGATAATCAAGCCATAAATTCCCTTGACCAAAATTCCGAAATTTTGGCCATTATTCCTCCCCTTTGACCGGTCCTTCAATTTATAATTCAATCATCACATTTTATTCCAAGCCCTAATTTACCGATTGGAAAGAAAACACACCAAAAATCCCTTGAACCTCCATACGATTTCCACAAATCCTCTAAGTATTTTTCTGTGATCAATCTACTTATAAGGAGTCCTGGAAAAATAATTTTGAAGGTGTTCATTGCTCGATTCCATTATGGTGAATTTTCTCCCATCGCAACAAACAAAAGAGGTATAATTCGTTTTAATTCACTCGATCACCACAAAATTCGTTTCTTATTTTTCTAACACTCCTTATAACATTTCCAACCTAGGAAAAATAGTGGTGAAGCTTTGTTTGGTCGATCTCTATTTTTTGGAGAATTATTTCCTTTCGTGCGCTAGTAAACAAGGTAATTCCTAAATTAATTCTACGACACCTCTAAAATTCGTTGGCCATTTTTTTGATGATCTTCATGTCGAATACAACCTGGGAAAAATGATAAAAACAACCCATGCATCATGGATAAATCGTATGGAAAATATTGCGATATAAACCCTAGAATCGAATATAAAATCAAAAGGCATGTATGCGAATTTTATGGATCATGTTATTATTTTTCATGGCATCTATGATCATCATATAACACTGGAAAAATGTTCATTTGAATTGTGGAGGCCTAAATCTATTATTGGGGAAATTGTTTATGGATCGGCTAAATAGAAATAAAAGTGAAATTATGGAAAACCCTAAAATCAAATCGACCTAGGTATTCTTATGATTAAATCTGGAATTTTGAAGTGTTTAAATGATGTGGTAATGATTATGTAATGATTAGTGAAATTAGGGTTTTGATTTTGCTAATTTTATATATATCGATTTGAATAATTAAATCCAAGGGTGTGTTTTGTAATTCTAAAAACTCAAGGGATAATTTTTGTAAGTTATTTGAACATAGTATAATTCGTATAAAATGTTAAATGAGGGGTCTATGTGTAATTTTTGCATTTAAAAGGTTAAATGGGTAATTATATATAATTGTTATTTCGAATTGCAATTTAATTAAATCAAGGGACTAAAAATGTAAATACTGGAAACTTGAGGTCATTTTGAGTAAATTATAATGTTAAGATGGTTTGGTGTAAGTTTGGACAATTATGGAGGCTAATATGTAATTAATTGGAATTTACAAATTAATATATATGTTTTATGATTATAGGGACTAAATGTGTAATTATGGGAAACTAAAGGGTTAAATCGTACCATGCATGAAATTAGAAGGTAGATTCTGTATATAATTAAATCTAAGGGTTAATGGTGTAATTAAAGATATTATACGGATTAAATTGTAAATTATGTAACTTTAGGGTTTATTTTGTAACTTTTATAAATAAAGGGTTTAAAGTGTAAAATATGGAAATTAAGGGGCTAAAGATGTAATTCTGAATAAATGGGGTATTTAAATAAGTAAATCATGATATTTTCATTCTAGACCTTTAATTTGATATATTTACAATTAAAACCCTAAACTATGTAAAGTTGTCATATTTTAAACCTAAATTTTTATAACTTGCTAAAGTCAACCCTAATTCTAGAAGGATACTAAATTAATGACTTAACTAAATCAAAATACTTAAATCTTACTCATTATAGAAATCTGCTAATTTTGGAAACTTACTAAATAAGGAAACTTGCTAAAGATGGAAACCTGCTAAAAATAGAAAGTTACTTAATATGGAAATGGGATCTTTAGTAATCATGTCTTTACTCCTCTAGGTTTGAAGAGGGAGTAGTCCTGTGCTCGTTATCATCTTATTCAGTGTGATCTTTGTCAAGCAATAAGGTACAGATATTCTGCTTCTTTATTAAGAGGCCTTCATTCTCTTGTTATGATTCATATTAGGGTTTCCCTATACCATTGCTATGTTCCCTTCATTCATGAACTCCGATCTTTTGAACCATCAGGATATTGAACCTTTTATGATTATGAACCTTTGCTTATGAACCTTTGCTTATGAACCTTTGCTCATGAACCTTTACTTATGAACCTTTGCATATGAACCTTGCTTATGAACCATGATTATGAACCATGATTATGAACTTATGAAACATGATATTGACCTATGCAAGTAAACTTAATACATGATTCATGATACTTGACCTTTACCCTCAGTTTGATACTACGAGCCACTCACTAGGCATGAGGGTTTCATGTCCATGTCAGTCGATGCACCGATGGCATGACTCTAGGGCAGGAGAGTGATGACCTGTCCCGTCCCTGCATGTTATGTTTACGTAGAGGCAGATTATGGCCACCTGGGGCGTATGGATGCATCCTAGATTTGTTCATGTTCATGTTATGTTATGTTATTCATGGTGACTGATGGTGTGTGCGATACACGTCTTTCACACTCTGGGAGCTAGCTACTCCAACCCATGATTGAGGACACCCCTCATATTTACAGGATACCCATGATTGAGGACACCCCTCATATTTTACAGGATACTAAGAGGTCTCCCCTCTGCATGTTTACGATTATGATTATGATTATGATTATGATTTCATGTTATGTTATGGGCTCGTAGTGGATTACTGACCTTCCCTTACCATGCACCTTTGTCCTTTCCCTTATGATACCATGTATTCTTACCAGGTATTCTTACCATGTATTCTTACCTTGTATTCTCACCATGTATTCATGCTTCCATTCTCATTTACTCCTGTATTATTCATTATGCTACTGCTTGTTACGTTATATCTGTTCACTGAGCTCTAGTAGCTCAGCCGCGTTTTCTTTTCCCGCGGCAGGTTTTAGTTGGAAGCTGGGTAAGAGTGAAGAGACTTTGGACCTAGAAGACTTTGAGTAGAAGCCATTAGAAGAGATGTACTTATGGATTTGATAGGCAGCTTTTATTTCCCTTTGTAACCCTTTGTATTGCAAGATTTCATTTGTAACCTTTGAGAACCATTGTATCACTTTTGATTGTATGCTTTGTTATATCTGATATGAAACCATTTGCGTGACATCTTTACCCTTGTCGGGTTGGGGTGTTACATTTTATGTACAAGATGGTTTTTGTGCCTTTCACTATAATAGACGAACACAATAAATGTTTTTGCTGATGGTATATGTGTAGTATCACTAGTGATATGTTTGATATATGTGTAGTATCACCAGTGATATGCTTGATATATGTGTAGTATCACCAGTGATATGTTTGATATATGTGTAGTATCACCAGTGATATGCTTGATATATATGTAGTATCACCAGTGATATGTTTGATATATGTGTAGTATCACCAATGATATGTTTGATAATCTGTTTCTTATTGTTGTAATTACTGATAAGCTGTCTATGATACTGGACTTCTTTTGTAGACAACCTGAGAGAGCTAAAGTCAAAAATTGAGACTGATTTGCCAAGTCTTCCACCCCGAAAAGTTTGTGATATTGTTCAAGATTTTATGGGTATAAAGAATCCTCCTAAAGGACATAAGAATGACCGTATTAAGGGTAGACGCGAGAAAGCTATTGAGAAAAGTAAGAACCAAAAGAAGGGTTGTAATATTTATAGTTTAATTGATCATAATAGACATACTTGTCCAAACAAGGGAAAAGTTTCAAATGTCAATAGGGCGGCGGCGTAGTTGAAAGTGGAGGCGGTTTCTCAGTCGCTGCAATTGAAGTATTAGTTTGTTGATTGATTGATTTTTTTTTACTGAATTGTTAGGTTTATTTAATAGCATTGCTAATTTTATCCTGGACTTGTATATCATTTGTGATACTATTATGTTTTTTTTTTTTATTTTCTTCTGAATTGTTAGGTTTACTCAATAGCACTAGTAAAATAAAGCTTAACAAGTAAACAAAAAAACCTATAAAATATACAAAATTTCACAAGTGATAATACAAATAGCACTAGTGATAATACACATATACAGTTCAACTTCAAATATCACTGGTGATACTACAAGTATGACACTTTTCACTTTTCACATTACCATATTAAACTAAATACCACTCAAAACTTTATCAAACAAATATTCACAAATCAAGATGGATTAAACAATTGCTCGCTATTGCCCACTTCTATGAGTTTGAATCTCTTGTGACAAATAACATGATTCAATAAAACTAAATACCTATTATTGACTTCCAACTTGTCAACTATACACATTTATTTATAACCGTATAGATTAAAACATAACAACGCAACTGTTTTCATCAACTTGTTTTATTTACTTTTGTTATTCAACAATCGTCCTCTTCATTGGTTCATCAACCAACACCTTCATTTTATTCCCAGATGCTTTCGGGGGAACCTTTGATATCACATGTGATCACATATCACATATGATATCACAGGTGATACCACCTGTGATATCACAGGTGATATCACTGGTGATAACACATGTGTGTCAGCTTTCTTCTATTTGTTGAATCAATTGTTGTGATGGAGGAACTTGTGATATCACAAGTGTTTGAGCTTCTTCAATTTGGTTGTGGAGATGTTGTGCTTTCTTCAACGACAATTGCACTTGTTGTTGATTCTTTTCGTTTGATGAGGCTGTTTTTTTGCACAGGTCTCATTCAAATCTGCATCAAAATATTTTCATAATTTTTGTTAGTGTTCGAATAGTTCATTTTTTTTCAATATCATATGTCAAACAAATAACTATTTGTTATCACAATAGATATATTACCAACCAACAATAATTTAACTGTTATATCACAGGTGATACACTACCAGTCAATATTGTTTTCAAATACCGCGGTAAAACCTTTTGAAACATGCACAATCTATCCATTAAACATACAAATCCACAACAAATCATACAGAAGCATCACAACATATCTTTTGTTCTGTTAAACCTAACTTTTAATCTCTCATATTATCACATAAATCATCACAACATCAAAAATTATCGAAAATTAACTAGTAAAACACACTAATAATGATTCTATAACAGTAAAAACTAAAGTATTCATTGTTTTAGATGTCGATTGTTTCATTTTCTGTGTGCTTTATGTGATTTGCACGGTTAAGTCAAATACAAATATCACTAGTGATAATACACATATACATTTCAATTTCAAATATCACTGGTGATACACACGTATGATACTTTTTACTCACACATTTCAGCAAACACTTGGTGTGCATCCATGTATACAAAGCTTTTTACTCAGAAACTCAACCAAATGTAAATACTAAAAAACACAACCAATAAAACAACTAAATAATTAGTCGGAAGCATCGTACCTTCATCTCGAGATTCAGTAGGTTAATTTTGAACCGGTTTTTTTCGTGGATCTGCTTGTGCACTCGATGATTCTTTCATTTTTGTGTTTTATTGATGATTTGAACGGTTAAAATCAGTTGATTTTGAGTTTTTGTTGCTGTTTTTTAATGGTTGTTAGAGAGAGAAAGTGAGATTTTTGTATACTGATTGTGTGGAAAGTGAGAGGTGTAGGGGTGGGGTTGTTGGGGTAACTTTTCCAAGTTGTCAATTTTGGTCCCTCCGTGTTTTTTATTATTAAAAATTGTTCTTTTGATCCAACGGTCGTGGATCGTCCCTCGGTATGTATGAGATTTTAAGTCTCCAAAATAAAACGCCTCTTATGATATCTTTTAAGATGGCTTAACCCTAAATCTACTATCTTCTGATCTTCTCTATCAAACTTCACAACCTCCATTGCCATTTAGCTGTGGTGCAACTTTAATCACTTCAAGGCTTTAAACTTTCATTTTCACGGTAAGTTTATCTTCTTTTCTTCTATTATTTTGTGCTTTTACCAAATAAGAAGCATCATTATACCACAATCTAGTTTGCTCTTGTTATATTATTTTATAGAATCCATGCATGTATCACCTAAGTCATCACGTTCTTTAATTTTGAAAGTGAATTCATAGTGTTCATATTCTGTATCAATCAATAAAATTGTTTTATAGAATCCATGATGCATAATTAATCTTTTTCTTAAGTATGTACTTATATTAGATGTCTAAAATTGCTTGTTTATTTTAGTTGATGGAACCATCAGGAAGCGAGGCATCCGAAGCTCGAAGTAAGGACAATAGGAAGGCGCCGATCATTGATGTGGATAGTGATAATGTCAATGAACAAGCTGTGATGGAGTTTGATGTTGGTGTTGAATATGCAAGGATACCTGAAGTTTCGTGACATGTGATGGAGTTTGATGTTACTTATTAAACTTTCAACATTTGTGTTGCAATTTAAGATATTTTGATTGTTATCTTTTAATTTTGTTGCTTTTATTAAGTTGTTGGATTTTTATTGTTGAATGTTGACTTTAGTTATTGAGATTACATTGTTGGGTTTAAAAATAAGTTGTTGGATCACATTATTGGGCTTGAATTTAACAAATAAAGGAAAAAAATAAAAAGTTGGGCCAAATTGGCCCAAGTTGGGCTCAAGCCCAATTACAAACAGTTAACCGAAAAAACCGAGAAACCGAACCGAAAAACCGATTGAAAACCGAAAAACCGAACCGTGTAAAACCGAACGGTTTCGGTTATGGTTATGCAAAAAACCGAACACTCGGTTTCGGTTTTGGGCAAAAACCGCCCCAAACCGAACCGTGCACACCCCTAGGTTTTACAATACCCAGGAAAAAAAATTAATCAAGCTAACTGAACAGAATAAACCGAAAAACCTGATAACCGAACCGATCAACACCCCTATATACAAAGTTTTACATCATTCCAGTAAAAAGATATTTAGGATTTTGAGTTGATGTTGTAGTGACTTTGAGTTAATTAATGAACAAATCTTAAAAACTTTGAAATGTTTAACAAATTTGAGCTTATAACTGGCCTTTGATGTATATAACCATTTATAAATCTTATGAAATATACAAAAGAGTAAATTGCAAAAATCGTCCCTAAAGTTTGGCCAAATTGCAAGTTTCGTCCTTGCTTTTTGGAAAGTGCAAGAATCGTCCATGTGGGAAAGTTTGGGGCAAATTTGTCTCTGGCCTCAGAAAATGACTAAAATACCCCTGTCATTTTATTTTTTTTAATTCCTTTTAATTCCTTTTCAGTTTTTAACACAAATGGTCCCTGTGTTGCGCAAGGCTTTACAAATTTAGTCCTTTTGTTAGACAAATAGTTATTCTTACACAAAATCGTCCTTGTATTGCGCAAGGCTTTACAAATTTAGTCCTTTTGTTAGACAAATAGTTATTCTTACACAAAATCGTCCTTGTGTTGCGCAAGGCTTACACAAATGGTCCTTGAGTCCGATTTTCTTCCGTTTTCATACGTTTTCGTCCGTTTTTCTTACGTTTTTGTCCGTTTTTCTTACGTTTTTCCGTTTTTGTCCATTTTTCTTATGTTTTTGTCCGTTTTTCTTACGTTTTTTCCGTTTTTGTCCGTTTTTCTTATTTTTTTGTCCCTTTTTTCTTACGTTTCTTACGTTTTTGTCCGTTTTTCTTACGTTTTTCCGTTTTTGTCCGTTTTTCTTACGTTTTTTCCGTTTTCATACGTTTTTGTCCGTTTTTCTTACGTTTTTTCCGTTTTTGTCCGTTTTTCTTACGTTTTTTACGTTTTTGTCCGTTTTTCTTACGTTTTTTCCGTTTTCATACGTTTTTGTCCATTTTTATCCGTTTTAGTCCCTTTTTCTTACATTTTTTTACGTTTTTACGTTTTCATTCGTTTTTCTTACGTTTTTTCCGTTTTTATCCGTTTTTGTTTGTTTTTCTTACGTTTTTTACGTATTTGTCCATTTTTATCCGTTTTTCTTACGTTTTTGGCCGTTTTTCTTGCGTTTTTTACGTTTTTATCCTAATTTTTTTAAAAAAATAAAAAAATTCAAAATAATAAAAAAAATTTTGTCCGAATTTTTTTTCTTTTTTGTCCGAATATTTAAAAAAATAATTAAAAAATTCAAAATTTTTTTTGTCCGAATTTAAAAAAAAAATAAAAAAATTCAAAATTTAAAGAAAAAAAATAAAAAATTTAAAAATAATAAAAAATTTGACTTTTTTTTTTATTTTTTTTAATTTTTTTTTTTTAAATTCGGACAAAATTTTTTTTTTAAATTTTTTATTTTTTTCTTTAAATTCGGACAAAAAAAAAATTTGAATTTTTTTATTTTTTTAAATATTCGGACAAAAAAGAAAAAAAATTCGGACAAATTTTTTTTATTATTTTGAATTTTTTTTATTTAAAAAAAAAATAGGATAAAAACGTAAAAAAAGCAAGAAAAAACCGATAAAAACGGACAAATACAGAAAAAAACGTAAGAAAAATGGACAAACACGTAAGAAAAACAGACAAATACAGAAAAAAACGTAAGAAAAACGGCCAAAAACGTAAGAAAAACGGATAAAAATGAACAAATACGTAAAAAACGTAAGAAAAACGGACAAAAAACTTATAAAAGAAAAAAAAAAACGTAAGAAAAACGGACAAAAACGTATGAAAAACGAAAAAAACGTAAGAAAAACGGATAAAACGTAAGAAAAACGGACAAAAACGGAAAAAAAAGTAAGAAAAACGGACAAAAACGTATGAAAACGGAAAAAAACGTAAGAATAACGGACGAAAACGTAAAAAACGTAAGAAAAACGGACAAAAACGTAAGAAAAACGGACGAAAACGGAAGAAAAACGGACTCAAGGACCATTTGTGTAAGCCTTGCGCAACACAAGGACGATTTTGTGTAAGAATAACTATTTGTCTAACAAAAGGACTAAGTTTGTAAAGCCTTGCGCAACACAAGGACGATTTTGTGTAAGAATAACTATTTGTCTAACAAAAGGACTAAATTTGTAAAGCTTTGCGCAACACAGGGACCATTTGTGTTAAAAACTGAAAAGGAATTAAAGGAATTAAAAAAAATAAAAGGACAGGGGTATTTGGGTAATTTGGCAGAGGCCAGGGACGAAATTTGCCCCAAAACTTTCCCACATAGACGATTCTTGCACTTTTCAAAAAGCAGGGACGAAACTTGCAATTTGGCCAAACTTTAGGGACGATTTTTGCAATTTACTCTATACAAAATATGAATAATGTAACAAGAATAGTTTACAACAAATAAATAATAGAAAAGAAAATTCACCTAATTATATATATATATTAAAAGATGAGAAATTATATGAATAGTGAAAAACAGTACTTGAATAGTAACTTCGATCCTTTTTTGACAATTTTAGTCCCTGAGGTGATAGAGCCGTTGCAAAGTTAGTCCAAGTTCGTAACAGTGCAAAACTATTTTGACAATTTTAGTCCCTGAGGTTATAGAGCCGTTGCAAAGTTAGTCCAAGTTCGTAACAGTGCAAAACTATTTTACATAAATGGTCCCTCAGGTTAGCTGTACATGGCACCGTTAGTCCCCAGTTAGTGAACTTCTGCAAATTCAGTCTTTTTTTTTTTTTTTAAGTTTAAAACAAACGTGTCAAAAGAAATAATGTTCCCACATTTACATAAACATCATTTGACACAATTTACACACTACCCATATAACAAAACACATATAGAATAAAAAAGTATTAAAAAAAAAAAAAAAAAAAAAAAAAAAACGCATATAAATATGCAATCCTTTCTCGAACCACACAGTATTTACTGTTCATGCTACAGTAAATGTTTTTTTTTTTTTTTTTTTTTTTTTTTTTTTTTTTTTTTTGTAAAATAATTTCGAAAAAATTAAAAAAATATATATATATATTTTCAAAAAACTTTAAAATTAATTTTTCTAAAAAAAAAAAAAACTATCTGAAAAACCCGCTGCAACGCGCGGGCTTCCCTGCTCGTTGTTTTTAAGATTTTAGGTACTTTTACGGAGTGAAAATAGAATATGTATAGTAACTTAGTAGCGTGGGTTCTATTTTTTTTTTTTAAGAAAAAGTATTGTGATAAATTATTTGGTTAGATTATTGCAGATAAATCAATCAGGGGCAAGAATGATTGGAATAGAACGTGGATAATTAGTATGTCGTGTGATATACTGACCCTCCCTATTTACACTATATTAACCCTCCCTAGATTCCATATGTACTTTTATTTTTTTTTTGTACTTTTTGTACTTTTTGTCTTGTACCGGTTTTGTACCTTTTTTTTTTTTTTTTTTTTTTTTTTTTTTTTTTTTTTAATGTTTATATTGTATGTTATGTTTTTTGCAATGTTTGTTTTGAGTGTAATGTTTTTTTGTAATGTTTATGTTGAGTTTAATGTTTATTTTTTTTTTTGTTAATGTTTTTTTGTACACGTTAACGTTAACACATTAAACAACTACAATGTATTCGTCTTACGTGTTTCTATTTAATTAACACATTAAACAACAACTGTTATTATTCAATTAAACAAGAACATTAACACATTATTTAAAAACAACACCTACTACATGTATTTTTTTAGAAAAATAAACTTTTTTTAGAAAAATAATTTTTTTTATTTTTAGAAAAATAAATTTTTTAGAAAAATAATTTTTTTTAGAAAAATAAATTTTTTTTGAAAAATAATTTTTTTTTTGAAAAATATTTTTTTTATTTCGAAATTAATTTTTTTTCCATTTATTTTTTCTGAAATAATAACACGTTAACGTTAACACATTAAACAATAACACGTTAACGTTAACGTTAACACATTAAACAATAACACGTTAACGTTAACACATTAAACAAAACAACTGTTATTATTCAATTAAACAAGAACGATAACACATTATTTAATAAAAACACCTACTACATGTGAAGATTATTAATGTCATCTAAAAGCTCATGGAGCATTGCACCCGACTGACATGCGTGATCCTCAGGATTCCTTGCCAATTCCAGTGATGTCTCGAGCGTCTTATTTCTTGTCATCAACAACTTGTTTTGAGAAACTAACATCTTGTTTCTTGTTTCAAGCTGGTCAATTTTATTATCTTTAGCAACGCAGTTTGAGCATTGCGTTGAAGAAGAGGCTTTACTAAACTGCTTCTTTTGAAACTCATCCTTCCACATAAAGTACCCACACCCATAGTCCTTTGTTCCTGGCTGTTACATGTTAAGAAAATAATAAGAAATGTATTATTAGCAAACAAATAATTTACATAACTAAGCAAACGTATGATTACTTACCACTGAACGAGGACATGCGTAATACGGTTGACCATAACTAGCTTCTTTACGGGATATCCTCTCTACAATGAATCCTCTCTCACAGCGACACAAAGGATTATTTTGTTTCACCTGGACAAAGAATTAATTTAAATAATACAATCAGTTATTTTCAACATAAATCAGTAACGTATTGTTAATTTAAATAATACAAACAGTTATTTACAACATAAATCAGTAATCATTCACAATGTTTTGTCAGTATAATTATTTACAACATAAATCAGTATTCATTTACAATGTTTTGTCTGTATAATTATTTACAACATAAATCAGTAACCATGTACTATGTTTGTGTTCGTATAAGCTCATTATACATGTGTAGTTGATCTTGATACAAAGTTTGCCATCCGGATGCAGCGGCAACTCTGTGGTGCCTCCATTGTGGTGAATATGGAAATGGTGAGTTTTCGTCTAGCGTAAGATGAATGTAGTGACCACAATCTCCACTCCCTACACGGCCAATCACAAGGGGGCCAATTCCCTTGTGATACATCTGGAGCAGAAAAAAATGGAAAACACGTAGTGCATCCACTGTTTGATATAAATACAACAGACGGTTAAGCACTGTGGCAATAACCAACCCCGTGTTTGGCATAAGCATCCAGTGTTCTTGCGGACAACCACTATCATATAACCAGTTTATTCTCCTCCAAAGATTGGCATAGTCCACTTGTTGCCACAAATGTACGTAAGACTCATGATTAATTTCCAACTCTTGCAATAAAAACCTTCGGACATTGAGCCAGTTGTGTTGGCCTTGACCAATACCGTGGGCAACGCACCGAACCCACAATTTCCATCACCTTCCACATTATAGATACTTGTGACGTATCGACGGAAAAGCTGTGGAAGCTGCTTAATGAAATACTCGCTCTCCGTATTTCCAACGTATAACCTGTGTCTGGGACTTCTTTCAACTCCAGGACCCATGTAAGAACTATGTCTCGCAGGTTGCTTGTTCAAGTCCGGGACTTTTGTAGATCTTATATTTGTGCTTCTTCGACTTGGATCTACGGATGGTACTTTATTCAAGTCCAGGACTTTTGGTGCCTGGGACTTTTTGTCCTTTGCGCTCGGTCGTCCACGAGTATTTTTTTGAACAGCAGGTTGATGTGTATCAACAGATTCTGGATTGTATATCCCCCTCATCTTATTTAACATATTTTTTTTCACAAACGATGACATTTTGCCAAAAACACTCCTGAATTATTGTATGTCATCTTCACAATCAGGATCATCGTCAGGATCACGAGAAGGACCAGCTTCAGTGTTGATACTAGGCCACGGAACAGATAGGGTTCTCCTGAATTGTTGTATGTCATCTTCACAATCAGAATCTTATCGATCGAACTCAACAACGTGTCTAAGTTGGACTGTGTGCTGCCCTAGTATAATTTCAACAACGCGTGTTGAGCCTCAACTCTGCATGTTGTTGTCTGGCCGATGGTGATATATTTGTGGTGGTTTCACTGTGGTGATGGTGGTTTTTCTGTGATGATGGTGATATATTTCAGTTAACCTTTGTTAATTGAAAGATTTATTAAGTAATTTATCAGATCTATAAGTTTTTTTATAAAACGCCTAATTTTTTAAAAATTAGGGTTTCGTATTTCTTGAGGGTTTTTCAAAATTAGATTGATATATTTCAGTTAACCTTTGTTAATTGAAAGATTTATTAAGTAATTTATCAGATCTATAAGTTTTTTATAAAACGCCTAATTTTTTAAAAATTAGGGTTTCGTATTTCTTGAGGGTTTTTCAAAATTAGATTGATATATTTCAATTAACCTTTGTTAATTGAAAGATTTATTAAGTAATTTATCAGATCTATAAGTTTTTTATAAAACGCCTAATTTTTTAAAAATTAGGGTTTCGTATTTTTTGGGGATTTTGATTTTTAAAGACTGCTTATGTGCTTATTGTGCTTATGTGCTAGGAATAAAATGGGATTTAAAAATATGATGGTGGTTTCTCTGTGTTTATTAGATCTTTTTTTTTTTTTTTGATAAAAATATGATGGTGGTTTCTTGATGGTGGTATTTTTTTGGGGATTTTGATTTTTAAAGACTGCTTATGTGCTTATTGTGCTTATGTGCTAGGAATAAAATAGGCTTTAAAAATATGATGGTGGTTTCTCTGTGTTTATTAGATTTTTTTTTTTTTTTTTTTTTTTTTTTTTTTTTTTTTTTTTGATAAAAATATGATGGTGGTTTCTTGATGGTGGTATTTTTTTGGGGATTTTGATTTTTAAAGACTGCTTATGTGCTTATTGTGCTTAATCTGGTATTATTGTGGTTATTTGTTTAGAAACTGCTTATTGTGCTTATGTGCTAGGAATAAAATGGGCTTTATTGATTAACAAAAGCTCTGTAAGTTTCTTTCTTCCTTTAAGATTAACAAGATATTAGTTAATTGGGTGTAAACGGGTTCGGTTAACACCTTGACCCTCCATCTTGAATGGTGTGGAAACCTGCTCTGGCCAACCCCAGTCCAATTAACTGAATCTTTGTTATATCTTGGATGTGCTTATTGTGCTTATGTGCTTATTAATACTAGGAATAAAAGGCAACAAATTTGAAACTTGGTTTTTTTTAAAAAAAAAAAACCGAGATACGGCGATGATGATTTAAAAAAAAAAACTTGATTTTGGCGAGGCATTTCCGAATGGACGGCAAAATAAATTTGATTTTGCAACCTTTGATGTTGCAGCCATATATGATAAAACTTGCTTATGTGAAACTGCTTATAATCTGAGCCTAATGTTATCTCGATGCTTATAATCTGAGCCTAATATAATCTGAGCCTAATGTTATATTGAAAAAGCGCAAAATTTATTATTACCTCTTGTGTGTAAAATGGTGAATTCGACATTTTTGGCTTTCACTTGCGGCTTGTGTGTTTGTGCAGCTGATTGTGTTTCACTTGCGGCTTGTGTGTTCGGTTAGTATGACCCTTGTGTGTTCGTGATATACTGACCCTCCCTATTAATACTATACTAAACCTCCCTACCTAGCTGATTGTGTTTCACTTGCGGCTGTCACTTGCGGCTTGTGTGTTTTATACATGTAATATTGAAACTGCTTATAATCTGAGCCTTTTGTGGTTTGTAGCTCAGATTGTGATACCTTGTGATACTGCTTTGTTTGTGATTGAGAGTTGCTTTGTGCTTGAGAGTTGCTTTGTTTATAATAGAGCAAAGCTGCAGTTTGAGAATCCTGCAAAGCTGCAGTTTCAGAATCTTACTATTGAGCTTGTTAGAATCTTACTATTGAGCTTGTGAGAATCTTACAGGCTTTTGTGTGTAACATGTGTATTGTCTGATTGTGTGGAATATAAATTATAGGGAGGGTTAGTATATCACGAGCCTTCTGTTTTTGTGCTACAAACCCATTTGAGACTATAAGGCGATGACGAATGGTTTTCTAAAAACCGAATGGATGGCAAAGTGATATTTTTGTCACTTTGCAACCTTCAAATCCGAGCCTACTAAAAATCTACATATTTGTGAGTTAATTATTTTGAGACTATAAGGCGATGACGATTATATTTTCTAATCCGAGCCTTCCTTTGTTACTTGTTGCCTTTTGTGTTTTGTGTGCAATCTGCACTTGGACAAAGTTGTGTGCAATCTGCACTTGGAAAAAAAAGGTATATTGACCCTAAAAATGATACAGTTTCTTACTTGTTGCCTTTTGTGTTTTGTGTGCAATCTGCACTTGGACAAAGTTACTATAAGGCGATGACGATTACGTTTCAAATCTGAGCCTGCTTTTGTTACTTGTTGCCTTTTGTGTTTTGTGTGCAATCTGCACTTGAACAAAGTTGTGTACAATCTGCACTTGGAAAAAAAGAGTATATTGACTCTTTGATATTCAGATTGTTACTTGTTGCCTTTTGTGTTTTGTGTGCAATCTGGCGATGACGATTACGTTTCAAATCTGAGCCTGCTTTTGTTACTTGTTGCCTTTTGTGTTTTGTGTGCAATCTGCACTTGGACAAAGTAGTGTGCTAACTTGGAAAAAAACTGGGACAATCTGCACTTGGACAAAAAAAAAAAAAAAAAAAAAAAAAAGGCAAAATAAGAAAAAACAAAAAAAAAGTACACAAACAAAAAAAGATGTTAGCTGACAAAAACAGAAAAAAAAAAAAAAAAGTACACCCTCCACTAGGGAAGGTTTTGTACCTCTCTCCTAGGAAGGGTTCGGTTAGTATGACCCAATTAGTATATGAGGCCAGTCATAGATTGCGCCTTTGTAAAATGATATTGTTGCTTTATAAAAAGGTAGAAATCTAGCTGAGAACTTTGTAGGTATTTATTAAATAGCCTTTGGCTTCACTTACATATATAGTGCCGTATTAAATAGATTGTAAGTAAACTACCGAATATGTTGATATTTACCAAACGAACTTTTGCCAACCATATGTGCCTAAACGAAATTGTTTTAAGTTAATATTTCTTTTAAAAAATTTATGTAATTATCATGTGAATTTTTTTCTTTTTCTCGTATACAACTTCACACAGTGTCTTTTTTTGGTATACTACGGCTATGTTTGGTAAAAGTAGCAGTAGCAGTGAGCAGTAGCCGTGAGCAATAGCTGTGAGTAGTAGCCGTGAGCAGTAGCTGTTTTTTAAATAAAAACGTTTGGTAACATAGCTGTAAATATCCACAGCTCTTGTAAATATCCACAGCTTCAAAAGGAAGCATTGAGAAAAAGCTTTCCTGAAAAATTGCTACAACTCATTGCTTCCTTACCAAACGAACATCAAAAATAAAAAAGCTCATTCTCACCGCTCATTGTCTCAAAAAGCTCCAAAAAGCTCCGCGATCTCCCCCTTATCTTACTAGTCATGTTTACATTCTTGAATTATTGGTGACTTGGTTCATCATATAGATCCTTTAACTTTTCCAAATATTATTCGATTAAATTTTCTAAAACATTGCTAGTTTCTTTCATCATACTTAATCATTTATCACTGGAAAAACAAATAAATTAGTCTACAATTAGAATGGCAGAGGCGATTGTTTCATCCACGGTTAGTAAAGTAGCGGACTTGCTGTTTGGTAAAGTTATAAAGGAGATTAATTACATACGGAGCTGCACCGAAAATGTTGAAAAGTTCAAGGCTGAAGTTGAGTTGCTCAAAGTTATGAGGGGGGAGGTTCAACAGCAAATAGAAATAGCCAACAAGAAAGGAGATAATCTCAAAACTGGTGTGGAAGAGTGGGTGAAAAAGGCGGATACTGAAATATCAAAGGCGGAAGAGTTTCTTAATGAAGAAGCGAATGCCAAGAAGACGTGCTTTAAAATTGGATTGTGTGGTAATTGGCACACCCTTTACCATTACGGTAAGAGGGCAACAAAGATGTCTCCTTATCTTCTCCGTCACCTAGAAGGTGGCAAGGGTTATGAAACTTGTGTCTCTGTATATACTCCTGCACCTGGACCACTAGAAGTGTACCAAAACAAGAATCTTGATGATATTGCTACCCAAAACTCTGCTTTGGGGGATATCATTACAGCTATTGAAGACGAAAGCAAACAAATCATTGTAATCTATGGCATAGGAGGTGTAGGAAAGACGACATTAGCCATGGAAGTTAGTGCAAGAGTAAAACATCTATTTGCTGCGGTTGCATTTACAACTGTTTCCCAAACTGTAAGTGTTGAAAAGATTGAGAAAGATATCGGGGACGCAACAAAGAGAATAATGAAAGGGGAAAAGATTCTTATCATACTAGATGATGTTTGGGATACGGTGGATCTGGAAAAATTGTGCATTCCATGTGGGATTAATCACATGAATTGCAAGATTTTGTTGACATCTAGAAGCGAATCTGTGTGTGAGAAAATGAATGCCCATAAGATATGTGTAAATGCATTGCCAAAAGAGGAAGCTTGGATTCTTTTCAAACGTGTGGTTGGTGTACGAGTGGAGACAGACGCCAATCTGAAACGAGTTGCAGTGAAGGTTGCCGAAGAATGTGGTGGATTGCCATTGTTCCTTAATGTAGTAGGAAATGCTTTGAAACATAAAAGCATTGAAGATTGGGACAAGGCTCTTACTCGACTTCAGGAACATGCACCAACACGTTTAGTCGGTGCAGATCCAGATATAGGGAAAGCATTTACTCGTTTAAAACTAAGTTATGACTTCCTTGGTAATGAAGCCCGATTGTGCTTCTTACTGTGTAGCATGTTCCCTGAAGATGAAAAAATTTTGTTGGAAGACTTGGTACATTATACGGTGGGTCTGGCAAAGTTTCATGGCTTCAAAAGCATGGAGGATGCAAGACAGAGTGTTGAAGATGCAGTGAATATACTCACATCTTCTTGTTTGTTATTGAACCTGGATGACAAAAGGCATACCAAAATGCATGACGTTGTTCGTGATGTGGCATTGCTAATTGCATCTGAAGGTGATGTTGATGGTAAGAATATTTTTTTAGTGGAGGCTGGGAAAAGGTTAACAGAATGGCTACCAAGAAAAAACGAGTTAGAAAGTTACACTGGGATCTCACTCATGAACAATAAGATCAGAAAGCTTCCAAACTATGAGCTGCACTTACCACACCTTGATATTTTCCTTATACGGGAGAGAGATGGATTGTGGCAATTGCCAATGTTTTCGGATGAACTCATTCGAGGCATGAAGGAAGTTAGAGTTTTAGATATGTGGTACTTTAAATGCCAACCCCTGCCACAATCATTTAAGCTTCTCACAAAACTTCGAATGCTCAATCTTTCGGGAAATGAATCTTTCCATGATATTTCTATTCTTGCAGAGATGCAAGACCTTGAGATTCTAGTTCTCGATATGACTGGAATCAAAGAAATTCCTGAAGAGATTGGTCAGTTGGTCAATTTGAGGCACCTTAGAGCTATTAATTGTTACAATCTATATCATGTAGCACCGGGTGTCATATCAAAGCTCTGGAGGTTAGAAGAGCTGTTGATTGGATTCCAGTGGGTGCGTGAAGGAATCTCTGAGCGTATTGTTGAGATAATGAACTTGTCGTACCTCACATATTTGGCTTTACATGTGCCGCGTTTTGCTGTGATTCCTGAAGGTTTCAATCCTCGAAAACTAAAAGGATTTTTTATCCAAATTGGAGGAGACAACTGTATATATTATCCCGCTGCCGGTTTAAAACATAGACATCTAGTTATTAAGGCTTATAATTATGATGAGATCCCAACCTTGAAGTGGAATAAGCAATTGATTGAGGCAAGTCACATTACAGAACTCAGTTCCATTGGAAACTTGAAGAATATCCTGCCCCAGCTGTATCATGAAGGTTTCAATGAATTAGAGCATATCAAGTTGCTTGGATGCTACAATGTTTCATGCTTGGTTGATACAACAAACTGGGATCAATTTCATTCGTCTAAACACCTTGGAGAAGGCAAAATTAAGGACAAGTTTTTTGGGAAACTTAAACACCTCAGTTTGGAATTTCTAGATAGTTTAGAGGTTCTATGGAATTGCCCACATCAATATATAAGTCTGAGTAACCTAGTAACCCTTAATATTATTGGGTGTTATAAGTTAGTAAAACTATTCCCAGTGAGTGTAGCACAAGGGCTTGTCAATCTGCAGAATTTAGATATTAAAGGTTGTGATAGTTTAGAGGAAGTGATTTGGGATGGAGATGAGGAAACCAGTAAAAGTGAAACTGAACATTCTGAATATATTATGTTCCGTTCCCTTGCCAAGATTAATTTGTTCGCTTTGAAAAGTCTAGAAAGGTTCTACTCAGGGCATTCTACCATCAAATATCCGTCTTTGGTGGATGTAGACATCGAGCATTGTCGAAGCATGAAGATGTGGGGACCTGGAATCCATGAAACACCGAAGCTCAAGTTTGTGAAAAATGTGCAACTGGATGGACCTGATGCCACCATTAATTATGCTGTGATTAAATACATTGAGGCACAGAAAAAACGATGGGTAATAAGAGTTGTTTAGTTACGTGTAGAATTTGATACGATTAATTTGCCTTCCAAATCTAACACTTCTTAACTTCTTGTTTTTGTACAGGAGGAGGAAGTTGAGCGCTTCAAGGCATTTCAACAGGTACGTTTGAACCCCATTTTGACCCCTGATTAGTATATGAACCATCTATCATACTGTCTTAGACCCTCATAACTAAGAACCCCCACAGAAGCCTGATGACCCATTGTGATAACTTGAACCTCAATTTGGACCCTCAAATAAACCTGATGACCTTTCATAACAAATTCGACAATTAGGATTGTTAAACCGCTTGAATCTGTATGTTTGAAATGAATTTGTTTATCTGTTTTATGCTTGTATGAATCTGATATTGTTTTATAACAAAAGAAGATGCGAGTAAGATTCGAAGTTTTGGATTAGGATTAGTCTGTGATTGATTGTGTGTTTGGATGATAATTTGCAGGATATATATGAAAGATACAGATCGCGACCAAATGATAATGTGAAGAGTATTTGAGATTGGATTGGGATGAAAACTGGATAGGGATCGGTAAAAAGGATTGTTTTCTGCCGTTTTGGAGTTAAAAGAATTTCCAATCTTTTGGTGTTCATCAAATATATTAGGTGTGCTGGTTATGTTTTTATTTTAATTACATTGTAATCTCTAGCTTTTTGCTAGCTATGAACACTATATTCATTACTGGAGTCGTATTTTTGAGCGTTTTGTATGATACATGGAGTCGTTTTTTTTTAGCGTTGTATGGCTTAATTTGTTTTTTCTTAGTTGTACATCATGAAGCTCTCGTAAAAAACTACTGTCTCTCACCTTTTACTTTTTATTGAATCTTGAGATATATCGTAGGAAAATATGTTTGACATTAATTTATATCTAGCCGAAGTCTACTATCATATTAGCTGTAGTTTTTATTGGATTTAGGTAAAGAAAACTTCCACCAAAGGACCTGATCATAGTTGAGATCTGGAGGATTTCCTCTTACCTACCCTTATCACGTTCATTGGTCTCCTATGGTGGTCTTTTACTCCGTTTTCACAAAATATATACTTCAATTTCGTGGCACTCCCGTAGAAACAGTTGGCGGGTGAACACCTTTGTCCGATCATTTTCTTCCAGATCATCTCATGATTTCTGGTCATCTCAGCTTAGATCTCGTCATATGCGCCTTTGCCTTAATTTCAGGCTCTACAATCACTACATCTAAATTGTTTATCTTTTAATCTTGACCATCTCCAACAGTTGGGGTTTTCATCATCAACCGCGTCTGCTTCATACCCCTGGGTTCATCATGACATGCATTAACGAGCCAAGGGTCAAGTTTCTTCACTTGTGTTGTTTGTAGCAATTTGGGTTTTTGTTAGCAAGGTTAGTTCAATTGGTAAGCAAACTTTATAATATAAATGTATTAATCAATCGAATTGGAATTTCAAGGATCTTCTTGATCCAAATGATCAATATATGTTGACCTAAAAAGGAATCTAGACCGACAAAGCTAAATCATTACAGTAAAACTAAATACTTGCATTAGCAATAAAACTGTCTTATGATATGAGATAAAAGAACACATTACCTATGTAACAAAAAATAGAAATAAATTGCTATAAATCATAGTGAAAATTTCAGTGATCATAAACTGTATTCGAATTTACCAAAGGTAGTTACCTATGTAACAAGTTAGATGAAGAAGTTTGTGTTTTCTTTCGATAGAATTTACCAAAGGTAGTTAAACATGGGCAGGTGGGTTACGGGTCAAATTGGGGTTATGAAATGGTTGACTTTGTGGGGCGGGTCATCCCCAAGATACGGTGTTTGATGATATGCACAAATAAAAAGAGACGTTGTTGTCTTGTTGACTGCGTATTAGAGGTATGCTAACATGAACGTTCAGCATTGCGAATCCTCAAATGGTTGCTTGGAATAGGATTAGGCAAAATACAGGTATGCGTCGAGAGAGTTCAGTTAGAACTTCGGATGAATTAGTTAGGAACAATTTTCTTTAATTGTGGGACTTTGATAGTTTATGTGGCTGCCTATAAGTTAGTTAGTTAGGACCCATGTCCTTAGCAACCGACTTTTTGAATTTTCCTAACTTAGGTTCACAAATCAACTATCTAAACTTGGATGGGATCATCTCAAGCCTTTAACTAGAAGAACATTTGTTAATTTTCATTTTTTAAACCTCTGTTAAACACGTAACGGTTCGTAACTACAGTTTTTTTCCATTAAATGTTAGAATATGGCTCAAGTGTCTCTATGAAGCTGTTGACACTAAACAGCTGCAAAGAAAGAAAACTTACTCTCATAACATACCTAGAAAAACTGTGACAAGCAACAGTATCCACAACTCAATTGCATGTAATGTAAGTCTAAGACTGGCCAAAAGTTTTTAACAAAACCATCCATCTGATATGTTTCAAGGCCTTACTGGATAATAACATGCGTCCAAACTCCAAAACAACGACACCCGGATACTAAGACCTATATCAGGTCCTAGTGAATGTTTAGAACAGAGCCCAAAGATCACTATTAGATAGCCATATGTATGATCTTGTTACATAAGTGCTTTCACAGCCCAACTAAATTTTAGCTAAGCCTTCTTGTTAAAATGATTGCATAAAAGACAGATAGTGCGACAATCCCAACTCCAGAATCACCTCCACGAGAAGATATTTTTTATATTGGGACGACTTTTTAGGCTCAAAAGGGGTGTTCACCCTGCCACGGGTCCAGTTTTCAGACACAATAATTGATCTAGACAAAATTTGAAAGGAACCACCACTTATGCGAAAATTACTGTGTTGCCCATATACACGAGGGTTTGGCGTGCAGATCTTAAAATTTTCCCACTTTACATATTTACCCAAGCATCTCGCATATGTTTTTACTCGTGCCTTCCCGACATGACATGACATATTATTATTGGTTGAAAAAAAAATATATATATAAAAATAAAAACAACCTATCTCGCGTACATATGTACACAAATCTACCCCACATCAGCTATTGCTAACTTTTTAACTTTACAAGTGATGTCGCGTACATATGTATAGTAGGCACCCTCTTAAATATACAAGTGATGCGTGTACGTACGTGTTTAAAGGCAGCGTCCATCAACGGTTCACTTTCTTGCAGTTACTCCGCTATTTAATTCTCGTCAGAAAGTTTGGTGAGATTATTAAAACTCTTAAATATACAAGTGATGCGTGTATGTACGTGTTTAAAGGCATCGTCCATCAACGGTTCACTTTTCTTGCATTTACTCCGCTATTTAATTCTCGTCAGAAAGTTTGGTGAGATTATTACGAGTATATACAAGTATGCGTGTATGCGTTTAAAGGCAGCGTCCATCAACGGTTCACTTTTCTTGCAGTTACTCCACTATTTAATTCTCGTCAGAAAGTTTGGTGAGATTATTACTGTTTAACTAGTGATGAGATATATTTACTACGTTGCATGCTAATGATAATACACTCGATTGTCCACTTCTAATAAACGTAATTAACCAAATTCTAGATCGGGTTCTATTATGATAACACCCTCTAGTGGGTGGGCTTCTCTACTTTAGTCAAAAGGTACAAGCGATATATCAGACAATACAAGCGACGGCAGCACAGGAAAGTCAACACACCCCCTACAGGGGGTGTCAGCCTATCATCACCCTTCTAGATCTTCTTCTGGAATCGTATAACTGTCAAAAGTGAGTGACTGTTCATCGAAACTGTTATAGTCCGAATACTCATAAGGTTGGGTCGACGCCCGTCTCCCCCCAAACTGTACTTGCAAGTTTCCCCGCAAAAAGCTCTACACGCAATTCGTAGATAAACGCTATTCCTAACTAGAGCTCCTCGGCCAAAGACGTACAAAATTCTATAAAATAAGAATATCGTTTAGAAATAAAAACGTAAAATTTGTAAATTAAAAACCGTGTCTTTTTTAATCATAAAACAAAAATTGGCAACTTTTTAATTTATAAAATAGAATTGGCAACTTTTTAATCATAAACTAAAAACGGTATCCTTTTTAATTTAGTATAAATTTTACGTTTTTTTTTCTAAACTATATTCCTATTTTATAGAATTTTGTACATCTTTGGCCCCTGTGGTTTAAGAGTGTGTTTTGAAAGTTTTTTTTTTTTTTTTTTTTTTTTTAAACTATATATATATATATATATATATATATATATATATAGTGAGACTTTCTTGCGAGAACCATCTTATCTGCAAGAACTGACAGAACCACCAAAAACATACATGCACGCCTTCAATAATTGTATTTTTGCACATATGTTCTAAAAACAACATATATATATTTTTTTAAATATGGTTGTTCTAAAGAATTTGATAAGAAATTGGAAATACAAAATTTTTCTTTGAACGTGTGCATGTATATTCTTATAAGGCGTGCAATGAAAATATTGTGGCCGTGTGTAAAGTTTTTGTGAAAAAAGATGATGAATTCATGATGATATTGAAGAACATAGGTGGATACTTACGATTATTGATGATTTGCATGTATTTTTATTTTATTTTAAAAGGCGTGCATGTATGTTTTTTGTGGTTCTGTCAGTTCTCGCATATAAGATGGTTATCGCAAGAAAGTCTCCCTATATATATATATATATATATATATATATATATATATATATATATGGGCAAATGATTAAAAAAAGTATCATTCTTGCCATGGTTTCCTCTTCAGGGTAGCGAACAAAAGTTTTTGCTTTTGTGGGTAATTTTCTTTCAAATTCATCATTTTTTGGGTACTATGTGACATTTTTGCCCTTCGGGAAAAAAAATTCTATTAGCTATGAGGGGCAAAAATATCCAAAATTTTCGCAAAATACCCTGAAAATGATGAATTTGAAAGAAAAGTACACACAAAAGCAAAAAGAATTGTTCACTAACCTGAAGAGAAACTGCTGGCAAGTATGATACCTTTTTTAATCATTTGCCCTATATTTATATCAAACTTCAACATTTTTTATAAAATTGTATGTACGTCAAAAGCATATTAATATTGGGCTTGTTTTGTTCGTAATTTAGAGCTATTCGCAACGATATTTTTTTCATTAAGGAATTCGATAGATATTTACTAAATATTTGACGAATAAAGTTTGTTATATCAAAAAGTTGTAATTATTAAAAAGTTAAAGGGTGATTTTTGTAATTATTAAAAAGTTGTAAAGTTAAAAAGTTAGCAATAGTTGATGTCGGGTAGATTTGCGTACATATTTACGCGAGATTTTTTTTTCTTCGACCAATAATAATATGCCATGTCATGTCGAGAAGGCACGGGTAAAAGCATACGTGAAATGATTAGGTAAATATGTAAAGTGAGAAAATTTTGGGCTCTGCAAGCCAAACTTTCGTGTATATGGGTAACACAGTAATTTTCGCACTTATTAAAGTTGATAATTGAGGCATGAGGTTCTCAAAATGGGCCACTATCCACGAAACTGATGTGATGTTCTATTATTTTTTTAAAAAATTACACGGATGGTCCCTGTGGTTTACCTAGATTTCATGTTTAGTCCCTATCTCGTTTTAATTACACTAGAGATACCTATTTTTTAAACCTTTCACTCATTTAGTCCCTATTTTGGATGAGCCGTTAGTTTAACCATTAAGTATATAAATATTATTTGCCTATTAGTCCCTCCATTAGTATTTTTTGCATCGTTAGTCCTCATTTTTTAAAATGAATTAAAAAGGACATCATAGGCTCGAACTCAGGTCTTGTTGCCCAAAAACCAATGCCCCAACCACTGGACTAAGCATCCAGTGGTGAAATTATATCAAAATAAATTATATTTAACTTTTTTTTTCTCAAACTCGTTTTTATCCGTTTTCGTCTGTTTTTATACGTTTTCATCCGTTTTTTTTACGTTTTCATACGTTTTTGTCCATTTTTTACATTTTTTTCTGTTTTTTTACGTTTTTGTCAGTGTTTTTACGTTTTTGGTTGTTTTTTTTTACATTCTCGTCCATTTTTTTTTACGTTTTTGTACTTTTTTTTACGTTTTTATATGTTTTCGTCCGTTTTTATATGTTTTCTTCTATTTTTTTTACGTTTTCGTCCGTTTTTATACGTTCATGTTTATTTTTTACGTTTTTGTCCATCTTTTTTACGTCTTTATCTATTTTTTTACATTTTCGTTCGTTTTTTTACGTTTTCGTCCATTTTTTTACGTTTTCGTCCGTTTTTTTTAACGTTTTCCTTCATTTTTAAACGTTTTTGTCTTTTTTATACGTTTTCATCTAAACCCATATCATATCTCCTACCTCGTCAAATATCATAAATAAGAAACATCAACCACAAACCTCACTAATCCTATCCATCTTCTCGTCAAACAACAACAATCAACAAAAACAAAAAACGTCTATCCTAATCCATAATACCCTCACGTCACTCCCGAACTCTTAAACAAAACAAAACAAATCTTTTTCATTCTTCTTTTCTTTCGGTCAAACAAAAACAAGAACATAATCACTTACCCGAGACCCGTTTATTAGATCTTGAACCCGTTTGGGGTGTTGGGTCTGAGTGATTCAAGCAGAGAATAAAGAAAAAAAAGTTTCGTTTGATTAATTTTTAATACAAAGGAAGTTTGTGTGTGATTTATGTTTGATTCTGTTGGAGAATTAGATTTTGCAAAATGATTTTTGCATATTTTGGACACTATTTTAATATATGTATATGTTATATATACTTATATTTCTTGGTAGCTTTGCGTTCTCCGTGACGAGAGCTTCGCAACGAGCTAAAATGTGTCAAAATTAGAGTTGATATGAATGAGATATCGTGTCTCAAAGTGAGGCACGTGAAACACAATATATGGGAAAAATGACTCATCCCACATCGCCCAAAATAAGAAGTGAAAGCTAGTTTATAAGGAAATCTTGGTATTGGCTTTCAAATTCTTTAGTCAGGTTTTACTCCCACACCTACGTGCGCGCGCGCAGGGGGGTTGCTGATTTAGGATTTCTGGGCCAAAATGGGTTCGAAGCTTCTGAACTCATGCGAGCCCGCGCGACCTGCGGACACGAATGCAGCTCCGAAACCTCGCATACGTGCGTATCTTTTTGCAGCAGATTTGAGTTTCCTTTTTCCAGAAAATTCTGTAAATCTATTTTAGGAATAGATTTAGCTTATTGACTAAGTTATACGGAATATATTGTGTGTAAATAAACGATATGCATATCACGTTTATAATATACCTTATTTGCAAATCGGGTTATATTTTTAGCATATATACTGTCTTGGTGTCCAAGACAAGTTGAGGCTATAAATACACCTTATTCTCGTTCAATTAAAGATACAGAAAAACGTAGCTCTTTCAGTATACGAGTTCCAGCAAGTCGATCAGAAACACACGCAAGCTTTTCGATCTTTCAGGCAAGTTTTGTCAGGTCCGGCTGTACAACAGCTTTGTACGTTGTACCCTGGGAAACAGACGACGAATCTGTTTTAAGGGAATCGTGTTTAACACGAGCCTCGTGCTTTTACCGACCTTTACAGTTTTATTTACTTATCGTTATTTATTTTCTGTTATTTAATTACTGTAATCTGATTCTATTAATAAAAGTGTTCACCGTTTCCTACAATCTTAAAACAGATTCGGTTTAACCGAATTTAAAACACTTTGTTAAAATCGGATTAATTATTAACAGATTTTTATAAACTGTTTTCTGTCGAAACCTTGTTGAGTTTCTTTGGAAATCAGTTTTAATTAAACAGATATTAACGTTTTCTTTTTAGTTGTTCTTATCAGTTTATATCGAAACCAAGATTGAGTTTCTTTTAAACTGATTTACTTGATCCAACGAAACCTAGATAGAGTTTTGTTGAATTAGATCCGGTACAAGTAGATACCGATTTACAACGGTTTGTTTAACTGTTTGTGTTTGATCTTTCAAGATGACAGACACAACTACCCCTCCTGTGACTACTACTGTGAATGTACCTGGTGCGCCAGTTACCAACACGGTTGCTAATCATGCTGAGAAACCAGAGAAATTCAATGGGCAGAATTTTAAGAGGTGGCAACAAAAGATGTTCTTCTATCTCACTACTTTGAACCTTGCGCGGTTCTTAAAAGAGAATCCACCTCACGTGGAACCTCCTGCAGAAGGTCAACCCGCTAATCAACAGGCCGTTCAAGCCTTGAAAGCATGGAAACATTCAGACTTTTTGTGTCACAACTATGTTCTGAATGGTTTGGTGGACTCTTTGTACAACGTGTACTGCAAGACCAAGACTGCCAAAGAATTATGGGAGTCATTGGAACGCAAGTACAAAACTGAGGATGCTGGTACAAAGAAGTTCGTGGTAGCTCGTTTTTTGGATTACAAGATGGATGATTCAAAGAACGTGATGAGTCAGGTTCAAGATCTGCAGGTTTTGCTACACGACATTCATGCTGAAGGAATGACTTTGAGTGAAACTTTTCAAGTTGTTGCTATCATTGAAAAGTTGCCTCCAAGCTGGGTAGAATTTAAGAACTACCTGAAGCATAAGCGAAAGGAGATGAGTGTTGAAGACTTGGTTGTTCGCCTTCGTATTGAAGAGGACAACAAGCTGGCTCAGACAAACGCTTATACGCCTGATTCTGCCAAGGCAAATATGGTTGATCATGCTCCGTCATCTTCAAAGTCCAATGTCAAAGGTAAAGGCAAAGGAAAAGGAAAGAATGACAAGAAGGTCAAAGGGAAGTCTGAGTACCTTGCTCCTAAAGCTGCAATTGTGAAACAGAAGTTCCAAGGGGTGTGTTTCAACTGTGACCAGCTGGGTCATCGTGCTGCTAACTGTAAGATGCCGAAGCGGGTGACTCCACGCCAGGCTAATATGGTGAATGATAATATGGACATGATTGCTATGGTGTCTGACGTCATTGCCATGATCTCTGAAGTTAACCTGGTAGGTTCCAACAACAGGGAATGGTGGGTTGATACTGGGGCTACCCGTCATGTGTGTGCTGATAAGAGTATGTTTCACTCTTTCAGAGCGGTTAACAATGGAGAGAAGTTGTACATGGGCAACTCTGCAACTGCTGATATCAAAGGTGAAGGAGATGTAATCTTGAAGATGACATCCGAGAAAGAGCTCAAGTTGACTAATGTCTTGTATGTTCCAGAGATTCGCAAGAATCTTGTGTCTGGGTGGCTGTTGAACTAGTTTGGTTTTCGTCTTGTTTTTGAGTCTGATAAGTTTGTTCTGTCTAAGAATCAAATGTATGTTGGTAGGGGATATGCCCTGAATGGTATGTTTAAGCTCAATGTAATGGTTGTTAAGAATGATATCAATAAAATGAATTCTTCTGCTTACTTGATTGAGTCTTCTAATGTGTGGCATGGCCGTCTTGGACATGTAAATTTTAATTCAATGCGTCGTTTGATTAAATTTAATTGCATACCTAATTTCCATATTGACTCAAAATATAAATGTGAAACTTGTGTTGAAGCCAAACTTACAAGATCATCTTTCAAATCGGTTGAACGAAAAACCGAACCACTTGATATGATACACACTGACATATGTGATTTGAAATCACTACCCACAAAAGGTGGCAATAAGTACTTTATCACGTTTATTGATGATTGTACAAAGTATTGCTACGTTTACTTGTTAAAAAGTAAAGATGAAGCTATAGACAAGTTTGTTCTATACAAAAACGAAGTTGAAAATCAACTAAATAAGAAAATCAAGGTTGTACGAAGTGATAGAGGAGGTGAATACGTGTCTCCATTCGCTGATTTATGTGCTAAACATGGAATTAGACACGAATTCACTGCTCCTTACTCACCTCAGCAAAACGGTATTGCCGAAAGGAAGAACCGTACCTTGAAGGAAATGGTTAATGCCATGTTGATAAGTTCTGGTTTAGGCCAGGACATGTGGGGGGAAGCCATTCTAACGGCTACTTATCTTTTAAATAAGATACCTCGTAAGGAAAAAGAAGAGACCCCTTATGAACTTTGGATGGGAAGAAAACCATCATATCAGTACTTACGAGTGTGGGGGTGTCTAGCAAAGGTAGATATACCGACCCCCAAGGCCCAAAAGATTGGACCTAAATCTGTGGATTGTATATTCATTAGATATGCTAAGAATAGCAGTGCTTATCGTTTCATTGTACATGATTCGAAAAATCCGGATATACAAAAGGGTACACTAATGGAATCAAGGAATGCTTCCTTCTTTGAAAATATATTTCCTTGTTTAACAAAGGAAACTGGAAGTTCATCTAAAATAGATGACGATGTTGTCCAAGATAAGAGACAACGAGATGATAATGATCTCCAAGATGAGAGACAAGATCAAATCGAGGAAGAAGAGGTTGAACCTAGAAAAAGCAAAAGGGCAAGAACCGAGAAATCGTTTGGACCCGATTTTGTTTCTTTTATGGTAGAAAATGAACCTACTTCTTATCGAGAAGCGGTAACTTCCTCGGAAGGGCCTCAATGGAAAGAAGCCATTAAAAGTGAAATAGATTCTATTTTACAAAATCATACATGGGAGCTCGTGGATTTACCTCCTGGATGTAAACCACTAGGCTATAAATGGATCTTCAAGAAGAAGATGAAAGCCGATGGCACCATTGACAAGTACAAAGCAAGATTGGTAATCAAAGGATTTAGACAACGAGAAGGTCTAGATTATTTTGATACATATTCGCCTGTTACGCGAATAACCTCGATCAGGATGATACTTGCTATTACCGCTTTAAGAAATTTGGAAGTTCACCAAATGGATGTGAAAACGGCTTTTCTAAACGGGGATTTAGAAGAAGAAATCTACATGAACCAACCTGAGGGTTTCATAGCTCCTGGATAAGAGAACAAAGTTTGTAGGCTTGTTAAGTCACTATATGGCTTAAAGCAAGCTCCCAAACAATGGCATCAAAAATTTGACCACGCCATGCTAGAGAGTGGATTCAAAATTAATGAATGCGACAAGTGTGTTTATGTAAAGGACACAAGTAGTGGATATGTAATCTTGTGTTTATATGTTGATTGTTGGGAATTAAATGTTCTGAAGATTAAGTATCAAGAATTTCAAGTATTAACAGTTCCAACTGCTGTGAAGAATACTCTAACAGTTCCAACTGCTGGTGTATATCTTAGGACTGCTCAAATTATATCTAACCGTACTAACTGATGTTGGTACTGGTAGTACAAAGAAGGGACTGCTAGTTGATACTGCTGAGTGGATAATTGTCACATATACAACTGCTGGTTGGATAAGTATTGAAAAGATATTTGTGTACTAAAGTCAAGGATATACGGTAGATAATATCTTTTAGCAAAGTGATCAATATCAAGTTGTGTACTAAGATACATGTTGTATCTTATGTACTGACACACTCAAGATAAGTTAGCAAGTAGTTTGACTAGACTAAACAATATTGTAAAAGATCTTTCTTGTGATATAAAAGAAAGATCTTAGACTAAAGATATGTGTGTCCAATAGTGTTAAAGTGTGTGTTAAAACTTATAGTAAAAAAATATATCTCTCAAGAACATAGAAACTTAAGATTCAAGGTTGTAACCCTAGTGATATCTCAAGATCACTCGTATTATTATCATTAATAATATTGAATCGTTTGGTGTTAATCTTTCATTGTTCATTGACATATAACAAACACAACTGTTCCATTTCCATAACCATAATAACCTTCTAAGTGTGATTAAGTAGATTCCGCATACTTAATCATATTAACTCAATATATCATACACACAAAGTACAAAAGGTTTAACCACCTTAACCGTGTGTCGAATCCTAACAAGTGGTATCAGAGCTCAGGCTGATATTTGATTTAGAAGAAGAAGTAGAAATGGACGTTGAATCTATTCAGACAAATGTTGCTGCGAAGATTCCCATGCTCAAACAGAATGAGTTTGAGATGTGGAGGCTGAGGATAGAGCAATATTTCCAAGTGCAAGATTATGCACTTTGGGAAATCATTGAAGATGGAGACTCTTACCAGCCTACCACCACTACATCAACAGTGGACGGAAAAGTGGTGTCAACTCTGCAGACAAAGCCAACATCTGCAGAAGATAGAATAAAGAAGAAAAATGACTTGAAGGCAAGAAGCATGATGATGACGACCATTCCCAATGATCAACTTCTAAACTTCAGCAAGTTCAAAGATGCCAAGTCATTATTTGAAGCTATTATTGCTAGGTATGGTGGAAATGAAGCCACCAAGAAAACCCACAAGACACTGCTCAAACAGCAGTTTGAAAACTTCTCCTCTACATACAATGAATCTCTTGACCATATGTTTAATAGGCTTCAGAACATTGTGAGCCAACTTGCTATTCTTGGGGTTGAAATACCTCAAGAAGATTTGAACTCAAAATTTCTGAGAAGCCTACCAGAAGAGTGGGCTATGCATGTTGTTATCTGGAAGAATAAGCCAGACCTTGATATAATGGAGCTTATAGATTTGTATAGCAACTTCAAGATTGTGGAGAAAGATTTGAAGAAGATTGGAGGTAGTAGTTCTAATACTGGAAACATGGCATTTTTGTCAACTCCTAGTACCTCAAAATCAAGTGAAGAGGTGAAAGTTGTTGATGGTGTTGGTACTGCTAGTTCATCAAGCAGTACCATAGGTATTTTAGATGAAAAGACTTGTTGTGCATTTCTTACAAGTCAAAATAATGGGTCCATGCTCACCTATGAAGACCTCCAAGAGATCCATGAAGATGATCTGGAGGAAATGGATCTAAAATGGCAAATTTCTCTTCTTAGCATGAGAGCCAAGAAGTTCTATCACAAGACGGGGAAGAAGCTCATAATCAGCAACACTGATGCTGCTGGTTTTGATAAGTCAAAGATAGAGTGCTATAACTGCCACATGATGGGTCATTTCTCAAGAGAGTGCAGAAGACCAAGGCAGCAAGATAGCAAGAACAAAGGTTTTGGAAGCACATCCAAAACAAGGGAGGTTTCTGAGCCGAATTCAAAGGCTATGGTAGCTATTGATGGCTTAGGTTTTGATTGGAGCTTCATGGCAGATGAAGAAGAAACTCCTGCTCAGATGGCACTTATGGCTTTTTCTGCTACTGAGGTACAAAATCATAAAGCTTGTTCAAATACTTGCACTGCTCTTAATGCTCTACAAGTTTTAATCAAACAATATGATGATCAAAAGAAAGAGCTAAGCAGCACTTTTCAAAACTTTATAAACTATAAGTGTGGATTAGAGACTCTAGAGAAACAAATCACACACTATAAGGAAAATGAATTAGCTTTTTCTGATGACAAAGCTCTCCTAAGACAGGACATATTCTTTAGAGATGCTGAAATTAAGCTTTTGAGAGAAGCTTTTGATAGGGTCAAAAAGGAAAATGGAAACATTCACTTGACTACACAGGCACTAGAACATGCTTCTAGAGGTGTGCACAACATAATAGAATGTCAAGTGATTAATAGAGCTAAGTCAGGGTTAGGATATAAGAGTGTCCCACCTCCTTATAGAGGCATCCCAAAACCCCTAGGGATTGACCTAAGGAATTCAGGTTTACCTGAGTTTCAAGAACCAATAATGGAATATGGTTCTAAGACTACTGAGAGTCTTAAGGTAGAAAAAGTTAGTGAAAGTTTAGATAAAACTTTACTTTATCAGGACAAGGTGTCCTTTGTTAAGAAATTAGATGCTATAGTTGTTGAAGATTGCACAACTGATAGTGATGAAGAAGAACAGGTTATGTCTAAACCTGAAGTAGTTAAGAAAGCAGGAACAAGGGTTCCTAAAGTGATCAAAAAGGATACTGTTAAGCCTAGTTCAAACATTAAACATGTTAGGCAACCAGTTAAATATTGTAAACAATATAGATCCACTAGCAAGCCCAGAGGTAACCAAAGAAATTGGAATGGCCTCAAGTCTAACCAATTAGGTGATGACTTTTTCTTTTATAATAAAGCTTGTTACACATGTGGTAGTTTTGATCATCTTGCAGCTTTCTGTAACAAACGGGTATCTGGGTATGAAAACAATAGGGTGAATTTCAAAAGGCAAACTCCTCAAACTCACTTTCACTCTAAGTCCAAGAGTATAAAACCCAGAGCAGTTTCGACAGCAGTCTCTACTGCTAGGCAAGCAGTTTCAACTGCTAGACCATTTAAGACTGTTAACCCAAAACCAACAGTTAAAAGTGCAAAAATAACTTCAAAACATGCACCAAAAACTGTTACAAGGCCCATTCAAATAAAAGCAGTGGTCCAAAAACAAGTTTGGAAACCAAAGAGTTAAACTGCAAAACCAGCAGTTAGTACTGCTGCTTGGAAAAACAGGGCAAATGCTGTTAAGGCCTCAGCATGTTGGATTCTTAAATCCAATGTTGCATCAACTGTCCTTAAAAGATTAAATTACATTGATGCAAGAGGCAGATCCAAGTCAGTAATGGCTTGGGTCCCCAAAAGAAACTAATACTTCTCATTTATGTGCAGGAACATTCAAATGATAAACAAGAGGATCAAGGATACTCAGATAGTGGATGTTCAAGGCACATGACAGGCAACAAGTCTTATCTCTCAGATTTTCAATCAATAGATGGAGGCTATGTTACCTTTGGAGGAGGTGTTGGTGGCAAAATTTCCGGTAAAGGTACCATTAAAACTGGAAATTTAGATTTTGAAGATGTGTTCTATGTAAAAGAGCTAAATTATAATCTTTTTAGTGTCTCACAAATGTGTGACAAAAAGAACAATGATCTTTTATGTGAGACTGAATGTCTTGTACTTTCTCCTGATTTTAAGATGCCTGATGAAAGTCAAGTACTTCTTAAAATTCCTAGAAAGGGCAACATGTACAGTGTAGACATGAAGAACATTGTTCCTAAAAAGAATTTAACTTGTCTTGTTGCAAAGGCCACATTGGATGAATCAATGAAATGGCATAGAAGGCTTGGTCATATTAATTTCAAAACCATAAATAAAATTGTTAAGAATGGTTTGGTAAGAGGTTTACCTCACAAAAGATTTGAAAATGATCAAACATGAATTGCTTGTCTTAAAGGCAAACAACACAAAGCCACTTGTAAGCCCAAGATTTTTAACTCTATCAATCAATCATTGTCTATGCTTCATATGGACTTATTTGGACCTGTTTCAGTAAGTAGTATAATGCATAAGAGATATTGTCTTGTTATAATTGAACACTATACCAGATTTACATGGGTTTTCTTTCTATCTACTAAGGATGAGACTACAAGCATCCTTAAGACATTCATTACACAGATAGAAAACCAAGTAGACAAGAAAGTGAAAGTCATTAGATGTGATAATGGGACAGAGTTTAAGAATAGAGTTATGGATGATTTCTGCAAACAAAAAGGTATTAGGAGAGAATTTAGTGTTGCTAGAACACCACAACAGAATGGTGTTGTTGAGAGAAAGAATAGAACACTAATAGAAGCTGCTAGAACTATGTTAGCTGATTCTAAGCTACCTATAACTTTTTGGGCTGAAGCAGTTAGCACTGCTTGCTATGTTCAAAATAGAGTTTTAGTTGTACAACCTCACAATAAGACATCATATGAACTTTTTAGAGGTAGAACTCCTGCAATAGGATTTCTTAGACCTTTTGGATGTCATGTGACAATTCTCAATACCTTAGACCATTTAGGAAAATTCGATGGCAAAGCAGATGAAGGATTCTTTGTTGGATATTCTCTTAATAGTAAAGCATTTAGAGTATACAACACATGAACTATGATTGTAGAAGAAAATCTACATGTGGAGTTTTTGGAAGATAAATCCAATGTAGAAGGTCAAGGACCAAAATGGCTATTTGATCTTGAAACACTAACCAATTCAATGAATTATGTGCCTGTTGTTGCAAAAACTAATGATTTTTCAGGTTCACAAGCAACAGATGAGGCAAGGTTAGAAAAGGAGACAAACCAAGATCATGTATGGATGCCAATAAGTACAAGTGTGGAATCAACTTCAACAACTGATGAATCTTCTTCTGGCAAAGCTAAAGAAGGTGTTGAAGATGAAAGCAAGAAAGATGGAACTGAGAAACAAGACAGTCAAGTTAGCAGTTCAAAAGCAGTTTGTACTGCTGAGACAGAGCATTCAATTGCTGGCCCTTCAGAAACGAAAGAAGCAGAATTCTCAGAAAATGAGGTGGATTTCAACAATCTTCCATCAAATTATCAAGTTCCTTCTACTCCACAAACAAGAATTCACAAAGTCCACTCCCTAGATAATGTGATTGGAGATGTACAATCAGGTGTGAAGACAAGACAACAACTAATGTCTTCAGACCAACAAGGGCTTCTTGATGCCCTTTATGCTTCAAAGCAGCATGAGTTTTCAAACTCTTGCTTGTTTGTATGTTTTCTCTCACAAGATGAACCAAAGAACATTCTGAAATCCTTAGATGATTCAAGCTGGGTAGAAGCTATGCAAGAGGAGCTTCTTCAGTTCAAGATTCAGAAAGTTTGGGTGCTAGTTGATTTACCTAAGGGTGCAAAGGTAATTGGCACTAGATGGGTTTTCAAGAATAAAAAGGATGAAAGGGGTATAGTGATTAGGAATAAGGCTAGATTAGTAGCCCAAGGGTACACACAACAAGAAGGGATAGACTATGATGAAGTTTTTGCTCCAGTAGCAAGAATTGAGGCAATTAGGCTTTTCTTAGCTTATGCTTCATTTTTAGGCTTCACAGTTTACCAAATGGATGTCAAGAGTGCTTTTCTATATGGTACTATTGAAGAAGAGGTTTATGTCTCACAACCTCCTGGTTTCATTGATCCAGAACATCCAGATAGAGTGTACAGAGTAGTTAAAGCTCTATATGGCCTTCATCAGGCACCAAGAGCTTGGTATGAAACACTTGCTTCCTATTTAAAAGCAAATGGATTTAAAAGAGGAAAGATTGATCAGACACTTTTCATCAAACAGCACAAGAAGGATCTTCTGTTAGTGCAGGTGTATGTGGATGACATTATCTTTGGATCTACAAGGAAGGAGATGTGTTTGGAGTTTGAGAAACTTATGCATGATAAGTTTCAAATGAGTTCCATGGGGGAACTTACATTCTTTTTGGGTTTGCAAGTTAAACAGTCATATGAAGGCATATTTATCAGTCAAGATAAATATGTTGCTGAGATACTAAGGAAGTTCAACTTTGCTGATTCAAAAATGGCAAGCACACCAATGGACTCTGAGAAGCCTCTTCTTAAAGATATAGATGGAGAAAATGTGGATGTACACACTTACAGATCTATGATAGGTTCTTTGATGTATCTTACATCATCAAGACCTGATATCATGTTCTCTGTTTGTGCTTGTGCAAGATTTCAAGTAACTCCAAAGGTTTCTCATTTAACTGCAGTCAAAAGAATTTTTAGATATCTCAAGGGTCAACCTAGGTTGGGTCATTGGTATTCAAGGGAATCTCCTTTTGATTTGGTAGCATTTTCGGATAGTGATTATGCTGGTGCTAGCTTGGACAAAAAGTCAACAACTGGAGGATGTCAATTCCTTGGGTGTAGACTTATCTCATGGCAGTGTAAGAAGCAGACAATTGTGGCTACTTCAACAACTGAAGCTGAATATGTAGTTGCTGCAAGTTGCTGTGGTCAAGTTCTATGGCTTCAAAACCAACTTCTTGACTATGGGTATAATTTCTTAAACACTGTTATTCATATTGATAATAGTAGTACAATTTGCATTATTAAAAATCCAGTACAACATTCTAAAACAAAACACATTGAAATTAGACATCACTTTATAAGAGACTGCAATGAGAAAAGATTAATTCAAGTTCTTAAAATTGCTTCATAATTTAACTTTGCAGATCTGCTAACAAAAGCTTTTGATGTTGGAAGGTTTCAGTACTTGGTAGCAAGTATTGAAATGCTTAATTCTTAAAATTCCTAATCTGTGTGGTTTTTATATATGTTAAGGTTGTACTGATATCTTTGTAAATTGATACTGTTAATGGAACAGTTAGTACTGCTAGTAAAAATTTTGTTTAAACAGTTCATACTGTTGGTCATATATTGATACTGTTATAAGACAAATGCTATGCATTTTGTTTCTTGGTTTTGGACTAACAATTTCAGGTATGAACTTTGAGCAATAAGGAAATTTCAAGTGAAATGGAAGCAGAAGAAAAGTGATTCCAGTTGCTTTCATAACAGGTTTATGATGGACTGAGTTTGGGAACTCATTAACAAAGGTTTACACCTAAGTTAATTAATTCTTTAAAACTTCTTTCTTGAAACCTGGTTATCATATTTCACATTGAATTGATGACTTAGTTGGTCAGATAGTAACTGACTCAACTCACTTTCTATCATTTTATATTTTCAAAGTATAATGAGCAAGTCTAAGGACATCTGATAGAAAGAACAGCTAGTAAAAGTGAATCTAACACTTGTGTTAGAGGTAACAATTACTATGAACTGGAAACCCTGTCAGGAAAACTCTTTGAATGAGTTTATCTGCACACAGGCAGTTATTTATAACTAAAAACATTGGTTCTCACACAACCAGAGGTTGCTTTAAACCGAAATTTTGATTAAGTGTCTGTTATACACTTAATCCTTTCAAAATGGTTGAAAGCAGTATGGTTTTTCATAATAAAATCATATACATACTACTAAGGCAAAAGTTTCTTAAAAATGATTTTAAAAGAGACTCACAAAAACCATCACATTGATGGACCATGAGTCAAATGTCCAATGAATCACCTCTCATAGGAGTTAACACACCTAGAAGTGATGAGGGCAGCAACTTAAACTCTTAAGGAATTGATGGCTTCATGTACAACATTGTCTGAAAACAAGTTCACATTGGTAGATCAGATAATGATGGGATGATGGTGAGAGATCTTCCAAACAGAGGAGGATAAAATGTTATTTGCTTCAGGGGAGGAAATAAATTTGGAAGATTAACCAATGAAAGGGAGGAAAAGACAAGAGCATACAAGATGATGACATGGAGGTTGAAAATGACAAGAATAGAGCTTATTCTGGAGTATTTAAATATTTAGAAGGGATGAAGCATTCCAAAGGAGAAAGTTCTATCTAGGTCAAACGAAGAAAAGTTTCAATTTCAGTTTACCATGTTTGTTCATCACTTGCAAAGGCATGCTGTTAGATGATTTCACTTGTTGAAACAAGCATCCAAGATACACAGCACCATTGCCTCTTATGATTCCTCCATCCAAGGAAATTGCACCATCTTTAGGTCAATGTTTGAAGACTAAAGATTAGTGTATTGATATTGTTAAAGTCAAAGATCAGAAAGTAGATGAGCTACTGAGAAAGATATTCAATCTCTCAGAACAGAAGAAAGTTCAGATCAAGGGTCTGACTATGAAGTGTTTGAAAGATCTTCACAATCCATAATTTAATTCAGAAACATGTTGAAATGGATTCACATGTTTAGGGGAGGATTGTTGGGAATTAAATGTTCTGAAGATTAAGTATCAAGAATTTCAAGTATTAACAGTTCCAACTGCTGTGAAGAATACTCTAACAGTTCCAACTGCTGGTGTATATCTTAGGACTGCTCAAATTATATCTAACCGTACTAACTGATGTTGGTACTGGTAGTACAAAGAAGGGACTGCTAGTTGATACTGCTGAGTGGATAATTGTCACATATACAACTGCTGGTTGGATAAGTATTGAAAAGATATTTGTGTACTAAAGTCAAGGATATATGGTAGATAATATCTTTTAGCAAAGTGATCAATATCAAGTTGTGTACTAAGATACATGTTGTATCTTATGTACTGACACACTCAAGATAAGTTAGCAAGTAGTTTGACTAGACTAAACAATATTGTAAAAGATCTTTCTTGTGATATAAAAGAAAGATCTTAGACTAGAGATATGTGTGTCCAATAGTGTTAAAGTGTGTGTTAAAACTTATAGTAAAAAAATATATCTCTCAAGAACATAGAAACTTAAGATTCAAGGTTGTAACCCTAGTGATATCTCAAGATCACTCGTATTATTATCATTAATAATATTGAATCGTTTGGTGTTAATCTTTCATTGTTCATTGACATATAACAAACGCAACTGTTCCATTTCCATAACCATAATAACCTTCTAAGTGTGATTAAGTAGATTCCGCATACTTAATCATATTAACTCAATATATCATACACACAAAGTACAAAAGGTTTAACCACCTTAACCGTGCGTCAAATCCTAACATTGATGATATGCTTATCATTGGCAGTAACGACAAGATGATCAAATCTACTAAAGACATGTTGAAATCAAAGTTTGACATGAAGGATATGGGTTTGGCTGATGTGATCCTTGGAATAAAGATCATACGAACTCCAAATGGACTTGTGTTAAGTCAAGCACATTACGTGGACAAAATTCTTAATACTCACAATGCGGGGGATTCCGGCCTAGCTAGAACTCCAATTGACACCAGTAAGCATCTATCTAAAAATAGAGGCATAGGTGTTGCCCAATTAGAGTATTCAAGAATTATTGGCATGTTAATGTACTTGATGACAAGTACCCGACCTGACTTAGCATATGCAGTTAGCAGGCTAAGTAGGTATACTAGTAATCCAAGTTATGCACATTTGGGAGCTATGACTAGGGTACTTCATTATTTGAGATACAGTCGCGATTATGGACTGCATTATGAAAGATATCCAGCTGTTATAGAAGGATACAGTGATGCAAATTGGATATCTGACATAAAGGATTCTAGATCGACTAGTGGATATGTGTTTACACTAGGAGGGGCAGCTATATCTTGGAAGTCTTCCAAGCAAACTGTTATAGCTAAGTCCACGATGGAATCAGAATTTATCGCGTTAGATAAATGCGGACAAGAGGCGGAATGGCTACGTCAATTCGTAGAGGACATACCAAGGTGGCCTAAACCGGTAACGGCCATTAGTATACATTGTGATAGTCAATCGGCAATTGGCAGAGCTCATAGCATAATGTATAATGGAAAGTCCAGACATATCCGTCGTCGACATAATTCGATACGACAACTACTCTCAACAGGAGTTATCTCAATTGACTATGTGAAGTCAAAGGATAACATCGCGGATCCGCTTACGAAAGGCTTAAGCAGAGAGTTAGTTAGTAAGTCGTCTAAAGGAATGGGACTAAAGCCCTTGAAGGAATGAGTTTCTATGAAGGAAAACCTAACCCAGTTGACTGGAGATCCCAAGATCTGGGTTCAATAGGACAACCTAATCATAGAAATGTGGGGGAAATCACGTCAATGTGGGGGAGTTACTAAAACTTCCTAGTCCATTCCTATAACAAATGTGACTTGTTGAGAGGTTAAACATATGGCTCTTATGATTCAGGATGAAATCATAAAGCATAATGATTCAAGATGAAATCACAAAACATATGTTTTTAATGATTCAAGATGAAATCACCTATGTGAGAGAGAAGTGGGGTCGCTTCGAAGGGAATTGTGGGGGGCGCAATTCCTAAGAGCTCTTGCAGAACCAGGCTAGTGTTCATGACCATAACGAACACGACTATGAGGACTTGACAATGTCAGGGAGAGTCTTGTGTGAAGTGTAATGTCGTCTACGTAAACAGATGCTGAGTTCAAGGACATCGCGTCTACTCAGATCTAGGAGACTAAGTGCATCTCACAAGGGAAGGTTCAAAGGGACACACCTACCTATCCTATGCAGGACTTAACCGCAAAAATTTTGCTGAAACATGTGTGTGTTTTCGACCGATCTCCATTCATGTGGGGGATTGTTGGAGAATTAGATTTTGCAAAATGATTTTTGCATATTTTGGACACTATTTTAATATATGTATATGTTATATATACTTATATTTCTTGGTAGCTTTGCGTTCTCCGTGACGAGAGCTTCGCAACGAGCTAAAATATGTCAAAATTAGAATTGATATGAATGAGATATCGTGTCTCAAAGTGAGGCACGTGAAACACAATATATGGGAAAAATGACTCATCCCACATCGCCCAAAATAAGAAGTGAAAGCTAGTTTATAAGGAAATCTTGGTATTGGCTTTCAAATTCTTTAGTTGGGTTTTACTCCCACACCTACGTGCGCGCGCGCAGGGGGGGGGTGCAGATTTGGGATTTCTGGGCCAAAACGGGTTCGAAGCTTCTGAACTCATGCGAGCCCGCGCGACCTGCGGACACGAATGCAGCTCTGAAACCTCGCATACGTGCGTATCTTTTTGCAGCAGATTTGAGTTTCCTTTTTCCAGAAAATTCCAGATTTGAGTTTCCTTTTTCCAGAAAATTCTGTAAATATATTTGTTGGGTCCGTCAGTACCCAAGAATACTTAAAACATGATTTGAACACATAACTAAGTGTTAACTTAAACCGAGAACAATTCAAGTCACTGAGAGAACAGTCTCTCAGTGAGTCATCTTCAGGATGCTTAAGGCGAATTCAAGAAGAAGGATTCACTACTCAGGAAGGCGGTACTCCCTGAGTAGGACTTAAGCCAAAGAAGAAGATGATGGTTCAGTGAGTGTTGGACAAGAACTCACTGAACCCCAGTCTCCTCAACAACAATGATGATTAATAAATGAAGGCGTGTACTGAAGAACCTAAAGCCTGAAAGAAAGGCGGAAAGATCTGGGAAGAGTTTAAGATAAGATCAAATCTTATCTTGTCAGGAAGAAACCTTCCCTAAGACGGCTAAAAGTCATGGAGTGTCAGACCAACCACTCCTAAAGACTTTTAGCCCATTCCTATTGGTTCTTGGAAATGACAATTACTGTTGTAATTGTCAGACACGCCTGCTTCAACAACTTGTAGTATTTTTAATCACTTTTACTCTTTATACTTGTGTATAAATAGGTTCAGATGGGAGAGAAGTTGAGTGTGGTTTGTACATTGAAAGCTTAGACTTTTACAAAGCAACTGCTCTCCTACAAAGAGTAACGTATCCCTGAGATAGCTCAGTGGGTCGAATTGTTACCACTCAAAGCAAAGCTTGAGTTTAGATAGGAGACACCACCATACCTTGTCTATTCAATCCCAAGTGTTTGTTCCGCAAAACACTTGGGTAATAGATTCTTTGATTCATTTCTAATAAGAATTTAAACGTTGAAAAATACTTATGTGTTTTTACTTTTACGTTTCATTAATCTGTTAGAATTAATCATAACATTGTATTAGTCATAAACACGAATAGATTAACTTTCTAGTTAACTCTAAGCGTGTGAAGGGAACAACAAGTGGTATCAGAGCCTCTGGTTTATAAAATCTTTCAAAACTAATCGAGAGTGCTCAAGGTTTTTAAAACCAAGATCCTACTATGGCTGATATTAATGTACCCCAGCTGGTCGATAAAAAGGGTGGCAGCTATTCTGCTGTTGCACCCAGACTAGAAGCTGGAAAGTTTAGCAAATGGAAAAAATGTATGATTTGCTATTTAACTGGTATGGAACCTTACTACATCACCTGTATCAGGGATGGCCCATTTGTCCCTAAGACTGCTGCAGGGCTAAACAAGCCTGAGGCACAATAGACCATTGATGAGAGGAGGGTGGTCAATCAAGACCAGCGCCTTAAAAGCATCCTTATATCTTGTCTTCCTGACGATATAATGGAATCAGTCATCAACTGTTTAACAGCCAAGCAAACTTGGGATGACTTGGTTAATAGCTTTGAGGGCCCCTCAGATACCAAGGAAAACAGGGTCATGGACCTGAAACTTGAGTATAACACTTTCAGGGCAAAAGACTCTGAAATTCTCTCTCAGACTTATACCAGATACAAGACTTTGATAAACGAACTATCAAATGATGGTGTAGTATTATCTAAGCATGAGACAAATGTTGGCTTCGTCAACAGTCTCCCTGAGAAGTGGCTAAACTTCTCACAAGGCCTAAGGAATGCTAATCACATTCAGACCCTTGAGCTCCTTGAAATCTATGGGAAATTTGTCTATGAGGACAACTTGATCTCAAGGAGATATCCTGACTCAAAAGCTCTTGAGTCCAAAAAGGTCTTAACCTCCACACCCATATCAACTGTTTTTTATACTAATGGTGTTGTGCATGACTTTCAAGAGGAGTCTGAGGATGAAATTGATGAAAGGACTAGTGATGAGTACCTAAAAGATCTAAACTTGGAATTTCAAGAGAGGGCACTCCTTGCTAGTTCAAAACGTTTCATCAAAAGAAACCAATCCAATTTTTCAAAAGGAAAAGCAAATGAAACCACTGAATGCTTTAATTGTGGTAAAAAGGGTCATTTTGCTAGGGACTGTTATTCTAAAACAACCTCAGAACCCTCTTACAAATTTTCAGGAAATAGTTCCTCAGGAACTAGCAAGTTTCAACCTAAAATGTTTCAGTCGACCCAACAATTTCAAAACAAGGGTCAAAAGGACTTTGAAGCAAAATATAGGAAAGCCAAGGCTAAACTTGCAATTCTTGAAACTAATCCCTCAATGTCTCAGGCTGCTCAAACACCCAAACCTGTTCAGGCAAAGAATAAGGTTTTAGTAGCTGAAGCTTATGACTGGGATGATGAAGAGGTCTCCTCAGATGAGGAAATTAGAGTGAGTGCACTGATGGCACTCTCTGAAGGTGATCAGGTGGCTGTTGGGAAAAGCCATGCAAGGAATGGAGAGTGGGTAAACATCACCATGAAGAAGGTAAACACATTACTTTCTATGGATGATGATTCTGATTGGCAGTCTTACATGAATTATATTTGTGTAGATCTTAAATTTGTTGAGGAACAAAGGCTTAACATGTGTTCAAAATATAACAACATAGTGTCAGAATTGAATAAATGTAGAGATGAACTGCTTGTACTAAAGCAAGCCAAACTAGAAACAATAACTCTACAAATTCAGAACACTGAAATTTTGAAACAAAACCAAGCCCTACAAACTGAACTTAACAAAGAAAAGGCTGTCATCCAAGGCTGGACCAAGAAGAACCCCAAGGTTTTTGACACTGTGGGATTAATCTCTCAGAAAACCATTGGAATTGACCCTCTTATGGTTGATCCCAATGTGAGTCACTGTGAACTAAACTTTGTTCCAGCTGGCATATCTTTTGAGCAAGAAATGCTTCCCAAGTCTAATGACTGGATTGTCAGGGACAATCCAGTCAGTAAGTTACCAAACTTTGAGACTGGAAAGATCTTGCTTCCTGAAAGTCAGGCCTTGAAAAATATGCTTGGACTTACTGAACAACTCAGTAAGCTTGAACTCACTGAACAACTCAGTAATACTGAGTCTGTGAATGAGTCTGAATCAGAATCATACCCACCACTTCCTCCACTGAAAAGCCTTCAGGGTGCTGTACCTAACTTAGGCCTCCCACCAATGGTCTTCTCACCACACTCTCCAAAGGAGAGATCAGGAAAGGGAATAACCATCCTGAAGAGACCAACCCTTGAAGTCTCAGTAAATACTGATGACTCATCAACTTCAGTCCCTTCTGAAGTAACAACCCAAAGCCCTGATTCAAAATTTGATCAGTTGGCTGAAATGGTCAGGAAGCTGGGAGAGAAGATTGCATCTTCTGAGAAACCTTCTCAATCCAAGAAGGAACAAAAACCAGCTTCCTCAAAGACCAAACCCAAACCCACAAAACCCCTGAAAAGATGTGAATTGTGTAACTATACCAATCATATCACTGATGATTGCTATAGAATTCTTTATTGCATGGTTTGCAAAAAGGATGATCACAGGACCTCTGATCACAAAACACATTCAGTCACATCAAACATGGCAAGTCTTAAAGCTCAGTCTTTAAACTATCCTTCTGATTCTAAACAGAAACAGAAACAAAAGGCAAAGCCTTTTGCACCTTGCCCTTACTGTGGGTTCAATGACCACCTTGCCAGTAGAGGTATGACAAAGTCAGCCTCTCAGTCCACTGAGTCTACATCAGCAATCAAATGCATAATATGTGGTAGCTCAGTCCACTCCACCACTGACCATAAATCACTTGAAAATGTTAATAAGACCCTCAAAGCTAAGCCCTCCAAGAAGTGGAGTCCTAGAAAGAACTGACCCAGTTTACCATTTGTGCAGAAACATGCCAGGGATCCTGTTTGGCATCTTGATAGTGGATGTTCAAGGAGCATGACTGGTGTGAAGGAGTATCTGCACAAGTATGTGGATGAATCAGGACCCAAAGTGATATTTGCTGATAACTCATCATGTCTCACTGAAGGTTATGGTTCAGTAAACTGCAATGGTATAGTCTTTACTAGGATAGCTTATGTAAATGGTCTAAAATACAATTTGATAAGTGTCAGTCAACTATGTGATGCAAAATACATAGTTCAGTTTGATGATAAGTAAGGAATCATCTTCAATGCTAATAAGGAAGTTGTCCTTATTGCTCCAAGAAGACATGATGTTTATGTGTTAGACATGTCCAGTCTGACTCAGAATGGAACTTGTCTCTTTACTAAAGCCACTGATACACTCAACTGGCTTTGGCATAAGAGACTCTCCCACCTGAACTTCAAAAACATAAACAACCTTGTAAAACAAAACAAGGTCCTTGGCTTACCATCTCTTGTGTTTTCAAAGGATAAACCATGCTCAGCTTGTGAAAAAGGTAAACATCACAGAGCATCCTTTAAAACCAAAACCAACTTTTCCATCAGGAATTGCCTACATCTTCTTCATATGGATCTATTTGGACCAATCAGTCCTAGATTTATTAACCATGAGAAGTATACTCTGGTCATTGTGGATGAGTACTCAAGATACACTTGGGTATACTTCCTGATCAAAAAGAGTCAGGCAGCTAAAACTATTATGTCCTTTGTCAGGAACATTGAAAATCAGAATGACATCAAAGTCAAACAGATTAGGACTGACAATGGAACATAGTTCAAAAATTATGAACTTGAATGTTTCTGTGATGAGAAAGGCATTTCACAAAAATTTTCCTCACCCTACACACCTGAACAAAATGGGGTGGCTGAAAGGAAAAATAGAACACTCATTGAAGCAGCTAGGACAATGCTAAATGGATCAGTCCTTTCCAAACACTTTTGAACTGAAGCAGTAAAGACTGCCTGTTACATACAAAACAGATCCATCATTGTCAAGAGACATAGCAAAACTCCTTATGAGTTATTCAAGGGAAGAATCCCTGACATCAGCTACTTTCATGTCTTTGGGTGTCCTGTGTTTATTCATAATAACAAGGATCACTTAGGAAAATTTGATGCCAAAGCTGATGATGGATACTTTCTAGGATACTCCCTAGTCTCAAAAGCCTTCAGGGTGTTCAACACTAGGAGATAGCATGCTGAGGAAACATTTCATGTTACCTTTGATGAGAGCACTGATGCAATCAGTGTCTCTAATAACTCAGTGGAAGAGATAGGTATTGATGAATCATCAAGATACCCTCCTGATGAACGTCATCCTGATAATGGTCCTTCCACTCAGTACCATGCAAATGCTGACATCTCCTATTACATCATTCCCCACAACCTTCCTTACCCTACTATCACTGAGTTTATTGAAGCACAAAGTACTGATGAATTCATTCAGTCAGTACAAAGTGCTCAGGTACTAAACAATCTCAGTGATGAGTCAAACCACTCAGACACTCAAGATGCAGAAGAACATCATGTGTCTAATCCTGATCCTACCCATCAGGCCTCTACAAGTTCTAATCACTTTTCAAGACCTCAGGACAGTTGGACTAGGTCTCAGGATATAGAACTTGTCAATATAATTGGTGAGCCTACTGAAGGCATGCTCACAAGAAGCATGGCTGCTGAACTGAGAGCAGCCTCAGCCAATGAATGCCTATTTGTGGACTTCATTTCCACAATTGAACCCAAAAGTGTTAAGGAAGCACTAAAACATCCAAGTTGGGTTCAAGCCATGAATGATGAACTGGAATAATTTGACAGAAACAAGGTAATGACCTTGGTCAAATGTCCTGAAGATGTTTCAGTCATTGGCATGAAATGGGTATTTAAAAACAAATCTGATGAAAATGGCATAGTCATTAAAAATAAAGCCAGACTTGTAGCCAAAGGCTATAATCAACAAGAAGGCATTGACTATGAAGAAACATTTGCACCAGTAGCAAGGATGGAAGCCATCAGGATCTTCCTTGCTTTTGCTACATACATGAACTTCAAGGTGTACCAAATGGATGTTAAAAGTGCATTCTTAAATGGTTTACTGAAAGAAGAAGTTTATGTTCAGCAACCTCCCGGATTTGAAAGCCATGAGTTTCCTGACCATGTCTGCAAGCTTAACAAAGCCCTTTATGGACTGAAACAAGCTTCCAGGGCATGGTATGAGACTCTTTCAGCCTTCCTGATCCAAAACAAATTTTTCAGAGGCAAGATAGACAACACATTGTTTATCTACAAGACAAACAATGATGTCATACTTGTACAAGTGTATGTTGATGACATCATCTTTGGCTCAACAAATTATAAACTTTGCAAACAGTTTGAAAAACTAATGTCAAAGAAATTTGAAATGAGCATGATGGGAGAACTGACCTACTTCCTTGGTCTACAAATCAAGCAGACTGATAAAGGAACCTCTATCAGTCAAGAGAAGTATGTCAAAAGCCTACTGAAGAAGTATGAGCTCAGTGACTGTGCCTCAGTCAAGACTCCTATGGTACACCCAAACAACCTTGGTCCTGATCTTACTGGGAAACCAGTGAATCAAACTCTCTTTAGAGGAATGATAGGATCACTGATGTATTTACTTGCATCAAGGCCTGATATCCAATTCTCAGTCTGCCTATGTGCCAGATATCAATCTGACCCAAGAGAGACTCATATCACTGCTGTGAAAAGGATATTCAGATACCTGAAAGGTACTCCAAACCTTGGATTATATTATCCAAAATGTTCAGGCCTTGATCTTAAAGGATACTCAGATTCTGACTATGTTGGATGCAACATGGACAGAAAAAGCACCTCAGGCTCTTGCCAAATTCTTGGTGGTAAACTAGTCTGTTGGAGTGTTAAGAAGCAACAATCAGTTGCCATGTCCTCAGCTGAAGCTGAATATGTTGCAGCAGCAAGTTGTTGTGCAAATGTACTCTGGATGAAAAGTCAACTCAGTGACTATGGAATTCAGTACAAGATGGTTCCCATATTTTGTGATAACACAAGTGCAATTGCCATCTCAAAAAACCCTGTTCTTCATCAAAGAACAAAACACATTGATATAAGATATCACTTCATCAGGGACCATGTCATGAATGGTGACATAGAATTACACTTCATTCCTACTGAATATCAGCTAGCTGATATATTCACCAAACCATTGGATGAACCAACTTTCACCAGACTGAAAGCTGAACTAGGAATGTTGGATATTGAGAATCAGTCCCCTGATTGACTCCATCCAAATATGTGTAAATTCTGAATCCCTGACTCAATGTGTTCTTTAGTGAGAAAGGTCACTGAACTTCAGGAACTAAACCCAAGTTCCTGAACCCTTAATCCTCAGGAATTAAACCCAAGTTCTTGAACCCCGAACCACAGGAATTAGACCCAAATTCCTGATCACAAGAACCATCAGTGACTAACCATGTCCTGACAATCAGGTTCACTGAATGAAAAGTCATTCAGGGTCCTCAAGGGACATTAAATACTGACTTAAATGCTCTAAGTATCTAGTTAGTAAATGTCCGAGGTTGGTAACTGAACTCATATTTAATTTAAGAATATTTGTTCTTTTTTTGCCTTTCTAGCTTCCACCTCTGGGCCACCACATTCCCACTTGGCATTTAATGCCTCTCCAATCACATTACAGATATGTGATGAATCATCTCTGCAAATTACACTTTTGCAGAACTGCTCAACTGTTCACCTTAACTGTTGCGCCAAACCAGGGAAAAGTGGAGTGTTGGCATTAAATGCGGATCCCAAAACATTTTATTCAAAACAGTTTCCAATAATTCTTTTTGAATAAATTAAATCCGCTTAATGCCTAAAGTACCCTCCACTTCACTTCCCTATAAATACCCCAACCAAAAAGAACACACACACGTCTATTAGAAATTTTAAGCAAATTCTTCCCATTTTTTCTCTCAAAACTAATAGTGTGTGTTCTTAGCTTTAAGAAATCCCAAACCATCTTTGTTACCAGACTCACCAACAAATATGGCTTCTTCTAAAGCTGTGACATATGCCCCTAATGTGAATTTCACATTGGAGGGTGTAGACCTCACCAAGAACAATGTGGTGGGAAACTTTTCCTATCCACAAAAGTTCCCAGCCTACAAGAACGTTATGAAATATCTTCAAAACTGTTTTCTTGCAAAGGCATTTACCAAGACCCCCTCAGTCATCTACCATGACTACCTGAGGGAATTCTGGTGTACTGCTGTGACTACTAGCCCAAAAGACACCAAAGAATCCATCATCACATTCACAGTGATGAATGGGAAAAGACCCCTTTCCCTGGATTACAACACCTTCATCAAGGCCACAGGTCTTGATTTTGCTGAGGCTTTTGAGCCCAATCCCACTGATCAAGAGGTCAAGAATGAATTAATCCTTCTAGGACCTCATGACCTCAGATGTCCTGATCAGTCTGCTGGAGCCTTATTGGAGAAGGCTCCACTAGTCAAAACCTGGTTTCACCCAGTCTGGAGGATCCTGATGACATTTGTCATTCAGGTCCTTGGGGGAAATAAATCCTCAACGGAGCAATTGAACTCATCACAACAATTGATGTTGTTCAGCCTCCTGGAGGGTACAAAGATTGATATCGGAGGAATAATCTTCCGAGACCTCGTTGCCAAGCTCTCAGGAAAATCTAGGCAAAAACATTTGTCTTACCCTAGGTTTATTTCCTGTGTGCTTCAGGACCTTCTTGGTTCTGACTATGAAAGGTCTAATGTCGAAGGCACAAAGCCTGACGACTTGCATAAGACCAATTTTTCTAGTGGCATCCCTGAGGTAACACCCATTGCCCTGACCACCTATATGATGGAGGTGATTCAGGGGGAGAACGCTGTTTCTCCAGTACCTTCACCTACAAAGAAGGTGAAGAAGACAAAGAAGGGTTAGTCCAGTAAGGTGGTTAAACCCAAACCACTCGCCACTGAGACTGATGCCGAAAACCAACTCAACCTTAAAAAGAGGTTGAATGTGGCCCAGACCTCTGAGACACCCACTACAGAGACCCTCCTGACCACAAAACAAAGGCCAACGGAGGGCACTGAGCAATCATCCTTAGTGTCCTCGGGCAAACCCTTTCCACATGTTCCCACTGACATACACAAGTCTGAGGGATCAGGAACATTCACCATTTCACATCCCAATGAAGGAACTGACAAATCACAATAAGTTCCTGAGGGAGAAAAGGGTTCTAAATCCTCGGTGGGGCAGCACTACTCCACTGAGAAGGGGACCCACAACCTCTCACATCCCGATGAAGGAACTGATAAATCACAATCAGGGCCTAAGGGAGAAAAGGGTCCTAAATCCTCAGTAGGACAGCACTATCCTACTGGGAAGGGGACCCATAAACAATCACATCCCGCTAACGTTCCTGATCAATCACACTCAGGATCTCAGGGAGTTAAGGATCCTAAATCCCCAAAAGGACTGTACAATCCTGATGGGAAGAGGGTTCATCAATCATCACAATCAGTGCCTAGTGATACTACTGGAAAACACTCATCAGTAGTTGAAGGCGCTAAGGGGGACAAAGACTCAGAGGGAAAGAAACAACCCGCTGATATGGAACCTATCACCCCCTCAGGCGGATCCATTCACTCAGGAACTGCCCCCAAAAGCCAGGCTGGTATTACCCCAGTTATTATGGCTAGTCAGGCTAAACAAACCCACTCAGTTATTATGACAACGGGGTCAGGACCTGACCAAAACAAAGGCGAGTCTTTTTATCAAGAGGAGCCGGTTGAATTTTTGGGTATTGAGTCCATTGGGGACTTTCAGGCTCTTATTGAGTCTGATGAAGAGCTCAAGGAAGAGAGTGAAGAGGAAATTTTTGAGGCAGGTGAGGATATGGAAACTGATGTACAATCTGAACACTCTGAACAACCTGAACAATCACATCAGTCATCTCCACATCCAAGTGAAGAATCAGAACCTCAAGCTGCTGGTTCTTCGGATACTGACAACATCCTCACCAAGTATGACAACACTCTTCCTCTCACTGAGAGACAATTGGTCAAGTTCCTGCTCAAGACCAACAAGGCTCTCTTCCAAGGTCTGACTGAAGAAATGTTTGACCAGCACACTGAAGCCGCTGTTCATTATGTAAACCTGAAGGAATCAGTGGAAGCTCATCATGATGATGAAAATGAGCACATGTCATCTATCTCCTTCTCCCTGACGAATCTTGATTCAAATTTAAAGCTGTTCAACGAGTCTCTCACCAACTTACAAAAGAGCGTTGACACTATTCAAGAGTCAGTGAAAGATGACCCTGAGCTAAACAAAAAAGTTCTTCAGGCTTCAGAAACTTACCAGCAACAAACTTCTCAGTTGACTGAGCTAGTAACTGTGCTGAGATCCTCAAATCTTCAGGGACTCAACTCTTCAGTGGACTCCATTTGGTCTTCCCTGGGTCTTATGGAGTCTCACATGGCTTCTTTGGCATCCTCTTCTTCCTCTATGGCTTGGAATCTTGGGCCAAGGATGACTGCATTAGAGGCTTCTCAGGCTTCTCAGGCTTCTCTTGAGACTAAGGTCTCAACTCTTCAGGAGGACACCTCAGACATCAAGTCCATGATGACTGAGATCTATCAGGCCTTCAAAGGTCAAGCTTCCTCAACTTCAGTGAGCACACCAACTCTTGCTCTCACTATGGGTCAAGCAACAGTTGAGGGGGAGAAAGTCACTGAAGAACCTCCACAACCTGAACAAGAACAACCTCCTTCTCACACTGAGGGGGAGAATCCTGAAGCTACCACATCTTCATCCCACCAAGACAAAGGCAAGGGCATTCTCACAACCACTGAGCCTAAGCCCACAATCTTGGTGCCTGCCTCCAAGGAAAGAAGGCCAGACCCTGATGAACCAGTCAAGGTTCCTTATGAAATCAATGGGGTAATGGAACTTCTCACTCATGTTGAAATTCAAGCTCACATAGAGAAAGAGAAGGCAGCAAAGAAAGCTGCTGAAGATGAAAGGCAGAACAAGCTTGCTATCATTCAGGTTGCGAGAGAAGAGGCTGAGAAGATTGGGATTTAGGCAAAATACCTTGCTAAAAGGAAAGGTGGCAAGAGCTTTGTGGAAGCTCAGAATGCTGAAATGGCTGCCCTCAGGCAAAGAAGGGAAGAAAGAATGAAAAGGACTGAAGAGATCAGGCAAAACAGGATTAAGAGATATCAGTGGATCATGACAAACAGGTTGAAACCAGAACCAATCACTGATGCCAAGATTCATCGAAACACCACGCCTGCAACTGTTACTGTCTACAGAGGTGCTGACATGAGAAACTTTGATGTTCATACCCCCTTCAGATTCGCTGACTTTGGGATCACTGAATTGGATGAGTTGGGTCTAATACCAGATTTACATGGGTTTTCTTTCTATCTACTAAGGATGAGACTACAAGCATCCTTAAGACATTCATTACACAGATAGAAAACCAAGTAGACAAGAAAGTGAAAGTCATTAGATGTGATAATGGGACAGAGTTTAAGAATAGAGTTATGGATGATTTCTGCAAACAAAAAGGTATTAGGAGAGAATTTAGTGTTGCTAGAACACCACAACAGAATGGTGTTGTTGAGAGAAAGAATAGAACACTAATAGAAGCTGCTAGAACTATGTTAGCTGATTCTAAGCTACCTATAACTTTTTGGGCTGAAGCAGTTAGCACTGCTTGCTATGTTCAAAATAGAGTTTTAGTTGTACAACCTCACAATAAGACATCATATGAACTTTTTAGAGGTAGAACTCCTGCAATAGGATTTCTTAGACCTTTTGGATGTCATGTGACAATTCTCAATACCTTAGACCATTTAGGAAAATTCGATGGCAAAGCAGATGAAGGATTCTTTGTTGGATATTCTCTTAATAGTAAAGCATTTAGAGTATACAACACATGAACTATGATTGTAGAAGAAAATCTACATGTGGAGTTTTTGGAAGATAAATCCAATGTAGAAGGTCAAGGACCAAAATGGCTATTTGATCTTGAAACACTAACCAATTCAATGAATTATGTGCCTGTTGTTGCAAAAACTAATGATTTTTCAGGTTCACAAGCAACAGATGAGGCAAGGTTAGAAAAGGAGACAAACCAAGATCATGTATGGATGCCAATAAGTACAAGTGTGGAATCAACTTCAACAACTGATGAATCTTCTTCTGGCAAAGCTAAAGAAGGTGTTGAAGATGAAAGCAAGAAAGATGGAACTGAGAAACAAGACAGTCAAGTTAGCAGTTCAAAAGCAGTTTGTACTGCTGAGACAGAGCATTCAATTGCTGGCCCTTCAGAAACGAAAGAAGCAGAATTCTCAGAAAATGAGGTGGATTTCAACAATCTTCCATCAAATTATCAAGTTCCTTCTACTCCACAAACAAGAATTCACAAAGTCCACTCCCTAGATAATGTGATTGGAGATGTACAATCAGGTGTGAAGACAAGACAACAACTAATGTCTTCAGACCAACAAGGGCTTCTTGATGCCCTTTATGCTTCAAAGCAGCATGAGTTTTCAAACTCTTGCTTGTTTGTATGTTTTCTCTCACAAGATGAACCAAAGAACATTCTGAAATCCTTAGATGATTCAAGCTGGGTAGAAGCTATGCAAGAGGAGCTTCTTCAGTTCAAGATTCAGAAAGTTTGGGTGCTAGTTGATTTACCTAAGGGTGCAAAGGTAATTGGCACTAGATGGGTTTTCAAGAATAAAAAGGATGAAAGGGGTATAGTGATTAGGAATAAGGCTAGATTAGTAGCCCAAGGGTACACACAACAAGAAGGGATAGACTATGATGAAGTTTTTGCTCCAGTAGCAAGAATTGAGGCAATTAGGCTTTTCTTAGCTTATGCTTCATTTTTAGGCTTCACAGTTTACCAAATGGATGTCAAGAGTGCTTTTCTATATGGTACTATTGAAGAAGAGGTTTATGTCTCACAACCTCCTGGTTTCATTGATCCAGAACATCCAGATAGAGTGTACAGAGTAGTTAAAGCTCTATATGGCCTTCATCAGGCACCAAGAGCTTGGTATGAAACACTTGCTTCCTATTTAAAAGCAAATGGATTTAAAAGAGGAAAGATTGATCAGACACTTTTCATCAAACAGCACAAGAAGGATCTTCTGTTAGTGCAGGTGTATGTGGATGACATTATCTTTGGATCTACAAGGAAGGAGATGTGTTTGGAGTTTGAGAAACTTATGCATGATAAGTTTCAAATGAGTTCCATGGGGGAACTTACATTCTTTTTGGGTTTGCAAGTTAAACAGTCATATGAAGGCATATTTATCAGTCAAGATAAATATGTTGCTGAGATACTAAGGAAGTTCAACTTTGCTGATTCAAAAATGGCAAGCACACCAATGGACTCTGAGAAGCCTCTTCTTAAAGATATAGATGGAGAAAATGTGGATGTACACACTTACAGATCTATGATAGGTTCTTTGATGTATCTTACATCATCAAGACCTGATATCATGTTCTCTGTTTGTGCTTGTGCAAGATTTCAAGTAACTCCAAAGGTTTCTCATTTAACTGCAGTCAAAAGAATTTTTAGATATCTCAAGGGTCAACCTAGGTTGGGTCATTGGTATTCAAGGGAATCTCCTTTTGATTTGGTAGCATTTTCGGATAGTGATTATGCTGGTGCTAGCTTGGACAAAAAGTCAACAACTGGAGGATGTCAATTCCTTGGGTGTAGACTTATCTCATGGCAGTGTAAGAAGCAGACAATTGTGGCTACTTCAACAACTGAAGCTGAATATGTAGTTGCTGCAAGTTGCTGTGGTCAAGTTCTATGGCTTCAAAACCAACTTCTTGACTATGGGTATAATTTCTTAAACACTGTTATTCATATTGATAATAGTAGTACAATTTGCATTATTAAAAATCCAGTACAACATTCTAAAACAAAACACATTGAAATTAGACATCACTTTATAAGAGACTGCAATGAGAAAAGATTAATTCAAGTTCTTAAAATTGCTTCATAATTTAACTTTGCAGATCTGCTAACAAAAGCTTTTGATGTTGGAAGGTTTCAGTACTTGGTAGCAAGTATTGAAATGCTTAATTCTTAAAATTCCTAATCTGTGTGGTTTTTATATATGTTAAGGTTGTACTGATATCTTTGTAAATTGATACTGTTAATGGAACAGTTAGTACTGCTAGTAAAAATTTTGTTTAAACAGTTCATACTGTTGGTCATATATTGATACTGCTATAAGACAAATGCTATGCATTTTGTTTCTTGGTTTTGGACTAACAATTTCAGGTATGAACTTTGAGCAATAAGGAAATTTCAAGTGAAATGGAAGCAGAAGAAAAGTGATTCCAGTTGCTTTCATAACAGGTTTATGATGGACTGAGTTTGGGAACTCATTAACAAAGGTTTACACCTAAGTTAATTAATTCTTTAAAACTTCTTTCTTGAAACCTGGTTATCATATTTCACATTGAATTGATGACTTAGTTGGTCAGATAGTAACTGACTCAACTCACTTTCTATCATTTTATATTTTCAAAGTATAATGAGCAAGTCTAAGGACATCTGATAGAAAGAACAGCTAGTAAAAGTGAATCTAACACTTGTGTTAGAGGTAACAATTACTATGAACTGGAAACCCTGTCAGGAAAACTCTTTGAATGAGTTTATCTGCACACAGGCAGTTATTTATAACTAAAAACATTGGTTCTCACACAACCAGAGGTTGCTTTAAACCGAAATTTTGATTAAGTGTCTGTTATACACTTAATCCTTTCAAAATGGTTGAAAGCAGTATGGTTTTTCATAATAAAATCATATACATACTGCTAAGGCAAAAGTTTCTTAAAAATGATTTTAAAAGAGACTCACAAAAACCATCACATTGATGGACCATGAGTCAAATGTCCAATGAATCACCTCTCATAGGAGTTAACACACCTAGAAGTGATGAGGGCAGCAACTTAAACTCTTAAGGAATTGATGGCTTCATGTACAACATTGTCTGAAAACAAGTTCACATTGGTAGATCAGATAATGATGGGATGATGGTGAGAGATCTTCCAAACAGAGGAGGATAAAATGTTATTTGCTTCAGGGGAGGAAATAAATTTGGAAGATTAACCAATGAAAGGGAGGAAAAGACAAGAGCATACAAGATGATGACATGGAGGTTGAAAATGACAAGAATAGAGCTTATTCTGGAGTATTTATATATTTAGAAGGGATGAAGCATTCCAAAGGAGAAAGTTCTATCTAGGTCAAACGAAGAAAAGTTTCAATTTCAGTTTACCATGTTTGTTCATCACTTGCAAAGGCATGCTGTTAGATGATTTCACTTGTTGAAACAAGCATCCAAGATACACAGCACCATTGCCTCTTATGATTCCTCCATCCAAGGAAATTGCACCATCTTTAGGTCAATGTTTGAAGACTAAAGATTAGTGTATTGATATTGTTAAAGTCAAAGATCAGAAAGTAGATGAGCTACTGAGAAAGATATTCAATCTCTCAGAACAGAAGAAAGTTCAGATCAAGGGTCTGACTATGAAGTGTTTGAAAGATCTTCACAATCCATAATTTAATTCAGAAACATGTTGAAATGGATTCACATGTTTAGGGGAGGATTGTTGGGAATTAAATGTTCTGAAGATTAAGTATCAAGAATTTCAAGTATTAACAGTTCCAACTGCTGTGAAGAATACTCTAACAGTTCCAACTGCTGGTGTATATCTTAGGACTGCTCAAATTATATCTAACCGTACTAACTGATGTTGGTACTGGTAGTACAAAGAAGGGACTGCTAGTTGATACTGCTGAGTGGATAATTGTCACATATACAACTGCTGGTTGGATAAGTATTGAAAAGATATTTGTGTACTAAAGTCAAGGATATATGGTAGATAATATCTTTTAGCAAAGTGATCAATATCAAGTTGTGTACTAAGATACATGTTGTATCTTATGTACTGACACACTCAAGATAAGTTAGCAAGTAGTTTGACTAGACTAAACAATATTGTAAAAGATCTTTCTTGTGATATAAAAGAAAGATCTTAGACTAGAGATATGTGTGTCCAATAGTGTTAAAGTGTGTGTTAAAACTTATAGTAAAAAAATATATCTCTCAAGAACATAGAAACTTAAGATTCAAGGTTGTAACCCTAGTGATATCTCAAGATCACTCGTATTATTATCATTAATAATATTGAATCGTTTGGTGTTAATCTTTCATTGTTCATTGACATATAACAAACGCAACTGTTCCATTTCCATAACCATAATAACCTTCTAAGTGTGATTAAGTAGATTCCGCATACTTAATCATATTAACTCAATATATCATACACACAAAGTACAAAAGGTTTAACCACCTTAACCGTGCGTCAAATCCTAACATTGATGATATGCTTATCATTGGCAGTAACGACAAGATGATCAAATCTACTAAAGACATGTTGAAATCAAAGTTTGACATGAAGGATATGGGTTTGGCTGATGTGATCCTTGGAATAAAGATCATACGAACTCCAAATGGACTTGTGTTAAGTCAAGCACATTACGTGGACAAAATTCTTAATACTCACAATGCGGGGGATTCCGGCCTAGCTAGAACTCCAATTGACACCAGTAAGCATCTATCTAAAAATAGAGGCATAGGTGTTGCCCAATTAGAGTATTCAAGAATTATTGGCATGTTAATGTACTTGATGACAAGTACCCGACCTGACTTAGCATATGCAGTTAGCAGGCTAAGTAGGTATACTAGTAATCCAAGTTATGCACATTTGGGAGCTATGACTAGGGTACTTCATTATTTGAGATACAGTCGCGATTATGGACTGCATTATGAAAGATATCCAGCTGTTATAGAAGGATACAGTGATGCAAATTGGATATCTGACATAAAGGATTCTAGATCGACTAGTGGATATGTGTTTACACTAGGAGGGGCAGCTATATCTTGGAAGTCTTCCAAGCAAACTGTTATAGCTAAGTCCACGATGGAATCAGAATTTATCGCGTTAGATAAATGCGGACAAGAGGCGGAATGGCTACATCAATTCGTAGAGGACATACCAAGGTGGCCTAAACCGGTAACGACCATTAGTATACATTGTGATAGTCAATCGGCAATTGGCAGAGCTCATAGCATAATGTATAATGGAAAGTCCAGACATATCCGTCGTCGACATAATTCGATACGACAACTACTCTCAACAGGAGTTATCTCAATTGACTATGTGAAGTCAAAGGATAACATCGCGGATCCGCTTACGAAAGGCTTAAGCAGAGAGTTAGTTAGTAAGTCGTCTAAAGGAATGGGACTAAAGCCCTTGAAGGAATGAGTTTCTATGAAGGAAAACCTAACCCAGTTGACTGGAGATCCCAAGATCTGGGTTCAATAGGACAACCTAATCATAGAAATGTGGGGGAAGTCACGTCAATGTGGGGGAGTTACTAAAACTTCCTAGTCCATTCCTATAACAAATGTGACTTATTGAGAGGTTAAACATATGGCTCTTATGATTTAGGATGAAATCATAAAGCATAATGATTCTAGATGAAATCACAAAACATATGTTTTTAATGATTCAAGATGAAATCACCTATGTGAGAGAGAAGTGGGGTCGCTTCGAAGGGAATTGTGGGGGGCGCAATTCCTAAGAGCTCTTGCAGAACCAGGCTAGTGTTCATGACCATAACGAACACGACTATGAGGACTTGACAATGTCAGGGAGAGTCTTGTGTGAAGTGTAATGTCGTCTACGTAAACAGATGCTGAGTTCAAGGACATCGCGTCTACTCAGATCTAGGAGACTAAGTGCATCTCACAAGGGAAGGTTCAAAGGGACACACCTACCTATCCTATGCAGGACTTAACCGCAAAAATTTTGCTGAAACATGTGTGTGTTTTCGACCGATCTCCATTCATGTGGGGGATTGTTGGAGAATTAGATTTTGCAAAATGATTTTTGCATATTTTGGACACTATTTTAATATATGTATATGTTATATATACTTATATTTCTTGGTAGCTTTGCGTTCTCCGTGACGAGAGCTTCGCAACGAGCTAAAATATGTCAAAATTAGAATTGATATGAATGAGATATCGTGTCTCAAAGTGAGGCACGTGAAACACAATATATGGGAAAAATGACTCATCCCACATCGCCCAAAATAAGAAGTGAAAGCTAGTTTATAAGGAAATCTTGGTATTGGCTTTCAAATTCTTTAGTTGGGTTTTACTCCCACACCTACGTGCGCGCGCGCAGGGGGGGGGGTGCAGATTTGGGATTTCTGGGCCAAAACGGGTTCGAAGCTTCTGAACTCATGCGAGCCCGCGCGACCTGCGGACACGAATGCAGCTCTGAAACCTCGCATACGTGCGTATCTTTTTGCAGCAGATTTGAGTTTCCTTTTTCCAGAAAATTCCAGATTTGAGTTTCCTTTTTCCAGAAAATTCTGTAAATATATTTGTTGGGTCCGTCAGTACCCAAGAATACTTAAAACATGATTTGAACACATAACTAAGTGTTAACTTAAACCGAGAACAATTCAAGTCACTGAGAGAACAGTCTCTCAGTGAGTCATCTTCAGGATGCTTAAGGCGAATTCAAGAAGAAGGATTCACTACTCAGGAAGGCGGTACTCCCTGAGTAGGACTTAAGCCAAAGAAGAAGATGATGGTTCAGTGAGTGTTGGACAAGAACTCACTGAACCCCAGTCTCCTCAACAACAATGATGATTAATAAATGAAGGCGTGTACTGAAGAACCTAAAGCCTGAAAGAAAGGCGGAAAGATCTGGGAAGAGTTTAAGATAAGATCAAATCTTATCTTGTCAGGAAGAAACCTTCCCTAAGACGGCTAAAAGTCATGGAGTGTCAGACCAACCACTCCTAAAGACTTTTAGCCCATTCCTATTGGTTCTTGGAAATGACAATTACTGTTGTAATTGTCAGACACGCCTGCTTCAACAACTTGTAGTATTTTTAATCACTTTTACTCTTTATACTTGTGTATAAATAGGTTCAGATGGGAGAGAAGTTGAGTGTGGTTTGTACATTGAAAGCTTAGACTTTTACAAAGCAACTGCTCTCCTACAAAGAGTAACGTATCCCTGAGATAGCTCAGTGGGTCGAATTGTTACCACTCAAAGCAAAGCTTGAGTTTAGATAGGAGACACCACCATACCTTGTCTATTCAATCCCAAGTGTTTGTTCCGCAAAACACTTGGGTAATAGATTCTTTGATTCATTTCTAATAAGAATTTAAACGTTGAAAAATACTTATGTGTTTTTACTTTTACGTTTCATTAATCTGTTAGAATTAATCATAACATTGTATTAGCCATAAACACGAATAGATTAACTTTCTAGTTAACTCTAAGCGTGTGAAGGGAACAACAAGTGGTATCAGAGCCTCTGGTTTATAAAATCTTTCAAAACTAATCGAGAGTGCTCAAGGTTTTTAAAACCAAGATCCTACTATGGCTGATATTAATGTACCCCAGCTGGTCGATAAAAAGGGTGGCAGCTATTCTGCTGTTGCACCCAGACTAGAAGCTGGAAAGTTTAGCAAATGGAAAAAATGTATGATTTGCTATTTAACTGGTATGGAACCTTACTACATCACCTGTATCAGGGATGGCCCATTTGTCCCTAAGACTGCTGCAGGGCTAAACAAGCCTGAGGCACAATAGACCATTGATGAGAGGAGGGTGGTCAATCAAGACCAGCGCCTTAAAAGCATCCTTATATCTTGTCTTCCTGACGATATAATGGAATCAGTCATCAACTGTTTAACAGCCAAGCAAACTTGGGATGACTTGGTTAATAGCTTTGAGGGCCCCTCAGATACCAAGGAAAACAGGGTCATGGACCTGAAACTTGAGTATAACACTTTCAGGGCAAAAGACTCTGAAATTCTCTCTCAGACTTATACCAGATACAAGACTTTGATAAACGAACTATCAAATGATGGTGTAGTATTATCTAAGCATGAGACAAATGTTGGCTTCGTCAACAGTCTCCCTGAGAAGTGGCTAAACTTCTCACAAGGCCTAAGGAATGCTAATCACATTCAGACCCTTGAGCTCCTTGAAATCTATGGGAAATTTGTCTATGAGGACAACTTGATCTCAAGGAGATATCCTGACTCAAAAGCTCTTGAGTCCAAAAAGGTCTTAACCTCCACACCCATATCAACTGTTTTTTATACTAATGGTGTTGTGCATGACTTTCAAGAGGAGTCTGAGGATGAAATTGATGAAAGGACTAGTGATGAGTACCTAAAAGATCTAAACTTGGAATTTCAAGAGAGGGCACTCCTTGCTAGTTCAAAACGTTTCATCAAAAGAAACCAATCCAATTTTTCAAAAGGAAAAGCAAATGAAACCACTGAATGCTTTAATTGTGGTAAAAAGGGTCATTTTGCTAGGGACTGTTATTCTAAAACAACCTCAGAACCCTCTTACAAATTTTCAGGAAATAGTTCCTCAGGAACTAGCAAGTTTCAACCTAAAATGTTTCAGTCGACCCAACAATTTCAAAACAAAGGTCAAAAGGACTTTGAAGCAAAATATAGGAAAGCCAAGGCTAAACTTGCAATTCTTGAAACTAATCCCTCAATGTCTCAGGCTGCTCAAACACCCAAACCTGTTCAGGCAAAGAATAAGGTTTTAGTAGCTGAAGCTTATGACTGGGATGATGAAGAGGTCTCCTCAGATGAGGAAATTAGAGTGAGTGCACTGATGGCACTCTCTGAAGGTGATCAGGTGGCTGTTGGGAAAAGCCATGCAAGGAATGGAGAGTGGGTAAACATCACCATGAAGAAGGTAAACACATTACTTTCTATGGATGATGATTCTGATTGGCAGTCTTACATGAATTATATTTGTGTAGATCTTAAATTTGTTGAGGAACAAAGGCTTAACATGTGTTCAAAATATAACAACATAGTGTCAGAATTGAATAAATGTAGAGATGAACTGCTTGTACTAAAGCAAGCCAAACTAGAAACAATAACTCTACAAATTCAGAACACTGAAATTTTGAAACAAAACCAAGCCCTACAAACTGAACTTAACAAAGAAAAGGCTGTCATCCAAGGCTGGACCAAGAAGAACCCCAAGGTTTTTGACACTGTGGGATTAATCTCTCAGAAAACCATTGGAATTGACCCTCTTATGGTTGATCCCAATGTGAGTCACTGTGAACTAAACTTTGTTCCAGCTGGCATATCTTTTGAGCAAGAAATGCTTCCCAAGTCTAATGACTGGATTGTCAGGGACAATCCAGTCAGTAAGTTACCAAACTTTGAGACTGGAAAGATCTTGCTTCCTGAAAGTCAGGCCTTGAAAAATATGCTTGGACTTACTGAACAACTCAGTAAGCTTGAACTCACTGAACAACTCAGTAATACTGAGTCTGTGAATGAGTCTGAATCAGAATCATACCCACCACTTCCTCCACTGAAAAGCCTTCAGGGTGCTGTACCTAACTTAGGCCTCCCACCAATGGTCTTCTCACCACACTCTCCAAAGGAGAGATCAGGAAAGGGAATAACCATCCTGAAGAGACCAACCCTTGAAGTCTCAGTAAATACTGATGACTCATCAACTTCAGTCCCTTCTGAAGTAACAACCCAAAGCCCTGATTCAAAATTTGATCAGTTGGCTGAAATGGTCAGGAAGCTGGGAGAGAAGATTGCATCTTCTGAGAAACCTTCTCAATCCAAGAAGGAACAAAAACCAGCTTCCTCAAAGACCAAACCCAAACCCACAAAACCCCTGAAAAGATGTGAATTGTGTAACTATACCAATCATATCACTGATGATTGCTATAGAATTCTTTATTGCATGGTTTGCAAAAAGGATGATCACAGGACCTCTGATCACAAAACACATTCAGTCACATCAAACATGGCAAGTCTTAAAGCTCAGTCTTTAAACTATCCTTCTGATTCTAAACAGAAACAGAAACAAAAGGCAAAGCCTTTTGCACCTTGCCCTTACTGTGGGTTCAATGACCACCTTGCCAGTAGAGGTATGACAAAGTCAGCCTCTCAGTTCACTGAGTCTACATCAGCAATCAAATGCATAATATGTGGTAGCTCAGTCCACTCCACCACTGACCATAAATCACTTGAAAATGTTAATAAGACCCTCAAAGCTAAACCCTCCAAGAAGTGGAGTCCTAGAAAGAACTGACCCAGTTTACCATTTGTGCAGAAACATGCCAGGGATCCTGTTTGGCATCTTGATAGTGGATGTTCAAGGAGCATGACTGGTGTGAAGGAGTATCTGCACAAGTATGTGGATGAATCAGGACCCAAAGTGATATTTGCTGATAACTCATCATGTCTCACTGAAGGTTATGGTTCAGTAAACTGCAATGGTATAGTCTTTACTAGGATAGCTTATGTAAATGGTCTAAAATACAATTTGATAAGTGTCAGTCAACTATGTGATGCAAAATACATAGTTCAGTTTGATGATAAGTAAGGAATCATCTTCAATGCTAATAAGGAAGTTGTCCTTATTGCTCCAAGAAGACATGATGTTTATGTGTTAGACATGTCCAGTCTGACTCAGAATGGAACTTGTCTCTTTACTAAAGCCACTGATACACTCAACTGGCTTTGGCATAAGAGACTCTCCCACCTGAACTTCAAAAACATAAACAACCTTGTAAAACAAAACAAGGTCCTTGGCTTACCATCTCTTGTGTTTTCAAAGGATAAACCATGCTCAGCTTGTGAAAAAGGTAAACATCACAGAGCATCCTTTAAAACCAAAACCAACTTTTCCATCAGGAATTGCCTACATCTTCTTCATATGGATCTATTTGGACCAATCAGTCCTAGATTTATTAACCATGAGAAGTATACTCTGGTCATTGTGGATGAGTACTCAAGATACACTTGGGTATACTTCCTGATCAAAAAGAGTCAGGCAGCTAAAACTATTATGTCCTTTGTCAGGAACATTGAAAATCAGAATGACATCAAAGTCAAACAGATTAGGACTGACAATGGAACATAGTTCAAAAATTATGAACTTGAATGTTTCTGTGATGAGAAAGGCATTTCACAAAAATTTTCCTCACCCTACACACCTGAACAAAATGGGGTGGCTGAAAGGAAAAATAGAACACTCATTGAAGCAGCTAGGACAATGCTAAATGGATCAGTCCTTTCCAAACACTTTTGAACTGAAGCAGTAAAGACTGCCTGTTACATACAAAACAGATCCATCATTGTCAAGAGACATAGCAAAACTCCTTATGAGTTATTCAAGGGAAGAATCCCTGACATCAGCTACTTTCATGTCTTTGGGTGTCCTGTGTTTATTCATAATAACAAGGATCACTTAGGAAAATTTGATGCCAAAGCTGATGATGGATACTTTCTAGGATACTCCCTAGTCTCAAAAGCCTTCAGGGTGTTCAACACTAGGAGATAGCATGCTGAGGAAACATTTCATGTTACCTTTGATGAGAGCACTGATGCAATCAGTGTCTCTAATAACTCAGTGGAAGAGATAGGTATTGATGAATCATCAAGATACCCTCCTGATGAACGTCATCCTGATAATGGTCCTTCCACTCAGTACCATGCAAATGCTGACATCTCCTATTACATCATTCCCCACAACCTTCCTTACCCTACTATCACTGAGTTTATTGAAGCACAAAGTACTGATGAATTCATTCAGTCAGTACAAAGTGCTCAGGTACTAAACAATCTCAGTGATGAGTCAAACCACTCAGACACTCAAGATGCAGAAGAACATCATGTGTCTAATCCTGATCCTACCCATCAGGCCTCTACAAGTTCTAATCACTTTTCAAGACCTCAGGACAGTTGGACTAGGTCTCAGGATATAGAACTTGTCAATATAATTGGTGAGCCTACTGAAGGCATGCTCACAAGAAGCATGGCTGCTGAACTGAGAGCAGCCTCAGCCAATGAATGCCTATTTGTGGACTTCATTTCCACAATTGAACCCAAAAGTGTTAAGGAAGCACTAAAACATCCAAGTTGGGTTCAAGCCATGAATGATGAACTGGAATAATTTGACAGAAACAAGGTAATGACCTTGGTCAAATGTCCTGAAGATGTTTCAGTCATTGGCATGAAATGGGTATTTAAAAACAAATCTGATGAAAATGGCATAGTCATTAAAAATAAAGCCAGACTTGTAGCCAAAGGCTATAATCAACAAGAAGGCATTGACTATGAAGAAACATTTGCACCAGTAGCAAGGATGGAAGCCATCAGGATCTTCCTTGCTTTTGCTACATACATGAACTTCAAGGTGTACCAAATGGATGTTAAAAGTGCATTCTTAAATGGTTTACTGAAAGAAGAAGTTTATGTTCAGCAACCTCCCGGATTTGAAAGCCATGAGTTTCCTGACCATGTCTGCAAGCTTAACAAAGCCCTTTATGGACTGAAACAAGCTTCCAGGGCATGGTATGAGACTCTTTCAGCCTTCCTGATCCAAAACAAATTTTTCAGAGGCAAGATAGACAACACATTGTTTATCTACAAGACAAACAATGATGTCATACTTGTACAAGTGTATGTTGATGACATCATCTTTGGCTCAACAAATTATAAACTTTGCAAACAGTTTGAAAAACTAATGTCAAAGAAATTTGAAATGAGCATGATGGGAGAACTGACTTACTTCCTTGGTCTACAAATCAAGCAGACTGATAAAGGAACCTCTATCAGTCAAGAGAAGTATGTCAAAAGCCTACTGAAGAAGTATGAGCTCAGTGACTGTGCCTCAGTCAAGACTCCTATGGTACACCCAAACAACCTTGGTCCTGATCTTACTGGGAAACCAGTGAATCAAACTCTCTTTAGAGGAATGATAGGATCACTGATGTATTTACTTGCATCAAGGCCTGATATCCAATTCTCAGTCTGCCTATGTGCCAGATATCAATCTGACCCAAGAGAGACTCATATCACTGCTGTGAAAAGGATATTCAGATACCTGAAAGGTACTCCAAACCTTGGATTATATTATCCAAAATGTTCAGGCCTTGATCTTAAAGGATACTCAGATTCTGACTATGTTGGATGCAACATGGACAGAAAAAGCACCTCAGGCTCTTGCCAAATTCTTGGTGGTAAACTAGTCTGTTGGAGTGTTAAGAAGCAACAATCAGTTGCCATGTCCTCAGCTGAAGCTGAATATGTTGCAGCAGCAAGTTGTTGTGCAAATGTACTCTGGATGAAAAGTCAACTCAGTGACTATGGAATTCAGTACAAGATGGTTCCCATATTTTGTGATAACACAAGTGCAATTGCCATCTCAAAAAACCCTGTTCTTCATCAAAGAACAAAACACATTGATATAAGATATCACTTCATCAGGGACCATGTCATGAATGGTGACATAGAATTACACTTCATTCCTACTGAATATCAGCTAGCTGATATATTCACCAAACCATTGGATGAACCAACTTTCACCAGACTGAAAGCTGAACTAGGAATGTTGGATATTGAGAATCAGTCCCCTGATTGACTCCATCCAAATATATGTAAATTCTGAATCCCTGACTCAATGTGTTCTTTAGTGAGAAAGGTCACTGAACTTCAGGAACTAAACCCAAGTTCCTGAACCCTTAATCCTCAGGAATTAAACCCAAGTTCTTGAACCCCGAACCACAGGAATTAGACCCAAATTCCTGATCACAAGAACCATCAGTGACTAACCATGTCCTGACAATCAGGTTCACTGAATGAAAAGTCATTCAGGGTCCTCAAGGGACATTAAATACTGACTTAAATGCTCTAAGTATCTAGTTAGTAAATGTCCGAGGTTGGTAACTGAACTCATATTTAATTTAAGAATATTTGTTCTTTTTTTGCCTTTCTAGCTTCCACCTCTGGGCCACCACATTCCCACTTGGCATTTAATGCCTCTCCAATCACATTACAGATATGTGATGAATCATCTCTGCAAATTACACTTTTGCAGAACTGCTCAACTGTTCACCTTAACTGTTGCGCCAAACCAGGGAAAAGTGGAGTGTTGGCATTAAATGCGGATCCCAAAACATTTTATTCAAAACAGTTTCCAATAATTCTTTTTGAATAAATTAAATCCGCTTAATGCCTAAAGTACCCTCCACTTCACTTCCCTATAAATACCCCAACCAAAAAGAACACACACACGTCTATTAGAAATTTTAAGCAAATTCTTCCCATTTTTTCTCTCAAAACTAATAGTGTGTGTTCTTAGCTTTAAGAAATCCCAAACCATCTTTGTTACCAGACTCACCAACAAATATGGCTTCTTCTAAAGCTGTGACATATGCCCCTAATGTGAATTTCACATTGGAGGGTGTAGACCTCACCAAGAACAATGTGGTGGGAAACTTTTCCTATCCACAAAAGTTCCCAGCCTACAAGAACGTTATGAAATATCTTCAAAACTGTTTTCTTGCAAAGGCATTTACCAAGACCCCCTCAGTCATCTACCATGACTACCTGAGGGAATTCTGGTGTACTGCTGTGACTACTAGCCCAAAAGACACCAAAGAATCCATCATCACATTCACAGTGATGAATGGGAAAAGACCCCTTTCCCTGGATTACAACACCTTCATCAAGGCCACAGGTCTTGATTTTGCTGAGGCTTTTGAGCCCAATCCCACTGATCAAGAGGTCAAGAATGAATTAATCCTTCTAGGACCTCATGACCTCAGATGTCCTGATCAGTCTGCTGGAGCCTTATTGGAGAAGGCTCCACTAGTCAAAACCTGGTTTCACCCAGTCTGGAGGATCCTGATGACATTTGTCATTCAGGTCCTTGGGGGAAATAAATCCTCAACGGAGCAATTGAACTCATCACAACAATTGATGTTGTTCAGCCTCCTGGAGGGTACAAAGATTGATATCGGAGGAATAATCTTCCGAGACCTCGTTGCCAAGCTCTCAGGAAAATCTAGGCAAAAACATTTGTCTTACCCTAGGTTTATTTCCTGTGTGCTTCAGGACCTTCTTGGTTCTGACTATGAAAGGTCTAATGTCGAAGGCACAAAGCCTGACGACTTGCATAAGACCAATTTTTCTAGTGGCATCCCTGAGGTAACACCCATTGCCCTGACCACCTATATGATGGAGGTGATTCAGGGGGAGAACGCTGTTTCTCCAGTACCTTCACCTACAAAGAAGGTGAAGAAGACAAAGAAGGGTTAGTCCAGTAAGGTGGTTAAACCCAAACCACTCGCCACTGAGACTGATGCCGAAAACCAACTCAACCTTAAAAAGAGGTTGAATGTGGCCCAGACCTCTGAGACACCCACTACAGAGACCCTCCTGACCACAAAACAAAGGCCAACGGAGGGCACTGAGCAATCATCCTTAGTGTCCTCGGGCAAACCCTTTCCACATGTTCCCACTGACATACACAAGTCTGAGGGATCAGGAACATTCACCATTTCACATCCCAATGAAGGAACTGACAAATCACAATAAGTTCCTGAGGGAGAAAAGGGTTCTAAATCCTCGGTGGGGCAGCACTACTCCACTGAGAAGGGGACCCACAACCTCTCACATCCCGATGAAGGAACTGATAAATCACAATCAGGGCCTAAGGGAGAAAAGGGTCCTAAATCCTCAGTAGGACAGCACTATCCTACTGGGAAGGGGACCCATAAACAATCACATCCCGCTAACGTTCCTGATCAATCACACTCAGGATCTCAGGGAGTTAAGGATCCTAAATCCCCAAAAGGACTGTACAATCCTGATGGGAAGAGGGTTCATCAATCATCACAATCAGTGCCTAGTGATACTACTGGAAAACACTCATCAGTAGTTGAAGGCGCTAAGGGGGACAAAGACTCAGAGGGAAAGAAACAACCCGCTGATATGGAACCTATCACCCCCTCAGGCGGATCCATTCACTCAGGAACTGCCCCCAAAAGCCAGGCTGGTATTACCCCAGTTATTATGGCTAGTCAGGCTAAACAAACCCACTCAGTTATTATGACAACGGGGTCAGGACCTGACCAAAACAAAGGCGAGTCTTTTTATCAAGAGGAGCCGGTTGAATTTTTGGGTATTGAGTCCATTGGGGACTTTCAGGCTCTTATTGAGTCTGATGAAGAGCTCAAGGAAGAGAGTGAAGAGGAAATTTTTGAGGCAGGTGAGGATATGGAAACTGATGTACAATCTGAACACTCTGAACAACCTGAACAATCACATCAGTTATCTCCACATCCAAGTGAAGAATCAGAACCTCAAGCTGCTGGTTCTTCGGATACTGACAACATCCTCACCAAGTATGACAACACTCTTCCTCTCACTGAGAGACAATTGGTCAAGTTCCTGCTCAAGACCAACAAGGCTCTCTTCCAAGGTCTGACTGAAGAAATGTTTGACCAGCACACTGAAGCCGCTGTTCATTATGTAAACCTGAAGGAATCAGTGGAAGCTCATCATGATGATGAAAATGAGCACATGTCATCTATCTCCTTCTCCCTGACGAATCTTGATTCAAATTTAAAGCTGTTCAACGAGTCTCTCACCAACTTACAAAAGAGCGTTGACACTATTCAAGAGTCAGTGAAAGATGACCCTGAGCTAAACAAAAAAGTTCTTCAGGCTTCAGAAACTTACCAGCAACAAACTTCTCAGTTGACTGAGCTAGTAACTGTGCTGAGATCCTCAAATCTTCAGGGACTCAACTCTTCAGTGGACTCCATTTGGTCTTCCCTGGGTCTTATGGAGTCTCACATGGCTTCTTTGGCATCCTCTTCTTCCTCTATGGCTTGGAATCTTGGGCCAAGGATGACTGCATTAGAGGCTTCTCAGGCTTCTCAGGCTTCTCTTGAGACTAAGGTCTCAACTCTTCAGGAGGACACCTCAGACATCAAGTCCATGATGACTGAGATCTATCAGGCCTTCAAAGGTCAAGCTTCCTCAACTTCAGTGAGCACACCAACTCTTGCTCTCACTATGGGTCAAGCAACAGTTGAGGGGGAGAAAGTCACTGAAGAACCTCCACAACCTGAACAAGAACAACCTCCTTCTCACACTGAGGGGGAGAATCCTGAAGCTACCACATCTTCATCCCACCAAGACAAAGGCAAGGGCATTCTCACAACCACTGAGCCTAAGCCCACAATCTTGGTGCCTGCCTCCAAGGAAAGAAGGCCAGACCCTGATGAACCAGTCAAGGTTCCTTATGAAATCAATGGGGTAATGGAACTTCTCACTCATGTTGAAATTCAAGCTCACATAGAGAAAGAGAAGGCAGCAAAGAAAGCTGCTGAAGATGAAAGGCAGAACAAGCTTGCTATCATTCAGGTTGCGAGAGAAGAGGCTGAGAAGATTGGGATTTAGGCAAAATACCTTGCTAAAAGGAAAGGTGGCAAGAGCTTTGTGGAAGCTCAGAATGCTGAAATGGCTGCCCTCAGGCAAAGAAGGGAAGAAAGAATGAAAAGGACTGAAGAGATCAGGCAAAACAGGATTAAGAGATATCAGTGGATCATGACAAACAGGTTGAAACCAGAACCAATCACTGATGCCAAGATTCATCGAAACACCACGCCTGCAACTGTTACTGTCTACAGAGGTGCTGACATGAGAAACTTTGATGTTCATACCCCCTTCAGATTCGCTGACTTTGGGATCACTGAATTGGATGAGTTGGGTCCAATATTAGCGAAAAAATCAAATGTTGTGGTCCCTGGTCTGTTGAAGTCCCTGAGCCTGAGGTATGAAAGATTGGTAGCAGCACCTCAGGAACTTGGTATTCCATCTCTTCTTCCTGCTTCAGCTGAACAGCCTGCCCCTTCTCAGTCTTCTTCAAGAAAGAGAAAGAAGATTGAAGCTGAGCCTGAGATCAAGGTTCCTGGTCTTGACTGTAATAGGGCTCTCCCTGAAGGTGTTCCATTCAGGAACAATGTGGTCATTGAACAACCTGAGAGAGGTATGTTCTTCATTGATGAGTTCGGTGACCAAGCCTTTCAGAGATGGAGTGATATTGATCTATCAGGGATCAAAGCCATGCTTGGCTTTCTAATGATGGCCTCCCCACTCAAAACTCCTAAAAATGCGAGGTTTTGTCAAGATCTAAAAAGGAAAATCCGAGAGAACCCTGACCAACAAGAACTGCAGTCAAAGAAGCCTAAGCTTGAAGCCCTTGGGATTAAGTTGAACTGATGAATCGGCCTGACTACCACCACCACCTTTTGTACTTAGTTTTGATAGGACTTGTAATGATATTAATAAGATGATGTTTTTATTATTTCAGTGTCCTTATTTACATTCTAGTACATTCAGTATGAGTAGAAGTCATTAGCTCACTCATTACTGATCAAAACACTTAGGAATAATTTATATTCAAATAGGGGGAGATTGTTGGGTCCGTCACTACCCAAGAATACTTAAAACAAGATTTGAACACAAATTAACTAAGTGTTAACTTAAACCGAGAACAATTCAAGTCACTGAGAGAACAGTCTCTCAGTGAGTCATCTTCAGGATGCTTAAGGCGAATTCAAGAAGAAGGATTCACTACTCAGGAAGGCGGTACTCCCTGAGTAGGACTTAAGCCAAAGAAGAAGATGATGGTTCAGTGAGTGTTGGACAAGAACTCACTGAACCCCAGTCTCCTCAACAACAATGATGATTAATAAATGAAGGCGTGTACTGAAGAACCTAAAGCCTGAAAGAAAGGGAAGATCTGGGAAGAGTTTAAGATAAGATCAAATCCTATCTTGTCAGGAAGAAACCTTCCCTAAGACGGCTAAAAGTCATGGAGTGTCAGACCAACCACTCCTAAAGACTTTTAGCCCATTCCTATTGGTTCTTGGAAATGACAATTACTGTTGTAATTGTCAGACACGCTTGCTTCAACAACTTGTAGTATTTTTAATCACTTTTACTCTTTATACTTGTGTATAAATAGGTTCAGATGGGAGAGAAGTTGAGTGTGTTTTGTACATTGAAAGCTTAGACTTTTACAAAGCAACTTCTCTCCTACAAAGAGTAACGTATCCCAGAGATAGCTCAGTGGGTCGAATTGTTACCACTCAAAGCAAAGCTTGAGTTTAGATAGGAGACACCACCATACCTTGCCTATTCAATCCCAAGTGTTTGTTCCGCAAAACACTTGGGTAATAGATTCTTTGATTCATTTCTAATAAGAATTTAAACGTTGAAAAATACTTATGTGTTTTTACTTTTACGTTTCATTAATCTGTTAGAATTAATCATAACATTGTATTAGTCATAAACACGAATAGATTAACTTTCTAGTTAACTCTAAGCGTGTGAAGGGAACAACAATATTTTAGGAATAGATTTAGCTTATTGACTAAGTTATACGGAATATATTGTGTGTAAATAAACGATATGCATATCACGTTTATAATATAACTTATTTGCAAATCGGGTTATATTTTTAGCAGATATACTGTCTTGGTGTCCAAGACAAGTTGAGGCTATAAATACACCTTATTCTCGTTCAGTTAAAGATACAGAAAAACGTAGCTCTTTCAGTATACGAGTTCCAGCAAGTCGATCAGAAACACACGCAAGCTTTTCGATCTTTCAGGCAAGTTTTGTCAGGTCCGGCTGTACAACAGCTTTGTACGTTGTACCCTGGGAAACAGACGACGAATCTGTTTTAAGGGAATCGTGTTTAACACGAGCCTCGTGCTTTTACCGACCTTTACAGTTTTATTTACTTATCGTTATTTATTTTCTGTTATTTAATTACTGTAATCTGATTCTATTAATAAAAGTGTTCACCGTTTCCTACAGATTCGGTTATAACAAAATGGGGCGATTTTGTTGCTGTGTTATATCAAAGGAAGATTTTTTGTGAGTGGAGTTTGTGAAGTGTTATGTAACACCCCAACCCGACAAGGGTAAAGATGTCACAGTAATGGTTTCATATCAGAACAAACACAAGCATATGACATAAATAATACAATTGAATTTCAATGGTTACAATGAAAAGTCTGAAACTACAAGGTTACAATGAGATATACAATAATTACTAAGTCTGAATATAAGCTCTTCTAGTCATCTCTATTTATAAATAGCTATCAAGGTCTTCTAAGTCCAAGGTACTCTCCACTCATACCCAGCTTCCAAACTAAAACCTGCCGCAGGAAAAGAAATGCGGCTGAGCTTAAAAAGCCTAGTGAACAGATATAAAGGTAACAAGCAGTAATAATGGGATAGTGAAGTAAGTGAAACAATGCAAGGTATAACAAGAGTTAGGAAAGAATAAAAATGTTATGCAGATATATCAAGAGTAAGAAATAGTTACAGTAGATAAGAGTAAAGGGAACAATAATCCCAACCCGAGCCCAAGTCAAATCAAGTCAAGTCAAGTATTAAGTCAAGTGTCAGGTCAAGTATGTATCCGGAGGGGTGACCTCGGGATACTAAGTACAAGGTTATAAGGTAAAGGGAAAAACAGTAATCCACTACGAGCCCAAATCAAATATCAAATAGCAAGGTGTACGGAGGGGAGTCCTCGGTACCAAGTACAAGGTGAGGGGATACCTCCAAGGGGTGGAGTCATGAGCTCCCAAGATGTGAAAGACGTGTATCGCACACACCATCAGTCACCAAGTATAACAAGTAATATAAACAAGTCAAGTCAAGTCAAGTCAAATCTAGGATGCATCCATACGCCCCAGTAGGCCACAATGTCTTCCTCTACGTAACAAGTCAAGTATCAAGTCAGGGACGGGACAGGTCATCACTCTCCTGCCCTAGAGTCATGCCATCGGTGCATCAATGACATGGACATGAAACCCTCATGCCTAGTTATGGCTCGTAATCTCAAACTGTGGGTCAAGGGTCAAGTATCAAGTATCAAGTATCAAGTATCAAGTTCAAGTTCCAAGTTCAAGTTCAAGTTCCATTTCAAGTGGTTCAAGTCAAGTTTCCAATTCAAGTGTATCAAGGTTCAAGTCAAGGTTCAAGACAAGAGATCATAGCAAAGGTTCAATTTAAAAGTTCATTTAAAAGAAATCCTTTAATAATGGTTTTAGTAAAAATGATCTTTCAAAATATTTTTCACAACAATGGTCTTTCAAAACAGTTTTTTATAAAGATAGTTCTTAAAAGTTATTTACATAAAACTTTAGTAGAATTACATTTAAAAGTGGTATCGCATCGTTTTAAAGTAGCTTTTCTCAAAACATTTTCATATATAATTAAGAAAGTTTCCACATCAAGTTTTAATATCAAGTAAATCTTCTAGGTGTCCAAGGATTTGAATATTCAGGTCAAAGGTGATGAACGAAGTATGTCAAGTATCAAGGGAACATGGCAAGGTTCAAAACAAGAAATCAAGGCAAGGGTTCAAAGCAAGGTTCAAATCAAGTGGATCATATCAAAGGTTCACAATACAAGGGGAAACATAGTAATGTTCACGAATCAAGGGGAGCATAGCAAGGTTCAAGCAAGTAAGAAAGACAAGAGAAAGAGTTCATGAGAAACCTGTGAGAAGGTCAGAATATCTGTACCTTATACCGCAAGTGAAAACACACAACAGAATAATAAAGATCGGGAGCAAATCTCCATCTTCAGCGGATCTACACGAATACATGGTCGTCTTATTATTAATATCTTCTTTAAATCAGATTTCTCATTTTAGTCGGCTTTCCATTTTTAGTAGGTTTCCTCAATTAGTAAGTTTCCATTTTTAGAAAGTTTCCTTATTTAGCAGGTTTCTATAATTAGCAGATTTCCATCCTTTAACTTTACCAATTTACACTTTATACCTTTTAGCTTATAAAATTACAAAATAAACCTTATAATTATATGAAATACAATCTAACCCTTTTCATGTTTATTTTTACACATCAAGCCCTCTATTTTACCAAATTACACAATAAACCCTTTAATTTAAATAATAATACGAATCAGCCCCAACTATATATATAATTTACACGACAAGTCCCTCGAGTTAATTTGTTTTCAAATCTAACCCTTTTAATTAAATAAATACAATCCGATCCATTAATTATCCATATTTACTCATTTTACCTTCAAGTTATCAAAAGTACATTTCATACCCCTTATATTAATGTTTACGAAACAAACCCTCAATTTCCAGAATTTACACAAATAGTCCTTTACTTTTTAAAAATTTCAAATCGGTTTAAAGTTTTATACGGTTCACAATTAATCTCTCATCTTACGATTTTTACACAAAACACCCTCACATTATATTTTATACTTTTTACCCCTGATTCATAGTGTATTACAAAAATAACCCTTAAGTTTTACTAATCACAAATCGAACCCTATAATTTCTTTAAATCCGAGCGGTAATTAATCAAAACACAACAAGCCCTAATCAAAATTACACAAATCCTTTCAATCATCAAAATCATCATTAAACATCTTTTATTCCAGTTTTAAGGTCACAACAAACCCTAAATCATTCGATCCATGCTCCTTTTATTTTATTCGATTCAATATATATTACCCGATTTAAACATAAATTTGATCAAGGTGTTCTAGGCTTCGATCACATCTTTTATCATTTTTCCAGGTTCATATAACATGTATGGGACTCAGATAAAATATGTACACAACCCAGAAAAATCGTATGAACATGCTTGTGATTTTATGCCCGTTTTGATACATATAATTCGTTCGACCCATTTTAACGTGCATGGTGTATTTTCTATATTTTATACATGTTATATATGATGTGTAGAGTGTAGCAAAAGTACCAGATGAGTTGTGGAACGATTGAATCAGTCGTGGTGAATTTATACCCTTGCTAGCACCCGCGAAACAAATAAAATCCCCACGATCACTCCATCCCTTTCACGACCACAAACTTATTTTTCTCCCCTTCCTTGTAATCAGATGAACGTGGGAAAAATACTCTAGGACCTCCAGAAAATCAGAATAGGTGTGTGTAAATTTTTGTGTATGTTAGGGTTTCGATTTGAAGATGGAGCGTGTGAATAATTATAGCAAACCGTGTATCTTGATTTGATTTGCCAAAATTTCGGCTATGATTAGTGTGTAAATGATTTAGGAGAGTTTCTAAAATTAGTGTGATGTTTATCTCCTTTATTTTTGATTTTCTATAATTTTTACAAACAAAGAAAATGCATATTCGGCTCTACAATTTTTAAAATAGTGTGACAATAATTTTTCGACATTGTAAAATATTAAAATGTTGCAATAAAAGTCTTTTTTACATCATATGTTGTTCACTTCCAGAGGTTTGGGATTTATTTGGCGTTTTAAACACTTATTAATTTAATTTTAAGGTTACAGGGGTATTTTGGTCATTTTACATGTTTTGAATTTTCGGGTATTACATGTTGTTTTACTATAGTGACGGTGTTTGTGGCGTTCTGCTGTAGTGATAGCGTAGCGGCGGCTGGATGTGGTGGTTGAGGTAGCTGTTGTAGTTATAGAAAGAGGAAAAGGGTGCGGGTGGGTGTATTTTATAGAGAGAGGAAAAGTAGAATTGTTTTTGTAGATGAAAACATATATGAAGTGGGTATTAAAAATGAGGTTGATAAATTTTTTAATGTGTCGTATTTGTGTTTAATGACGTGGGTTTTCGTGTACAAGTATGTGGTTGTGCATTGGCTCAGTTAAGCTTTAGTAGGGGTGGTCGAAAAATAATGGTGGTGGTGTTGGTGGTGGTGGTGGTAGTAATGGTGGTGCCCTTTTTAATTCATTTTAGAAAATGAGGACTAACGATGCAAAAAATACTAGCGGAGGGACAAACGGGCAAATAATATTTATACACTTAACAGTCAAACTAACGGCCCATCCAAAATAGGGACTAAATGAGTGCAAGGTTTCAAAAATATGTATCTCTGGTGTAATTAAAACGAGATAGGGACTATACATGAAATCTGAGTAAACCACAGGGACCATCCGTGTAATTTTTTCATTATTTTTTGTTATACATGTACAAATAGGGGTGTTCACAAATCGGGTAATACCTACAGGAATCAAAACTAAAACTGAACCGAACCGAATAAAACTAAACGAATTTATAACCGAACTGAATTTGTTAAAACCGAACCGAATGGAATTAAATATTCGGTTTTCGGTTTGGATATGGTATTGGCAAAATGAATACCAAACCGAAAACTGAAAACCGAATTTATTTTTATATATTTATATATATACAAAAACCATTAAAAACCCTTAGTATAAATATAAATTTTTTTAAGCTTGAATTTTTTATTTTTTTTTAAAATTATATAATTAAGTGAAAAGGAAAATATAAATTATGTAATTCAGGTTATTTGGGTCAACAGAAAACCGAACGAATTCAAATTCAGTATTCGGTTCGGTTAAATCCAATTTGAATACGGTTCAGTTCGGTTGGGTTTAGGTTTTACAATACCCAGGAAAAAAAATTAATCAAGCTAACTGAACAGAATAAACCGAAAAACCTGATAACCGAACCGATCAACACCCCTATATACAAAGTTTTACATCATTCCAGTAAAAAGATATTTAGGATTTTGAGTTGATGTTGTAGTGACTTTGAGTTAATTAATGAACAAATCTTAAAAACTTTGAAATGTTTAAAAAATTTGAGCTTATAACTGGCCTTTGATGTATATAACCATTTATAAATCTTATGAAATATACAAAATATGAATAATGTAACAAGAATAGTTTACAACAAATAAATAATAGAAAAGAAAATTCACCTAATTGTTTTTAAAGATTTTAGGTACTTTTACGGAGTGAAAATAGAATATGTATAGTAACTTAGTAGCGTGGGTTCTATTTTTTTTTTAAGAAAAAGTATTGTGATAAATTATTGGTTAGATTATTGCAGATAAATCAATCAGGGGCAAGAACGATTGGAATAGAACGTGGATAATTAGTATATGAGGCCAGTCATAGATTGCGCCTTTGTAAAATGATATTGTTGCTTTATAAAAAGGTAGAAATCTAGCTGAGAACTTTGTAGATATTTATTAAATAGCCTTTGGCTTCACTTACATATATAGTGCCGTATTAAATAGATTGTAAGTAAACTACTGAATATGTTGATATTTACCAAACGAACTTTTGCCAACCATATGTGCCTAAACGAAATTGTTTTAAGTTAATATTTCTTTTAAAAAATTTATGTAAGCTATCATGTGAATATTTTTCTTTTTCTCGTATGCAACTTCACACAGTGTCTTTTTTTGGTATACTACAACTTAACACAGTGCGTGTCTCCCCCTTATCTTACTAGTCATGTTTACATTCTTGAATTATTGGTGACTTGGTTCATCATATAGATCCTTTAACTTTTCCAAAAATTATTCGATTAAATTTTCTAAAACATTGCTAGTTTCTTTCATCATACTTAATCATCTATCACTGGAAAAAGAAATAAATTAGTCTACAATTAGAATGGCAGAGGCGATTGTTTCATCCACGGTTAGTAAAGTAGCGGAGTTGCTGTTTGGTAAAGTTATAAAGGAGATTAATTACATACGGAGCTGCACAGAAAATGTTGAAAAGTTCAAGGCTGAAGTTGAGTTGCTCAAAGTTATGAGGGGGAGGTTCAACAGCAAATAGAAATAGCCAACAAGAAAGGAGATAATCTCAAAACTGGTGTGGAAGAGTGGGTGAAAAAGGCGGATACTGAAATATCAAAGGCGGAAGAGTTTCTTATTGAAGAAGCGAATGCCAAGAAGACGTGCTTTAAAATTGGATTGTGTGGTAATTGGCACACCCTTTACCATTACGGTAAGAGGGCAACAAAGATGTCTCCTTATCTTCTCCGTCACCTAGAAGGTGGCAAGGGTTATGAAACTTGTGTCTCTGTATATACTCCTGCACCTGGACCACTAGAAGTCTACCAAAACAAGAATCTTGATGATATTGCTACCCAAAACTCTGCTTTGGGGGATATCATTACAGCTATTGAAGACGAAAGCAAACAAATCATTGGAATCTATGGCATAGGAGGTGTGGGAAAGACGACATTAGCCATGGAAGTTAGTGCAAGAGTAAAACATCTATTTGCTGCGGTTGCATTTACAACTGTTTCCCAAACTGTAAGTGTTGAAAAGATTCAGAAAGATATCGGGGACGCAACAAAGAGAATAATGAAAGGGGAAAAGATTCTTATCATACTAGATGATGTTTGGGATACGGTGGATCTGGAAAAATTGTGCATTCCATGTGGGATTAATCACATGAATTGCAAGATTTTGTTGACATCTAGAAGCGAATCTGTGTGTGAGAAAATGAATGCCCATAAGATATGTGTAAATGCATTGCCAAAAGAGGAAGCTTGGATTCTTTTCAAACGTGTGGTTGGTGTACGAGTGGAGACAGACGCCAATCTGAAACCAGTTGCAGTGAAGGTTGCCGAAGAATGTGGTGGATTGCCATTGTTCCTTAATGTGGTAGGAAATGCTTTGAAACATAAAAGCATTGAAGATTGGGACAAGGCTCTTACTCGACTTCAGGAACATGCACCAACACGTGTAGTCGGTGCAGATCCAGATATACGGAAAGCATTTACTCGTTTAAAACTAAGTTATGACTTCCTTGATAATGAAGAAGCCCGATTGTGCTTCTTACTGTGTAGCATGTTCCCTGAAGATGAAGAAATTTTGTTGGAAGACTTGGTACATTATACGGTGGGTCTGGCAAAGTTTCATGGCTTCAAAAGCATGGAGGATGCAAGACAGAGTGTTGAAGATGCAGTGAATATACTCACATCTTCTTCTTTGTTATTGAACCTGGATGACAAAGAACATACCAAAATGCATGACGTAGTTCGTGATGTGGCATTGCTAATTGCATCTGAAGGTGATGGTAAGAATATTTTTTTAGTGAAGGCTGGGAAAGGGTTAACAGAATGGCTACCAAGAAAAAACGAGTTAGAAAGTTACACTGGGATCTCACTCATGAACAACAAGATCGGCAAGCTTCCTAACTATGAGCTTCACTTACCACACCTTGATATTTTCCTTATACGGGAGATAGATCGATTGTGGCAATTGCCAAGATTGTGGCAATTGCCAATGTTTTCGGATGAACTCATTCGAGGCATGAAGGAAGTTAGGGCATGTTTGGTACAAAGAAATGGGCCAAGAGAAAAGGAATTCAACAAATATCTCTTGTTTGGTACAAAGAAATGGGCCAAGAGAAATGGGCCAAGATTTCTCAGATTTCTCAAGAATTCTCTTGTTTGGTATGTTAGAGAAATAAAAAGGTAGAGAATTGTGGGGAATTGGTGGAGAATTGGTAGTGTAAATTTTTGAGTTTGATTTCCACTAGTTTTAGTATGGAAATGGGAGAATTGGTGGAGAATTGGTATGTTAGAGAAAGTTTTTTTTTTTTTTTTCTTTTCATTTTTTTTTAGTTGCAAACCGATTTACGTAAATGTATTTTTTATAAAAAAAATTAATAATTTTTTTAAAATAAATTTTTTATAAAATAAGTTTTTAAAAAAAAATTAAAATAAATTTTTTATAAAAAATAATTTAAAAAAATATATTTTTTTAAAATATATTTTTTATAGAATTGTTATTTAGAAAAAATAATTTTTTTTAAATAATTTTTTTAATTAATTTTATAAAAAATAAATTTTAAAATAAATTTAAAAAAAATAATTTTTTTTTTAAAATAAGTTTTTTTTAAAAATAAAAAAAAATAATTAATTTTATAAAAAAAAATTTATAATAATTTAAAAAAATAATTTTTTTTAATAATTTTTTTTTTAAAAAAATAATTAATTTTATAAAAAAATAATTTTAAAATAAATTAAAAAAATAATTTTTTTTAAATAATTTTTTTAATTAATTTTATAAAAAATAAATTTTAAAATAAATTAAAAAAATTTTTTTTAAATAAGTTTTTTTTTAAAAAAAATAAAAAAAATAATTAATTTTATAAAAAAAATTAAAAAAAATAATTTTTTTTAAATAAGTTTTTTTTTTTAAAAAAATAAAAAAATAATCATTAATTTTATAAAAAAAAAATTTAAAATAAATTAAAAAAAATAAAATTTTTTTTTTAAATAAGTTTTTTTAAAAAATAAAATAAAAAAAATAAAAAAAATAATAATTTAAAAAAAAAATATTTTTTTTAAATATATATTTTTTAGAATTGTTATTTAGAAAAATTTTTTTTTTTTTAAATCAACAAACAAAAGTTCTAATTCTTTCAATAAAAAGTTTTTTTTTTTTTTTTTTTTGCCAATTCTCGAGTTTATTTCTCATGTTACCAAACACTAGAATTGACTTTAATTTCTCTACCCATTTCTATTCTCTGAATTCTATTCTCTACTTCATTTCTATTCTCTGAAATTCTCTGTACCAAACGTGCCCTTAGAGTTTTAGATATGTGGTTCTGTAATGGCCAACCCCTGCCACAATCATTTAAGCTTCTCACAAAACTTCGAATGCTCAATCTTTCGGGAAATAAATCTCTCCATGATATTTCTATTCTTGCAGAGATGCAAGACCTTGAGATTCTAGTTCTCGATGAGACTGGAATCAAAGAAATTCCGGAAGAGATTGGTCAGTTGGTCAATTTGAGGCACCTTAGAGCTATTAATTGTAAAAATCTATATCATGTAGCACCGGGTGTCATATCAAAGCTCTGGAGGTTAGAAGAGCTGTTGATTGGATTCCAGTGGGTGCTTGAAGGAATCTATGAGCGTATTGTTGAGATAATGAACTTGTCGAACCTCACATATTTGGCTTTACATGTGCCGCGTTTTGATGTGATTCCTGAAGGTTTCAATCCTCGAAAACCAAAAGGATTTCTTATCCAAATTGGAGGACGCATCTTATATTATTCCGCTGCCGGTTTAAAACATCGACATCTAGTTATTAGGACTGATTATGATGAGATTCCATCCTTGAAGTGGAATAAGCAATTGATTGAGGCAAGTCACAGTACAGAACTCAATTCCATTGAAAACTTGGAGAATGTCCTGCCCCAGCTGTATCATGAAGGTTTCAATGAATTAGAGCATATCAAGTTGTTTTTTTTGCCGCAATGTATCATGCTTGGTTGATACAGCAAACTGGGATCAGTTTCATTCGTCTAAACACCTTGGAGAAGGCAAAATAAAGGACAAATTTTTTTGGGAAACTTAAACACCTCGATCTGTATGATCTATCAAGTTTAGAGGTTCCATGGAAATGCCCAGATCAATATATAAGTCTGAGTAACCTAGTAACTCTGCAAATAGGATGGTGTAATAAGTTAGTAAAAGTATTCCCAGTGAGTGTAGCACAAGGGCTTGTCAATCTGCAGAATTTAGATATTGGTTCTTGTGGTAGGTTAGAGGAAGTGATTTGGGATGGAGATGAGGAAACCAGTAAAAGTGAAACTGAACATTCTGAATATATTATGTTCCGTTCCCTTGCCAAGATTAATTTGTACTATTTGAACAGTCTAGAAAGGTTCTACTCAGGGCATTCTACCATCAAATATCCGTCTTTGGTGGATGTAAAAATCACTCGTTCTGGAAGCATGAAGATGTGGGGACCTGGAATCCATGAAACACCGAAGCTCAAGATTGAGGGTAATGTGCCACTGGATGGACCTGATGCCACCATTAATTACGCTGTGAATAAAATCTATGAGGCAGAGAAAAAACGAATGGTAATAAGAGTTGTTTAGTTACGTGTAGAATTTGATACGATTAATTTGCCTTCCAAATCTTACACTTCTTAACTTCTTGTTTTTGCACTCCTCCTAGGGCTAGAGGTACGTTTGAACCCCATTTTGACCCCTGATTAGCATATCAACCATATATGACCCTCATAACTAAGAACCCCCACAGAAGCCTGATGACCCATTGTGATAACTTGAACCTCAATTTGGACCCTCAAATAAACCTGATGACCTTTCATAACAAATTCGACAATTAGGATTGTTTGGTCTAAAAAAAAGTGTAGATTGGCAGGGACACCTCAACCCTGTGTACCATAATGGTACCCATCAACCCTACCCAGCAAAAGTTTGATGCCTGTGAAATACCTCCACCCAATACCCAACCATGTTGCGGATCGGATTCGAACTCGCGTCCTTTGTTTGGTCAAGACATCACATGGCTGGGCCCAGGCTTCTAAGGCAGCTGGTTGATATCATTAGAGCTTATGGTCCCTAAGTGAGGACTTCCCGGTCGGTCACCCAACCCGGTACTACTCTCACTTGAGCACGCTTAATTGCTTAAGCATCTACCACTAGACCACAAAGCCCCATGATGACAATTAGGATTGTTAAACCGCTTGAATCTGTATGTTTGAAATGAATTTGTTTATCTGTTTTATGCTTTTGTGAATCTTATATTGTTTTATAACAAAAGAAGATGCGAGTAAGATTCGAAGTTTTGGATTAGGATTAGTCTGTGATTGATTGTGTGTTTGGATGATAATTTGCAGGATTGAGATATGAAGATACAGATGGCGACCAAATGATAATGTGAAGAGTATTTGAGATTGGATTGGGATGAAAACTGGATAGGGATCGGTAAAAAGGATTGTTTTGTGCCGTTTTGGAGTTAAAAGGATTGCAAATCTTTTGGTGTTCATCAAATATATTAGGTGTGCTGGTTATGTTTTTATTTTAATTACATTGTAATCTCTAGCTTTTTGCTAGCTATGAACACTATATTCATTACTGTAGTCGTTTTTTGGAGTGTTTTGTATGATACATGGAGTCGTTTTTTTTAGCGTTGTATGGCTTAATTTGTTTTTTCTTAGTTGTATGAAGCTATCATAAAAAACTACTGTCTCTCACCTTTTACTTTTTATTGAATCTTGAGATATATCGTAGGAAAATATGTTTGACATTGTAACACCCCAACCCGACAAGGGTAAAGATATCACAAATATATGGTTTCATATCAGAACAACATAGTATCCATAAAATCAAAATAGCGGAAGTCAATACATAATCCAATAATAAGTCAACATGACTTATATCCAAATGAAAGGAAAATAAAGAAGTACATGAGTTCAATGCCTAAACAATGGCAACATAAAGTCCAAGGAAATCAAATGGTAGATAAGCTATAAGAATAAGCTCCACTCAGGTGCACTCAACCCCAAAGCCATGCCTAGCTCCTAGCTTAATTACCTGCCGTGTGGAAAGAAAACACGGCTGAGCTACACGAGCTCAGTGAACAGATATAACGATAACAAGCAGTAGCATAATGAATAGTACACGAGTAAATGAGAATGGAAGCATAAGTACATGGTAAGAGTACATGGTGTCATAAGGGAAAGGATAAAGGTGCATGGAAAAGAAAAGGTCAGTAATCCACTACGAGCCCATAACATGAAATCATAATCATAATCATAATCATAGCCATAAACATGTAGAGGGAGGCCTCTTAGTAACCTGTATATATATGAGGGGTGACCTCATCATGGGTTGGAGTAGCTAGCTCCCGGAGTGTGAAAGACGTGTATCGCACACACCATCAGTCACCATGAATATCATAACATAACATAACATAACATGTACATGAACAAATCTAGGATGCATCCATACGCCCCAGGTGGCCATAATCTGCCTCTACGTAAACATAACATGCAGGGACGGGACAGGTCATCACTCTCCTGCCCTAGAGTCATGCCATCGGTGCATCGACTGACATGGACATGAAACCCTCATGCCTAGTGAGTGGCTCGTAGTATCAAACTGAGGGTAAAGGTCAAGTATCATGGGTCATGTTTTAAGTTTACTTGCATAGGTCACTATCATGTTTCATAAGTTCATAATCATGGTTCATAATCATGGTTCATAAGCAAAAGTTCATAAATAAGGGTTCATGAGCAAAGGTTCATAAGTAAAGGTTCATGAGCAAAGGTTCATAAGTAAGGGTTCATGAGCAAAGGTTCATAATCATGATGGTTCAATAATCGGAGTCATAAAAGAGCATGAAGGCCTCTTATCAAAGAAGCAGAATATCTGTACCTTATTGCTTGACGAAGGAAAGACAATGAATAAGATGACAAAAGCACAGGTCACTCCCTCTTCACACCTAGAGGAGTAAAGACATGATTACTAAAGATCCCACTTTCCATATTAAGTAACTTTCTATTTTTAGCAGGTTTCCATTTTTAGAAAGTTTCCTTATTTAGTAAATTAATAATATTTCCATAATTATAAATTAGGTTAAGTTAATATTAGTTTTATTCAAGTTTACACTTTATACCCTTGAGGTTTCATAATTTTACATGTTTGGTCCCTTAGTTAGTAAATTTACATATTAAGCCCTTAATTATTCATATCAACATGTTTAGTCCTTAGTTTTATCAAATTACATATTATATTCTTATTTTAAGTGGTGTACGATTCATAACCCTTATAAAACAGATTTTACAACTTTAGTCCCTCATGTTATAACAATTTCATAATTAGTCCTTATTTTATATAAATCATCCTTTAATTAATAATAATTACATATAGGCCCCTTAAATTACCAAAATGACACAAGACACTTTAAATAGGATTATATACACGATAAGACCATAAGTTTCCCAAATTGACACTTTTAGTCCCTCTAGTTATTTAAGTAAAATCGATTACATGTATATATATATATATATTCAAAATAAATCCTTAAGTAATTATCTTAGCATACAAGGTCCTTCTCAAATACTTTCATTCGACTTCCACAGGTTTTAGAAGTTCCAAAAGTGCCCCCTTAAGTTTTAAAATGACAAAACCACCCTTAAACTTTAAAATTAAAATCGGTAACACTTTTATAATTTCGAATGGAGCCCTAAATCAAATCCAATAATTATGACATAATTTTACAGTAATCATTACTTCATCATAAGCCCAAATAAATTACAAAAACCCTAGTTCATGCGTTTTAACCATTTTTCCACAATTTATTTCTAAATGCCGATTTGATGATTAATTCCAAAATAAATTATAGAGACCTTGTAAATTCGAAGTTATATTTTTCTTAGATCAATATCATCCTAAAGGACCCATGAAAATTAACATTGGTATTTATTTTGGTCGTTTACATGTATTTTAACATAATGGGTCGTTTTTGAGTTTTAATTACCAAACGCCTAGAATTTCATGCATGGCTCAACATATTCATTTTATTTAGAGTTCATATAAACCAAGGAGTGTGGGAAAAATACCAGATCGTGGTTTGAACGTGGGATTTGAGAGATACGAATTATGGAGCTTCGATTGATCACAAAATCAAAACGGATCCAAGCGACCTCCACAAACCTTGCAAACAATTTTTACAGATCATGTACGACATGAGGACCTTGTGAAAATTATATGACGAATTTACATGAGGTCTAGGTATTTAATTCGAAGGTACCTTGATTTTATGAGTCGAGCGATAGAAAAATTCACCCCGATCGATCAAGGCCTCCACAATGGTTCTAGCTATTTTTCGTGAGTGAGGAGGAGTATGAAGATCATAGGAAAAATGTTAGATCGAGTGTACAACACATGGTTCGATCAAAAGAAAATAAAAATCCTTACCGAGACTAGCGATGGGAATGAATTTGTTTGAGTTCGATCCGAGCCTTCCAGGTCCAAGAGTTATTTTTCGTGGCCTCTATACTGATCTAGGAACGTGTGCAAATTATATGAGAGCTTGAAAAATTTTCGGGGAGGTCGTGTGGAATTAAATCCGATCGGCTAAGGTTCTTGTGGTTTGTTTTTGGTTTGGTTAATATGGAGAAGAAGGAGTGGGATTGATATAACCGACTAAGGGCTGAAGAGGGGGGATATGATTGCCCACAATTTCGGGATTTCCCCTATTGAACCGATCACACATTGATTTGATTGAAACTTGCCATATATTAGTCCCATTTTGAATTTTAAATCTTGTAATCTTGTACATGTAATTAAATGGATCGGCTAAGGGACTTTAAAGGGTCAAGAGGACTTATTTAATGTGTTATATGATGTTCAAAATCCTTTTGTATCATAACTTATGCTTATATGAAAGTTCGGGTTTGGTTTGTTAAGTTTTGGACCTGTTTTGTAACGCTTTTAGATTTCCAGGTATTACAACTTCTTCCCCACTAAAAGAAAAATTTCGTCCTCGAAATTTGCAAGGACATAGGAAAGGAAACATGACAGAAACGAAACGGGACATACCAGATCAAAACATGAAATGAGGATAACTTGCTCGTATTGATTCTTCGGTCTCCCAGGTTGCTTCACGTGCTGGGTGATTCCGCCAAAGAATCTTTACAAAAGGAATGACTTTATTTCTCATAACGCGTTCCTGACGCTCTAAAACCGCTTTCGGTTCTTCAGATAAGGTCATATCGGGACGAATCTGATCAAACGGATAAGAAGCCACATGTAGAGGATGATAATTGTATCCCCTCAAAAGAGATACATGAAATACATTATGAACATGAGCCAACTGAGGTGGCAAAGCTAGACGATACGAGACTTCTCCGATACGCTCCAGAATTTCAAAGGGTCCAATAAACCGAGGACTGAGCTTGCCCTTAATACCAAAACGTTTGACGCCTCGGAACGGAGATACTTTAAGAAATACTCGGTCACCAACATTAAACTCTAAATCCCGACGGTGCTTATCCGCATAACTCTTTTGACGTGCCCGTGCCTCTTTCAATTTCTCTTTAGCCGTGGCAACCTTTTCATTTGTGACCTCAATCATCTCAGGTCCTTCTAGAATACGTTCCCCTACTTCATTCCAACATACCGGTGCTCTGCACTTTCGCCCATATAACATCTCAAAAGGTGCCATATCAATGCTCGCGTGCCAACTATTATTATAAGCGAACTCTACCAAACACAGGTAATCGTCCCAACTACCTGTCCATTCCAACGCACACGCCCGTAACATATCCTCTAGTGTCTGGATGGTCCTCTCCGACTGACCATCAGTTTGGGGATGAAAAGCGGTACTGAACTTAAGACGAACACCCCAAACTTTATGTAATCCCTTCCAGAAGCGCGAAGTAAAACGAGGATCACGATCAGAAACGATGGAAGAAGGAGTGCCATGCAATCTAACAATCTCCTGCGTGAAAATCTCGGACAACTTACTAACACTGTAGCTCATACGGATGGGTAAGAAATGAGCGGATTTAGTTAGCCGATCAACGACCACCCAAATTGCATCATGTTTCCTACGAGTCAATGGTAAACCACAAACAAAATCCATAGAAATTTCATCCCACTTCCACACTGGAATCTCCAAAGGCTGTAATAACCCACTAGCTCTCTGGTGTTCAATCTTGACCTGCTGACAGGTCATACATCTAGCCACAAACGATGCCACATCCTGCTTCATGCCGCTCCACCAGAATTGTTGCTTTAGATCCCGATACATCTTGGTTGAACCCGGATGTATAGAAAAAGGAGAACTATGAGCCTCAGTCAACAAGGCCTCACGTAGATCAGAATCATCAGGAACACATAATCGATCTCCACACCATACAATACCACTATCATCTACCCGAAACTCAGACTGCTTACCTTCCTCGACATTCTGCACAATAGCCCAGAGTTCACCATCGTCTTTCTGAGCTTCCTTAATCCGCAGCATCAAGTTCGATTCCACCTTCAAACTCGCCCAATAACCACTAACGCCCTTTACACATATCTCAACCTCTAACCGCTCTAAGTCCTGAAGAATACGAGGCTCGACATTCAAACTAGCAATCATACCCGATTTCCTGCTGAGTGCATCGGCAACAACATTCGCCTTGCCGGGATGATACTGGATATTAGTGTCGTAATCTTTCAGAAGCTCCAACCATCTTCTCTGCCTCATGTTGAGCTCTTTCTGGGTAAATATGTATTTGAGACTCTTATGATCCGTGAAGATATCACATGATTCACCGTATAAGTAATGTCTCCATATTTTCAACGCAAATACCACAGCTGCCAACTCTAGGTCATGGGTCGGATAATTTTCCTCATAGGGTTTTAACTGCCTTGAGGCATAGGCAATTACTTTCCCGTTCTGCATGAGAACACAACCTAAACCCTTCTTGGAAGCGTCACTATAAATCTGAAATCCTCCCGAACCCGACGGTAAGGTCAAAATAGGTGCAGATACTAGCCGTCGTTTCAACTCCTCAAAACTCTGCTCACGCTCATCCGTCCACACAAACTTTTCACCTTTTCTCATCAATTGAGTCAACGGTAAAGCCAACTTCGAAAACCCCTCGACAAAGCGTCGATAATAGCCAGCTAAACCCAGAAAACTCCTGACTTCGGTTACCGTGGTAGGTCTTGGCCATTTTGTGATAGCCTCCACCTTAGCTGGATCCATGGTAATCCCATCTGCAGACACGATGTGACCAAGGAAGGCAACTCGGTCCAACCAGAATTCACACTTGGAAAATTTAGCGTATAATTTCTGCTGCCTCAGAATACCCAAAACAGTACGCAAATGCTGCTCGTGCTCTTCCGCCGACTTAGAATATACCAGGATATCATCGATGAAAACGATAACGAATTTATCGAGAAATTCATGGAAGACCCGATTCATTAAGTCCATAAATACTGCAGGAGCATTTGTTAACCCAAAAGGCATAACTAAAAACTCATAATGTCCATACCGAGTACGAAAAGCAGTCTTAGAAATGTCCTGCTCTTTAACCCGCAACTGGTGATAACCAGATCGCAAGTCAATCTTGGAGAATACTTTAGCTCCCTGCAACTGATGCTAGTTTTTTATATATTTATTTATTTTTTATTTTTTCCCAAGAAATATTCGTGAAAATATTTCCCCGGGTCGTTCTCCCAACGAAGGTTTGACGGCGTTTAAGTTGATTCGATGTCGTGAAAATGTGAAGTGAATAATTGAACGTGAAAGTTTATTTTGGAATTGATTACACTAAAATTATGGAGAATTAAAATCATCAATCTACGCTATTAAAATAAACGCACACTAAAAGAAAGCAAATAAGTGCAAATCCCGGGCTAATCCCGAGATTTTTAAAACTAATAGTAAAATTATAAAGCTAAAATGCAAAGATTAAAAGCTAAGGGACTAAGACTGCAATTAACAAAACTAATTTTTAAAGAAATAAAGAAAATAAAAAGTTTAATAAAAGTTAAGGGACTGAAAAAGTAATTTTTTGAAACTTAAATTTAAACTAAAACTTTTAAAACAAAGACAAGGACTGAAACTGCTATTTCTGGAACTTTATTAAAACTGAAAAATGTTTTTATAAAAGAAAGGGACTAAATGTGCTAATAACCAAACTATTTTAATACTTAAAATTATTCAGCCATGGTTTAAACTAACTCAGAAAATACAGGGACCAAAAATGATATTAACCGAAACTCAAGAACACTTATCTTGAAACAGAAATTCACCTCAACCAACAACTTTCAAATGCCTGTAAATCGCTCAAAACTTAACCAATTTTGAAACCGTAAATTGTTTTGGAAAGCTGAGCAAGCAGAGAACAACAAAATCCTAAAAGCACTATCACAATCAATCAATTTCTAGCCATAATGAGAGCTAGAACAGCAGCCTACAAAGCATAAAGTCTGCACAAAAGGGCTGTTACACAGTTGACTATTGTATTGCCTTTTAAACTTTGACTTCAACCAATTTGAGCAGATAAATTCTATCCCTAGGGGTCTAATGGCGATGTTTAAGCACCAATAACACACTCATTAGCACAAAATCTGACAGATGAGCAAAATTATTTTAACAGTTAACAAAATGAGCAGGCCATAAGGAGATTTCAAGTAAAGTTTGACTTTAACTATTTAGCCTACTGGTTTTATGCTATATTTGATCTACTCTAACCTAAGGCAACCTTACTCAACCAATTCCACAGTCCTAATCAGCCTTTAATCACAGAGAACCATCATCATCCAAACATTCCTTAAACTACTACTTAACACTATAGCTACTGATTCAGGCCATCATTACTCAAGCAAATGATCAAAATGAATATTACAACTATATTAAGAGCCAAAATCTCAGCAAACACAAACTTTCAACAACAATAATATCATAACATCAAATAAGCAAAAATTAAGAACAATTTCAACAATAAGCTAATCAGCTGAAAAAACAGAATGTTAAACTTACATTGACTTTCGAATAGAAATTTGAGTTCGAGAACAAAAGAAAAGACTGATGAGTAAAATAACGAAAAGCTGCAACAACAAGCTACCACAAACTGAAATTTAACTACTCTAATTAAAACTACTCCTAATTTACCCTAACTTCTAACCTAAAATTATCTAACCTAGCTAACCCTCTCCGAATTGTGAGTCAGGGCTTTTTATAGCCGAGCTCAGAGTGAGGAGTTAAGAAATCCACGCTGGCAATCCGTGTGGTGTGCTTCTTCATACCAATTCTGAGCCCTTGATCATATTCCATCCATTACAGCCGTTTGATTAAGTAGAGGTGAGGTGTTCGGACCAATGGCCTGCCCCCACGTGTCATTCCTTGTGTCAGTAGCTTCCTAGAAGTCCGTGTAATGACGATCTTACCCTTAATTGCCGTAAATTTGTTTGGTAATTTTTAGGGTTCATCGATTGGGAAATTTTGGGCGTGTTTAAGAGATAGGTGAGAGTGAAAGGTAAAGGTGATTAAGTTTTATTTCTTTGACTCTTTTTTGACCGAGTGGTAGTTTTATCTATTGACCGGGTTTTTGGGGTTTAGTTGGATCGGGTATGTTAAATGGGTGTGGGCTGATGGATTGTTTTTAGTGGGCTTGGGTTTGGGAAATAAATTGGGATGAGTAAATTGTTTTGGAATGGGTTGGGAATTTTGTATAAAACCGGGTAGTGTAATAGAATTAGGATTTATGATTTTGAAATTATAGGGACCATTTGTGAATTTGCTGAAAATCAAGGGACTCATTCTGCCAATATTCTAAAAGATGATCCAAGGGCTAATGTAGACAATCTCTGAAAATATGAAGGACCTCGGGTTGACTTTTTGACCATATTTTCTTCCCGGCTTCGGCTTTAAACACTCTTCCAAATCTCGTGCTCGTTATTCCCGGTTTTTGCTTGATTTTGTCCTTTTCCTCAATATCCGTGCCTGCATATGTAAAAACACAAAAACACAATATATTTGGCATTTTGGTCGGGTTTTTGGTCGTTTTGGTCCGGTTTTGGTCAAGAAAAGGGTATGTGTTTTAGCACATACCAAGCACCCTGCAACTGATCGAATAAATCATCGATGCGAGGTAGCGGATAACGGTTCCGAATAGTTATACGGTTTAACTCCCTGTAATCAATACACAACCGCATAGACCTATCTTTCTTCTTTACAAAAAGTACAGGAGCACCCCATGGTGACACACTTGGTCGAATAAATCCACAGTCCAATAACTCTTCTAGCTGTTCCTTTAACTCCTTGAGTTCCACTGGTGCCATCCGGTACGGAGCCTTAGAGATAGGCTCAGCGCCGGGAATCAGATCGATAGTAAATTCAACCTCTCTGGCCGGAGCAAGACCAGGAAGTTTTTCAGGAAAAACATCAGAAAATTCCCGAACAACATGAACAGTATTAATATCAGGACCTTCCGCAGAAGAATCTTTAACAGAGGCCAAATAACCTTGGCAACCATGAGATATTAGAGTCCTTGCTTTCAAAGCAGAAATAATTTTCACAGATTTTGGAGAGCGTGTTTCATGAAAGACAAATTCAGGCTGAGTTAGATCACCAAAAATTACTTTGCGAGCATGACAGTCAATAGTGGCTCTATGAAAAGATAACCAATCCATGCCGAGAATAACATCGAAATCAACCATGTCCAAAGGGAGCAGATTTGCCGAACGAATCCGGTCATCGAATCGTATAGGACAATTTACATATTCATGATCAATAAGAGTACTGAGTTTCATGGGAGTAGAGAGGGATACTTGATTACTTAGTGGTGTTGGTAATATTTTAAGTTTCTTTACTAGATTCATAGATATAATCGAGTGTGTAGCTCCAGTATCAAAAAGTGTGAAAATAGCGTGATCACCAATATATAAAACGCCCGTAATCGTACCTGAAGACTGAGCCGCCTGATCTCGAGTCATAGAATACACACGGCCAGTGTTGGGTGGAGGGGGAGGTAGATAGTTCCCGGTTTTCTCCGGGTTTTGTTTGGGACAATCTTTCACACGATGCTCTGTCGAACCACATCCAAAACAAGTCCCAGAAGCCCGACGACATGGTCCATTGTGGCGCTTGCCACACGTAGTACAAATAGGATACGTATATGAACCCCCAGATGCACCTCCCTGTGAACTAGAACCCGGAGCCCTGTTCTGCTGATTACCCCTAGCAGTCTGGTCTCTCCCCTGTTTCTGACTGGTGTTGCGCCCCGAGCGATCATCTCCCTGCCTAGGAGTGAACTTGGAGTCCTGCCCTCTAGTATCTGACCTCTTCTGATCATAGTTCCTGCCAGCCTGACCCTGATGGTCGTATCGTCGATCCCCCTGTCCACGAGAATCATAACTCCTGTCATTTCGGCCCTTAAAATCCTGCTCTGACCCTGAGTCTGAATCCTATCCCCATCTCTGTTTCTCTTATACCCAGATCCCTGATGAAATATCTCGATATTGCGAGCAGCGTCGCAACATTCTGCCGGGTCTTTAAACTCATCATTAAGTATGCGGTCTAGTACCCACCTAATACAATAGCAAAAGAAAAATGTATTAATGTCTGTTGGTACCAACCATCAACTTAAATAGGTTACTAACCTCTTGAGTCCCCATTTGTATTGCCTAGCCTGCTGCTTAGAATCCCCAGCAAGCGGCCCCACAAAACTGACTAATCGCTGAAACCGCTCCAGATACTGCCCAGCATTTTCAGAATCAAGCTGAGAGATAGTATTGTACTCCCTAATGAACCTCTGCTGCTCGGAAGCAGGAAAGTACCGATTATAGAACGTGGTACGGAAATCAGCCCATGAACAACCAAGAACATATGCGTCACCACCTTTAGCTTCTTTATGCGCTTTCCACCAGTTGAGCGCGTCACCTTCTAGTTTGAACACAGCCAGACGAGTCTTGAACCCGTCCTCACAACCTAACACTTCGAACAGTTTCTCCATGTGGGTGATCCAATCTTCTGCTGCCTGAGGAGTAGCAGCAGAAGTGAAGGACAACGGCTTGAGTTTATTAAAACTCTCCAGCCACCCATTAATAGTAGTGGGTCGGCCCCCACCACCAGAAGAACTGCCAGCACCCCCAGATGGGCCAGCTCCACCACTGATAAGCCGGTTGACCACCGCCTCAGTGTTAAGGCCCGGTAGCAGACGGGCTACAGCATTAGCTATCATTTCCTCCAGATTGGGGATTTCAGCATCTCCTCCACTGTTATACTCCTGGTGACGAGTGTTAACCATCTATAGAATTATGAAAACGATTAGCAAGGTGAAGCAAAATATGACAGAGCAGAATACGGAAAAGAGTACGCGAAAGGAAAACCTAATGTCTACCCAATCCTCACAGGTCAAAGGCCTAAGCCAACGGGTTTCGGAAACCTGTCTCTGATACCATAAATTGTAACACCCCAACCCGACAAGGGTAAAGATATCACAAATATATGGTTTCATATCAGAACAACATAGTATCCATAAAATCAAAATAGCGGAAGTCAATACATAATCCAATAATAAGTCAACATGACTTATATCCAAATGAAAGGAAAATAAAGAAGTACATGAGTTCAGTGCCTAAACAATGGCAACATAAAGTCCAAGGAAATCAAATGGTAGATAAGCTATAAGAATAAGCTCCACTCAGGTGCACTCAACCCCAAAGCCATGCCTAGCTCCTAGCTTAATTACCTGCCGTGTGGAAAGAAAACACGGCTGAGCTACACGAGCTCAGTGAACAGATATAACGATAACAAGCAGTAGCATAATGAATAGTACACGAGTAAATGAGAATGGAAGCATAAGTACATGGTAAGAGTACATGGTGTCATAAGGGAAAGGATAAAGGTGCATGGAAAAGAAAGGTCAGTAATCCACTACGAGCCCATAACATGAAATCATAATCATAATCATAATCATAGCCATAAACATGTAGAGGGGAGACCTCTTAGTAACCTGTATATATATGAGGGGTGACCTCATCATGGGTTGGAGTAGCTAGCTCCCGGAGTGTGAAAGACGTGTATCGCACACACCATCAGTCACCATGAATATCATAACATAACATAACATAACATGTACATGAACAAATCTAGGATGCATCCATACGCCCCAGGTGGCCATAATCTGCCTCTACGTAAACATAACATGCAGGGACGGGACAGGTCATCACTCTCCTGCCCTAGAGTCATGCCATCGGTGCATCGACTGACATGGACATGAAACCCTCATGCCTAGTGAGTGGCTCGTAGTATCAAACTGAGGGTAAAGGTCAAGTATCATGGGTCATGTTTTAAGTTTACTTGCATAGGTCACTATCATGTTTCATAAGTTCATAATCATGGTTCATAATCATGGTTCATAAGCAAAAGTTCATAAATAAGGGTTCATGAGCAAAGGTTCATAAGTAAAGGTTCATGAGCAAAGGTTCATAAGTAAGGGTTCATGAGCAAAGGTTCATAATCATGATGGTTCAATAATCGGAGTCATAAAAGAGCATGAAGGCCTCTTATCAAAGAAGCAGAATATCTGTACCTTATTGCTTGACGAAGGAAAGACAATGAATAAGATGACAAAAGCACAGGTCACTCCCTCTTCACACCTAGAGGAGTAAAGACATGATTACTAAAGATCCCACTTTCCATATTAAGTAACTTTCTATTTTTAGCAGGTTTCCATTTTTAGAAAGTTTCCTTATTTAGTAAATTAATAATATTTCCATAATTATAAATTAGGTTAAGTTAATATTAGTTTTATTCAAGTTTACACTTTATACCCTTGAGGTTTCATAATTTTACATGTTTGGTCCCTTAGTTAGTAAATTTACATATTAAGCCCTTAATTATTCATATCAACATGTTTAGTCCTTAGTTTTATCAAATTACATATTATATTCTTATTTTAAGTGGTGTACGATTCATAACCCTTATAAAACAGATTTTACAACTTTAGTCCCTCATGTTATAACAATTTCATAATTAGTCCTTATTTTATATAAATCATCCTTTAATTAATAATAATTACATATAGGCCCCTTAAATTACCAAAATGACACAAGACACTTTAAATAGGATTATATACACGATAAGACCATAAGTTTCCCAAATTGACACTTTTAGTCCCTCTAGTTATTTAAGTAAAATCGATTACATGTATATATATATATATATTCAAAATAAATCCTTAAGTAATTATCTTAGCATACAAGGTCCTTCTCAAATACTTTCATTCGACTTCCACAGGTTTTAGAAGTTCCAAAAGTGCCCCCTTAAGTTTTAAAATGACAAAACCACCCTTAAACTTTAAAATTAAAATCGGTAACACTTTTATAATTTCGAATGGAGCCCTAAATCAAATCCAATAATTATGACATAATTTTACAGTAATCATTACTTCATCATAAGCCCAAATAAATTACAAAAACCCTAGTTCATGCGTTTTAACCATTTTTCCACAATTTATTTCTAAATGCCGATTTGATGATTAATTCCAAAATAAATTATAGAGACCTTGTAAATTCGAAGTTATATTTTTCTTAGATCAATATCATCCTAAAGGACCCATGAAAATTAACATTGGTATTTATTTTGGTCGTTTACATGTATTTTAACATAATGGGTCATTTTTGAGTTTTAATTACCAAACGCCTAGAATTTCATGCATGGCTCAACATATTCATTTTATTTAGAGTTAATATAAACCAAGGAGTGTGGGAAAAATACCAGATCGTGGTTTGAACGTGGGATTTGAGAGATACGAATTATGGAGCTTCGATTGATCACAAAATCAAAACGGATCCAAGCGACCTCCACAAACCTTGCAAACAATTTTTACAGATCATGTACGACATGAGGACCTTGTGAAAATTATATGACGAATTTACATGAGGTCTAGGTATTTAATTCGAAGGTACCTTGATTTTATGTGTCGAGCGATAGAAAAATTCACCCCGATCGATCAAGGCCTCCACAATGGTTCTAGCTATTTTTCGTGAGTGAGGAGGAGTATGAAGATCATAGGAAAAATGTTAGATCGAGTGTACAACACATGGTTCGATCAAAAGAAAATAAAAATCCTTACCGAGACTAGCGATGGGAATGAATTTGTTTGAGTTCGATCCGAGCCTTCCAGGTCCAAGAGTTATTTTTCGTGGCCTCTATACTGATCTAGGAACGTGTGCAAATTATATGAGAGCTTGAAAAATTTTCGGGGGAGGTCGTGTGGAATTAAATCCGATCGGCTAAGGTTCTTGTGGTTTGTTTTTGGTTTGGTTAATATGGAGAAGAAGGAGTGGGATTGATATAACCGACTAAGGGCTGAAGAGGGGGGATATGATTGCCCACAATTTCGGGATTTCCCCTATTGAACCGATCACACATTGATTTGATTGAAACTTGCCATATATTAGTCCCATTTTGAATTTTAAATCTTGTAATCTTGTACATGTAATTAAATGGATCGGCTAAGGGACTTTAAAGGGTCAAGAGGACTTATTTAATGTGTTATATGATGTTCAAAATCCTTTTGTATCATAACTTATGCTTATATGAAAGTTCGGGTTTGGTTTGTTAAGTTTTGGACCTGTTTTGTAACGCTTTTAGATCATGAGGGTATTTTTGTCTTTTTACATGCTTTTAGATTTCCAGGTATTACAGACATTAATTTATATCTAGCTGAAGTGTACTATTATATTAGCTGCAGTTTTTATTGGATTTAGGTAAAGAAAACATCTACCAAGGACCTGATCATAGTTGAGATCTGGAGGATTTCCTCTTACATACCCTTATCACGTTCATTGGTCTCCTATGGTGGTCTTTTACTCCGTTTTCACAAAATATATACTTCACTTTCGTGGCACTCCCGTAGAAACAGTTGGCGGGTTAACACCTTTGTCCGATCATTTTCTTCCAGATCATCTCATGATTTCTGGTCATCTCAGCTTAGATCTCGTCATATGCGCCTTTGCCTTAATTTCAGGCTCTACAATCACTACATCTAAATTGTTTATCTTTTAATCTTGACCATCTCCAACAGTTGGGGTTTTCATCATCAACCGCGTCTGCTTCATACCCCTGGGTTCATCATGACATGCATTAACGAGCCAAGGGTCAAGTTTCTTCACTTGTGTTGTTTGTAGCAATTTGGGTTTTTGTTAGCAAGGTTAGTTCAATTGGTAGGCAAACTTTTTAATATAAATGTATTAATCAATCAAATTGGAATTTCAAGGATCTTCTTGATCCAAATGATCAATATATGTTGACCTAAAAAGGAATCTAGACCGACAAAGCTAAATCATTACAGTAAAACTAAATACTTGCATTAGCAATAAAACTGTCTTATGATATGAGATAAAAGAACACATTACCTATGTAACAAAAAATATAAATAAATTGCTATAAATCATAGTGAAAAATTCAGTGATCATAAACCGTATTCAAATTTACCAAAGGTAGTTACCTATGTAACAAGTTAGATGAAGAAGTTTGTGTTTTCTTTCGATAGAATTTACCAAAGATAGTTAAACATGGGCAGGTGGGTTACGGGTCAAATTGGGGTTGTGAAATGGTTGACTTTGTGGGGCGGGTCAGCCCCAAGATACGGTGTTTGATGATATGCACAAATAAAAAGAGACGTTGTTGTCTTGTTGACTACGTATTAGAGGTATGCTAACACGAACGTTCAGCATTGCGAATTCTCAAATGGTTGCTTGGAATAGGATTAGGCAAAATACAGGTATGCGTCGAGAGAGTTCAGTTAGAACTTCGGATGACTTAGTTAGGAACAATTTTCTTTAATTGTGGGACTTTGATAGTTTATGTGGCTGCCTATAAGGCTATGTGTAGTGGTAAATGTTGTATATGGGGGCAAAATCTGACACGTGTCAGCCCAGTCAGCAAAGGGCTTGAATTGTTTAGGTGTGTAATGGTGGGTGGGGCAAATTTTGACACTTGTCACCACTTTTTTTTTTTTTTTTTTTTTTTTTTTTTTTTTTTTTTTTTTTTTTTAAATTCAACAAATTAATACATTCTAAATTAAAACATCATTTTATTAATTAAAAAAAAAATACAACATTTTATTAATCAAACAAACACTAAAATTAAAAACTACTCGTCATCGTTGTTGTTTATCACATTCCGGTTGGTCCACGCTTCCTCGATCAAATCTTGCATGAGCGTGTAATGGTTCACGTGACTTCGCATTTGAATGGAGTTTTCAATAGCTTCATCTTGGGATAATGCCGGCATTGGTAAACCAATTTCTTCCGGCTGATAATCTTGACAATACGCGTTCCCGTCATCCTCCAAAATCATGTTGTGTAAAATAAGACAACATCGCATCGTATCTTTAATCTTATCCTTTGTCCACAGACGACAAGGATTTCTCACAAAATGAAACCTTTTCTTAAGAACCCCGAACGTCCTCTCGATATCCTTTCTTGCCGATTCTTGAACTTGTTTAAAGTTGATTCTTTTTTGGTCTGATGGGTCTGTAAATGTCTTAACTAGAAACGAATACTCAGGATAAATCTCATCGCCCAAATAATATCCATGTGGATGGTAGTTATCGTTAGCATAAAACCCGAGAGTTGGATTTTTTGCAGCGATAAAGTCTTCAATAACGGGTGACTGTTCTAAAACGTTGATATCGTTGTTGGACCCGGGTATACCAAAATAAGCATTCCATATCCATAGGTCGTACGATGCAACGGCTTGAAGAATTAATGTTGGATTTTTTTGGTCACCCCGATGGTGTTGACCTCGCCACGCGGTTGGACAGTTCTCCCACTCCCAATGCATGCAATCGATACTACCCAACATACCCGGTAATCCATGAACTTCTTGATGAACACCATACAAACGCATCAAGTCACTAGTCGTCGGTTTCCTTAAATACCTTTCCTCGTACAAATCTTTTATTCCTACAAAAAAAAAAAAAAAAAAAAAAAAAAAAAAAAAAAAAAAATCCGATTATAAAAAAAAATATGTATATACGAATTAAAAAAAAAATACTTTTAAATAAAATATATATATATATATATATATATATATATATATATATATATATATATATATATATATATATATATATATATATATATATATATAGGGTCCCTTTCTTACGAGAACCATGTTATCTACAAGAACTGCGGAACCACCTTTTTACAACTAATAATACACAATGTACATCATTTAATGCTCTATATGATTTTATTATTATTTTTTTAATTCAAAAGGGCATATTAGTAAAAGACATTTTCATATTATTTTTGTTTTTTTATATAATTTTCGTTTTTTTAAATCTTAAAATTCGGAGGTTTTTTTTTTTTTTTTTTTTTTTTTTTTTTTTTTTTTTTTTTTTTTTTTTAATGGTAACATGTTTTCAAATAGTCATGGTGCATACATGTTTTTTATACCTAATCATTAGTTATTTTAAAATCTCATGGTGCAAGCATGTTTTTTTTCCCCCAAATAGTCAAGGTGCATACATGTTTTCAGTTAGTCCAAAGTGCATATATGTTTTTTTTTTCCCTTTCAAGGTGCATATAGCTTTTTTAATATAATGAAATTTATAACAAACCAAGAACATAAATGTTATATACAAACTTCGATATCGATTGAAATACAATTAAAATACAAATTTCTAAAAGCATAAATACATGAATCTAATCGATCTATACACGTGAGCACTAATAATATTCAACACAAATGAACATATGCGCACGAGTAGCCGTCAACATTTTTTCAAAAGTCGGACATACATGCACACTTGTAGCCGTGAGCATTCTTGTAATTACACCTGATACAAAGAAAAGTACAAAAATTAGCAACCATAATATTATTAAAAATTATACATGTACATGAGTATATGTATGTTTTAGGAAACATACTTGTTTGGCAAACAAAAAACATATATGTTTTATACGTAAACATATAATCCAAACATAAAACATATATGTTCTATAATCCAAACGCAAAACATATATGTTTTATACGTAAACATATATGTTTTTTTTATATAAAACATATATGCCATGGCGAATTCGACTGATAATTGCAGTGTTCAAGTTGTTGCTCATAATAACTGTATTCCTCTGGTTTCCCCCACTGACAGAGAGAGTTGGATAATACAAATAAGTACTCTCTTAGGAGGCTTATAAAAGTAATAAAAATACCAAAACAGATCAATTACAAAATTGATTACCCGGCTTTCCAATGTAACACAATTATAGTAGTATGCATTGCCATCAGGACATATCTGCTCACCTCCAATCACATTCAGGCATATCTTCCATATCAGAACAATTGCTAGAAACTGATGGAGCCCTGCTTCCAGTTTGTGAAGACTACAAGGATACAAAAAGAACTCAAACTGCTTAAGGTTGTATTTTCCATTGTTTAAAGTGAACAAATGAAATAAGTGCGGGGTAATAAGTCGATGCCTACAATCAAGGACTAACCATGTGCGAGGTTTGACCCACTGGATCACTATAGGGCGGTGCAAACCTGTAGTAACAAAAACTTACGATATATTAATCTAACAAAATACAATTTAACTCTGGTTAATTTGAGAAAACTTCTGTATAGAAAAGCTGCAGAAACCTGTTTTCGGCAAATTTTTGGCTTCCTTGGTGCAGCAAACCGGACAAGCAACGGATGATTGCAACCCTAAATTTAATGAAAAGAATTAGATTGTAAAAATGGCAAGTACCACCGGAAGTAGAAATAGAGAGCTACTAGCATCTAATGAATTATAATGTATGTCATACATCCATCACGAAATTTCCATCCAGAGCATTAATTGCAGCAGTTGCCATAGCTCTATCAGTGAAAGTAATGAACCCCGAGCCTTAAGACAGCATAAACAATCAGAAAACATAATATAAAACCACTGATGTTGATGGATATATGAGTATACAGTAATCAGATTTGTTGCAAATGACTAACCGCGGCTCTGCTTGTATTCATCACACATTATGAATACATCTTCAACATATCCGTAAGGGGAAAATAGCTGCATATTACAATAAAATATATACAAATCAAAAGCAGATAAAACCATAAAGGGTGGTCACGGTTACATTCCTGGATTAAACAGAGAGTAACATTAGGATAGACTGGTATCAACAGAAAGATGTGTTCTTTAATGACGTGTAGCACATATAATCCAAACATAAAACATATATGTTCTATAATCCAAACATATATGTTTTATACGTAAACATATAATCCAAACATAAAACATATATGTTCTATAATCCAAACGCAAAACATATATGTTTTATACGTAAACATATATGTTTTTTTTATAAAACACATATGTTTTTTTTATAAAACACATATGTTTTTTTACAATAAGTACTTAGTATCACCATTATAAAATGAGAAACGCAGATCTAGAACCATGGCAAACAAGTATACGTATGTAGACAACAACAACCCCAATATCACAAACCCATCTCCATAACTACAACAACAAGAGAGTCAAAAGAAATCACATAACAACAGACCTGTTTGGATCTCAAACCAAGAACACCAGGTTCGTTTGGATCTCAAGTACAAAACAACAAAACAGAAAAAAGAATTTATTCGTGAATTTATATTAACCTTAAAACACATAAGAATTTATTCGTGAATACAACAAACTGATCCATACAAGATCAGTAGCAACAATTTTTTGTGCTTGAAAAACAAATGAAGTCAACAGTTCTTGTTTAGTGGTTTAATATTAAACACAAACATCTTTTGAACAACTTATTGCCAAACATGAATGAGCTAACAAGTAATAATGAACTGAAACGAAACTGTCAATACATTGCAATTAAGTGTTGTTGACCCATAAAATTACCCTCTACATCAGAAAATTGTTGATACTTTAAGTTTTTTAGGAGGTGCAACCTCGATCTGAAGCAATGAGCATAATTAGAATCCTATACTGAATAATGATCAATAAATAATCCAAACACACAAGCACATCTTAAATCCAATCCAATAATACAATAAAATTATTGAAAACAATATCATTTGTTTGAATGAATGCTATATAATAATAACACTATCAACACCCATAACAGATATATGGAATTATCCCTTTTCAATAATTCAAGTAAGCGACAAATAAATTAATCCAAAACAGCGATATGGATAATATAAGATAAACTTACAGAAGATGATGATGATGATGTTTCATCGATAAGGCGGCTTCTCCTCCTTGTTAAAACCATTTAGAATCCGGATACATAGAAAGTAGTGTGACTGCAAGATTGAAATAGGGTTAATGTTGTTAAAACCATCTCACGTCATAAACAACTCCTTTTTTTGCTGTTTGGGCTATTGGGCTAACTTTGGCTTATTTTCTTGGTCTGGCCCCTTTTTTTCAATTTGTTAGTGGCTTAGTGCTACATTGAACAAAGAACCAAATAACATAGATCGAGAAAGTGGCTACAGGTCACCACATCATAGCCACCATCGGCAAAACGCAATAGAACGCCACCACTGGAAAAAAAATGGAAGTTCGGCGTGTATGATGATGATGACGAAGGTTGAAGATTTTTGGAGTGGTGGTTTCTTTTCTTTTGAGGCGGCAGGGATAAAGAGAGAAGAAAGAGATTTTGATTTTGTTTTGTTTGACCTAATCATCAATTAATTACCCACTTAATTTGTTGGACGGTTTTTTAAAAATGGTTATCACGAAATTCCTTTATTGCCCCTCCATCCCATATTAGATAATATTTAAATTTTCTTTATTTACAGATTTGCCACAAATCTTCTCATCCATTGATCAACTCATCTAATGGCTAAAAAGTAGTTTTCGCAGTTCTTGCAGTTAAAATAGTTCTCGTTTGAAAAACGATTAGAAAAATGTTGTACCTATTGTGAAATTTTCGAGTGTGTCCCGAGAAGTTTTTTCTGCCATTTTCATATACTCGTCATTGATGTCGGTAGTAAACCCGTAAGCAAGCACACGCAAAGCCGAAGTACACTTTTGAATTGACGTGAACCCCAATGTTTGAAGGGCGTCGTTTCTTTGTCGGAAATATGGAAACCGCTCTTCCAAATCGTGTGCAATACGCAAAAACAACCGTTTGCTCATTCTAAAACGTCGCCTAAAAATTTCCTCGGGATACCTTGGGTTCGGGTCAAAGTAATCTCTCATCAACCGTTTGTTGGCTTCGAAACGGTCACGTTCAACTATAGCTCTTCGTTGGATCGGTGTTTCCCTTCTTTTAGCTCTCAATTTAGTCAACGCGATCGACGCAATAGAAACCGCTTCTTGTTCCATGTCTGAAATCTCGTCGTCGGAACTAGACTCAAGAAGAAATGAAGAGCTTGGAGAATCCATAATTTTTATAAAAATGTGTTTGTGTTGTTTAAAGGTGTGTTTGAGTTATGAAAAATGAAGAAAAAAGGTTGATATTTATTAAAAAAAAAGAGGAGCATTTGCAATTTATTTTAAAAAGTATCCGTTTGAGAGCTAAACGTTCGAATTTTTATTGGAAAGTACAAGGGGCAAGGCGCGGTTTCATTCACGCCCTTTTGGTTTTTTTTGAATTTCGCGCCCCTATGTAATGGGGGGGGGGGGGGGGGGGGCGGTAATTGGGCGCGAATTGGGGAAATTTTGGGCAATTTAACGCCCACTACACATGGCCTAAGTTAATTAGTTAGGACCCATGTCCTTAGCAACCGATTTTTTGAATTTTCCTAACTTAGGTTCACAAATCAACTTTCTAAACTTGGATGGGATCATCTCAAGCCTTTAACTAGAAGAACATTTGTTGATTTTCATTTTTTAAACCTCTGTTAAACAAACGGTTCGTAACTACAGTTTTTTTCCCTTAAATGTTAGAATATGGCTCAAGTGTCTCTATGAAGCTGTTGACACTAAACAGCTGCAAAGAAAGAAAACTTTGGGAGACATCTCATGTTTCAGAAAATAGTCCGTAGTATACTACTCTCATAACATACCTAGAAAAACTGTGACAAGCAACCGTATCCACAACTCAATTGCATGTAATGTAAGTCTAAGACTGGCCAAAAGTTTTTAACAAAACCATCCATCTGATATCTTACTGGATAATAACATGCGTCCAAAACAACGACACCCGGATACTAAGACCTATATCAGGTCCTAGTGAATGTTTAGAACAGAGCCCAAAGATCACTATTAGATAGCCATATGTATGGTCTTGTTACATAAGTGCTTTCACAGCCCAACTAAATTTTAGCTAAGCCTTCTTGTTAAAATGATTGCATAAAAGACAGATAGTGCCACAATCCCAACTCCAGAATCACCTCCACGAGAAGAGATTTTTTATATTGGGACGACTTTTTAGGCTCAAAAGTGGTGTTCACACTGCCACACTGGGTCCAGTTTTCAGACACAAACAAAATTTGAAAGAAACCACCACTTATTAAAGTTGATAATTGAGGCATGAGATTCTCAAAATGGGCCACACTGGGTCAAAAGGGGTGTTCACACTGCCACACTGGGTCCAGTTTTCAGACACAATAATTGATCTAGACAAAATTTGAAAGAAACCACCACTTATTAAAGTTGATAATTGAGGCATGAGGTTCTCAAAATGGGCCACTATCCACGAAACTGATGTGATGTTCTATTATTTTTTGTTATACATGTACAAATAGGGGTGTTCACAAATCGGGTAATACCTACAGGAATTGAAAACTAAAACTGAACCGAACCGAATAAAACTAAACGAATTTATAACCAAACCGAATTTGTCGAAACCGAACCGAATGGAATTAAATATTCGGTTTTTGGTTTGGATATAGTATTTGCAAAATGAATATCAAACCGAAAAGTGAAAACCGAATTTATTTTTAAATATTTATATACATACAAAAACCATTAAAATCCCTTAGTATAAATATAAATTTTTTTAAGCTTGAATTTTTTTTTTTTTTTTTTTTTAAATTATATAATTAAGTGAAAAGGAAAATATAAATTATGAAATTCAGGTTATTCGGGTCAACAGAAAACCGAACGAATTCAAATTCGGTATTCGGTTCGGTTAAATCCAATTTGAATTCGGTTCAGTTCGGTTGGGTTTAGGTTTTACAATACCGAGGAAAAAAAATTAATCAAGCTAACTGAACAGAATAAATCGAAAAACCTGATAACCGAATCGATCAACACCCCTATATACAAAGTTTTACATCATTCCAGTAAAAAGATATTTAAGATTTTGAGTTGATGTTGTAGTGACTTTGAGTTAATTAATGAACAAATCTTAAAAACTTTGAAATGTTTAACAAAATTGAGCTTATAACTGGCCTTTGATGTATATAACCATTTATAAATCTTATGAAATATACAAAATATGAATAATGTAACAAGAATAGTTTACAACAAATAAATAATAGAAAAGAAAATTCACCTAATTGTTATTAAGATTTTAGGTACTTTTACGGAGTGAAAATAGAATATGTATAGTAACTTAGTAGTGTGGATTCTATTTTTTTTTTTTAGAAAAAGTACTGTGATAAATTATTGGTTAGATTATTGCAGATAAATCAATCAGGGGCAAGAACGATTGGAATAGAACGTGGATAATTAGTATATGAGGCCAGTCATACATTGCTTCTTTGTAAAATGATATTGTTGCTTTATAAAAAGGTAGAAATCTAGCTGAGAACTTTGTAGATATTTATTAAATAGCCTTTGGCTTCACTTACATATATAGTGCCGTATTAAATAGATTGTAAGTAAACTACTGAATATGTTGATATTTACCAAACGAACTTTTGCCAACCATATGTGCCTAAACGAAATTGTTTTAAGTTAATATTTCTTTTAAAAAATTTATGTAAGTTATCATGTGAATATTTTTCTTTTTCTCGTATACAACTTCACACAGTGTCTTTTTTTGGTATACTACGACTTAAGACAGTACGTGTCTCCCCCTTATCTTACTAGTCATGTTTACATTCTTGAATTATTGGTGACTTGGTTCATCATATAGATCCTTTAACTTTTCCAAAAATTATTCGATTAAATTTTCTAAAACATTGCTAGTTTCTTTCATCATACTTAATCATTTATCACTGGAAAAAGAAAGAAATTAGAATGGCAGAGGCAGCTGTTTCATCCACGGTTAGTGAACCAGTGAAATTATTGTTTGGTAAAGTTATAAAGGAGATTAATTACATGTGGAGCTGCACCGAAAATGTTGAAAAGTTAAAGGCTGAAGTTGAGTTGCTCAAAGTTGTGAGGGGGGAGGTTCAACAGCAAATAGAAATAGCCAACAGTAAAGGAGATAATCTCATAACTGGTGTGGAAGAGTGGGTGAAAAAGGCGGATACTGAAATATCAAAGGCGGAAGAGTTTCTTAATGAAGAAGCGAATGCCAAGAAGACGTGCTTTAAAATTGGATTGTGTGGTAATTGGCACACCCTTTACCATTACGGTAAGAGGGCAACAAAGATGTCTCCTTATCTTCTCCGTCACCTAGAAGGTGGCAAGGGTTATGAAACTTGTGTCTCTGTATATACTCCTGCACCTGGACCACAGGAAGTCTACCAAAACAAGAATCTTGATGATATCGTCACCCAAAAATCTGCTTTGGGGGATATCATTACAGCTATTGAAGACGAAAGCAAACAAATCATTGGAATCTATGGCATAGGAGGTGTAGGAAAGACGACATTAGCCATGGAAGTTAGTGCAAGAGTAAAACATCTATTTGCTGCGGTTGCATTTACAACTGTTTCCCAAACTGTAAGTGTTGAAAAGATTCAGAAAGATATCGAGGACGCAACAAAGAGAATAATGAAAGGGGAAAAGATTCTTATCATACTAGATGATGTTTGGGAGATGGTGGCTCTGGAAAAATTGTGCATTCCATGTGGGATTAATCACATGAATTGCAAGATTTTGTTGACATCTAGAAGCGAATCTGTGTGTGAGAAAATGAATGCCCATAAGATATGTGTAAATGCATTGCCAAAAGAGGAAGCTTGGATTCTTTTCAAACGTGTGGTTGGTGTACGAGTGGAGACAGACGCCAATCTGAAACGAGTTGCAGTGAAGGTTGCCGAAGAATGTGGTGGATTGCCATTGTTCCTTAATGTAGTAGGAAATGCTTTAAAACTTAAAAGCATTGAAGATTAATTGGGACAAGGCTCTTACTCGACTTCAGGAACATGCACCAACACGTTTAGTCGGTGCAGATCCAGATATAGGGAAAGCATTTACTCGTTTAAAACTAAGTTATGACTTCCTTGGTAATGATGCCCGATTGTGCTTCTTACTGTGTAGCATGTTCCCTGAAGATAAAGAAATTTTGTTGGAAGACTTGGTACATTATACGGTGGGTCTGGCAAAGTTTCATGGCCTCAAAAGCATGGAGGATGCAAGACAGAGGGTTGAAGATGCAGTGAATATACTCACATCTTCTTGTTTGTTATTGAACCTGGATAACAAAAGGCTTTTCAACATGCGGCTTACAAAATGCATGACGTTGTTCGGGATGTGGCATTGCTAATTGCATCTGAAGGTGATGGTAAGAATATGTTTTTAGTGGAGGCTGGGAAAGGGTTAACAGAATGGCTACCAAGAAAAAACGACTTAGAAAGTTACACTGGGATCTCACTCATGAAAAATAATATCAGTAAGCTTCCTAACTATGAGCTTCACTTACCACACCTTGATATTTTCCTTATACAGTGGAATAATGAATTGCCAATGTTTTCGGATGAACTCATTCGAGGCATGAAGGAAGTTAGAGTTTTAGATATGTCGTACTGTAACGGCCAACCCCTGCCACAATCATTTAAGCTTCTCACAAAACTTCGAATGCTCAATCTTTCGGGAAATAAATCTCTCCATGATATTTCTATACTTGCAGAGATGCAAGACCTTGAGATTCTAGTTCTCGATGAGACTGGAATCAAAGAAATTCCTGAAGAGATTGGTCAGTTGGTCAATTTGAGGCACCTTAGAGCTAGTAATTGTAAAAATCTATATCATGTAGCACCGGGTGTCATATCAAAGCTCTGGAGGTTAGAAGAGCTGTTGATTGGATTCCAGTGGGTGCTTGAAGGAATCTATGAGCGTATTGTTGAGATAATGAACTTGTCTAACCTCACATATTTGGCTTTACAAGTGCCGCGTTTTGATGTGATTCCTGAAGGTTTCAATCCTCGAAAACCAAAAGGATTTCTTATCCAAATTGGAGGAGGCAACTTTACATATTATTCCGTTCTTATCCAAATTGGAGGAGGCAACTTTACATATTATTCCGCTGCCCGTTTAAAACATCGACATCTAGTTATTACGACTGATTATGATGAGATTCCATCCTTGAAGTGGAATAAGCAATTGATTGAGGCAAGTCGCAGTACAGAACTCAATTCCATTCAAAACTTGAAGAATATCCTGCCCCAGCTGTATCATGAAGGTTTCAATAAATTAGAGCATATCAACGTGTATCACTGCCGCAATGTTTCATGTTTGGTTGATACAACAAACTGGGATCAGTTTCATTCGTCTAAACACCTTGGAGAAGGCAAAATAGAGGACATGTTTTTTGGGAAACTTAAACACCTCGATCTGTATCGTCTATCTAGTTTAGAGGTTCTATGGAATTGCCCAGATCAATATATAAGTCTGAGTAACCTAGTAACTCTTCTTATTTGGGGGTGTCCTAAGTTAGTAAAACTATTCCCGGTGAGTGTAGCACAAGGGCTTGTCAATCTGCAGAATTTAGATATTAAACTTTGTGATAGTCTAGAGGAAGTGATTTGGGATGGAGATGAGGAAACCAGTAAAAGTAAAACTGAACATTTTGAATATATCGTGTTCCGTTCCCTTGCCAAGATTAACTTGCGCGGTTTGCGAAGACTAGAAAGGTTCTACTCAGGGCATTCTACCATCAAATATCCGTCTATGGTGGATGTAGACATCAGGTATTGTCCAAGCATGAAGATGTGGGGACCTGGAATCCATGAAACACCGAAGCTCAAGTTTGTGAATAATGTTTGGAATAATGTGCAACTGGATGGACCTGATGCCACAATTAATTATGCTGTGAATAAAATCTATGAGAGAGAGAGGGTAATATGAGTTGTTTAGTTACGTGTAGACTATGATACGATTAATTTGCCTTCCAAATCTTACACTTCTTAACTTGTTGTTTTTGTACAGGAGGAAAGCGAAAAGCGCATCAAGGCATTAAGGCATTCGAAAGGTACCTTTGAACCCCATTTTGACCCCTGATTAGTATATGAACCATCTATCATACTGTCTTAGACCCTCATAACTAAGAACCCCCACAGAAGCCTGATGACCCATTGTGATAACTTGAACCTCAATTTGGACCCTCAAATAAACCTGATGACCTTTCATAACAAATTCGACAATTAGGATTGTTAAACCGCTTGAATCTGTATGTTTGAAATGAATTTGTTTATCTGTTTTTATGCTTTTGTGAATCTTATATTGTTTTATAACAAAAGAAGATGCGAGTAAGATTCGAAGTTTTGGATTAGGATTAGTCTGTGATTGATTGTGTGTTTGGATGATAATTTGCAGGGTATGAAGATACAGATGAAGATCAAATGATAATGTGAAGAGTATTTGAGATTGGATTGGGATGAAAACTGGATAGGGATCGGTAAAAAGGATTGTTTTGTGCCGTTTTGGAGTTCATCGCTTGAATCTGTATGTTTTTATTTTAATTACATTGTAATCTCTAGCTTTTTGCTAGCTATGAACACTACATTCATTACTGTAGTCCTTTTTTTGAGCGTTTTGTATGATACATGGAGTCGTTTTTTTTAGCGTTGTATGGCTTAATTTGTTTTTTCTTAGTTGTACATCATGAAGCTCTCATAAAAAACTACTGTCTCTCACCTTTTACTTTTTATTGAATCTTGAGATATATCGTAGGAAAATATGTTTGACATTAATTTATATCTAGCTGAAGTGTACTATTATATTAGCTGTAGTTTTTATTGGATTTAGGTAAAGAAAACATCTACCAAGGACCTGATCATAGTTGAGATCTGGAGGATTTCCTCTTACCTACCCTTATCACGTTCATTGGTCTCCTATGGTGGTCTTTTACTCCGTTTTCACAATATATATACTTCAATTTCGTGGCACTCCCGTAGAAGCAGTTGGCGCGTGAACACCTTTGTCCGATCATTTTCTTCCAGATCATCTCATGATTTCTGGTCATCTCAGCTTAGATCTCGTCATATGCGCCTTTGCCTTAATTTCAGGCTCTACAATCACTACATCTAAATTGTTTATCTTTTAATCTTGACCATCTCCAACAGTTGGGGTTTTCATCATCAACCGCGTCTGCTTCATACCCCTGGGTTCATCATGACATGCATTAACGAGCCAAGGGTCAAGTTTCTTCACTTGTGTTGTTCGTAGCAATTTGGGTTTTTGTTAGCAAGGTTAGTTCAATTGGTAGGCAAACTTTTTAATATAAATGTATTAATCAATCAAATTGGAATTTCAAGGATCTTCTTGATCCAAATGATCAATATATGTTGACCTAAAAAGGAATCTAGACCGACAAAGCTAAATCATTACAGTAAAACTAAATACTTGCATTAGCAATAAAACTGTCTTATGATATGAGATAAAAGAACACATTGCCTATGCCACAAAAAATAGAAATAAGCTGCTAATTCAAATGGGTCAACAGATTGGTAGAGCGTAAAAAGTAAAAATTTAAGAAACAGACAACGAGAAGTATGTCGGTCATCTTAAAGTTTTGAAATGCGTTAAAACCTTAACCATTTTGACTTGTTACCCTACCTGCCACACCAATATTGCCACCTCAACAGAGCACCAATGTGAGATGTTACTCATAAAAATATACTGTATTGTTCACAATACCGTCAATAATATCAAAAGAAACATAAACAGTTACGATGAGTCTTGGAAAACCATAAACATTCTAGTCCTGATCCTCATCAGGGTCAAAATCCCTGATCTTCACATCAGCATCTTCTCCATATTGAATGCAGTTGTCGATTTGTGAAAGAACGTACTGTATGCTGTAAAATATACAAGGCCCAGCAGATCAATTCCCATTCATCATCATATAATTCAATATATAAAACCAGAAAACAATGTACATATCAATGAGTTCAAAAGTCAGAACAAATGAGTAAGCAAGAGCTAACCCGGGCCGGGTTGACCCTTACTTATCAATAGTACTAAAATATAACCCGAATACTCACTAAACAAACAGAAAAAAATGGTACAAGTAATGTATAATTCCAAGCTCACACGTATATACGAAATATAAGGGTTACGGCGATTTACCTGCTCTCCTTCCTCAAGTCAAGTGGCACAAAACTCACCATGCTGTGCTGATCCACCTGGCACACCATGAAGAGTTAGTCCCCATGTGTCTTCTTTAACATAGAAATTTAGCTATCAATTCATGTATGGCATCTATTTTATGATGTTAAAAACTAAAAAAAAGGAATAAAAATCTAAATAATCTAGAACTCACTACTTCAATTAAGGCCTTATTAAGCTTTTGGAATTGAGGACCCATGCGCTGATTCAGTTCCGACAGCAGTATTTCAGGATCTGGATTCAGGTAACTATTGCAAATTTACGAAACATATATGAGTAAAATGAAGATGATCATAATGAAAACCTGATAAAGTAATATAGAAACTAACTCTTCAATGTCTCGTTTTCGAGTCACAAGGTCCATTTTGGAGAGGATGTTAACATGAGGCAGTTCAAGTTGAACCATTGCAGATAGACATGCCATGCAACCACTAATAAACTTGGTCACATCCGTGATGAACTAAATTACATAGAAAATAGTCAGCAAACGTAATAAGATAAGCAAAACAGTAATTTGACATATGGGTAGAAAAATGAGAATAACGAGTCAAAACAAGTTTGGTTCGAAATTGGTTTATAGTTTTAGTCAAAGTGGGTCGGGTTGGTTGACCCATAACACTTCTTGTCCAAATTTATTTATAACAGTCAAGCGTTTCTATATGATCACATAAAGTATATTAGTATTTTGAATACACTCTTTTTTATTGAAAATAGTGATGTCTAAAATTTGAGATTTTGACCCGGTTTCTTTTTAGTTGACTATTATTTTACGCATTTGACCATTCAGAGATAAACCATATCCCAAAATAACGACCCATACTTAAAGAAATAACAAAGCGAGTACAAACCTGGGAGTCAAGCATGTACACAGCACAAACAGTGAAATTCTTACGCTGCAAATGCTCCACAAAGTTCTTAAGAGCTGGAACATGAGAGAACAGTTCAATCTGACCTATAAACAATTTCAGAGAAATTTAGTATCTACTGTTGTTATTAACTAACGCACGCTAATTACCAACTCAATAGATGAGCGTTCAACTCCAAACTCTGTTGATAAAGATATAAGATAAGCATATCATACAAACATTAGTGTAAAATAAGTAACCATTCAACATTTGCGTGCTGATTAATAGTTAAACATTGTATGAAACCAAAATTTGTGGTACCTGGGCAGTCAAATACTAGATAATCATCTTCCATGTAATTGTCCAGTTCTTCGCTTAACCACTCATCCAGATTTTCTTCAAGGTGTCTAACGAAAGAGACTTAAGGACTTCAATTCAGTGATAAAATATAACTCAAGTCCGCTTATTTGTGGACAACATAAAATTTCCATCTCTAGAAACTAAAAGATAAAAAAAAAAAAATGGAAGGATACTCCATGCAGTACACGAGACCACCGTTTGGACCAAGTTTAAGCTCATCCATAACATCTTCCAAAGATATAAGTTCACGGATATCTGAAACAATACACATATTTTTTTATTGGAAATGTACAATTAGTGAAAAATTGGCATGATTTAAGCAAGAAAGACGGGATTACCCATGGCCACAGGATAGTCAAAATTCTCTGCAGCAGGATCAAGGTTCACAATATGAATTGTTCGACGAGTAGCTTCACAGTGTTGGTACAAACTTGAGCAATAAGTAGACTGTAAGTAGCAAATGAATATTAGGTTTGGCAAAAGCCTATAAATATATAACTAAAGGCAAAACAGGAGAAGTAGATGAGTAAGTGGGATGTATTAACAAGTTAAAACGAGTAATTTACTATACGTAGGTTTGTCGATGTAAGCATAAAACAACTAGATTTTGTATGTTACCTTTCCACTTCCAGCAGGGCCGATGACTAGCTGAGCGTAACCCATAACTGCACACTGTTAGTTTCGATCTCTACCTTCTCTGCAACTACGCACTCAAACTGATTTACCGACTGAATACAGAAACACGAATAAAATTGGAGAGGCGAAAAAACTGAGAAATTGCAACAAGAGTGTATGAAGCCGCCCAAACACCAGCCGCATATAGAATGTTCAAAGCACCAGGATAAGCCATTAAAACCACATCTAGAGGAAACACATGATACAAGGCTTCAAGGATTCCCACGTATCCTACATTATACAAGTTCATAATTTACTTCTATAAATTGTTACACCAATCTATCTACCATCTCCTATGATAATTTAGGGAGGGCGTTAGGATTGTGTAGTAAACCTGTTATCTACTAGTTGCTTAGTGAAATAAGCAATTTTGAAAAGGAAAAAGAACTGCTTATTTGTTTGCTTATTTCACTTGAAAATGTTCAATCCGTATGATAAAACCACAAACGCCCTCAAAACGCTTGTTTACCATATCAAAACACAATAAGCAATACTGCTACATAAGAAATTAATAATCAATCCCAGTTTGAGATTGCTCATTATAACAGCTTATCGGCTAAATAAGGGGGTGTTTGTTTAAGCTTATATGTGGGCTTCTGAGCTTATTTGATTTCGACTTATATTTCATAAGCCCCAATTTCCGGCTTATTTTGAGACTTATGGGCTTATTATATAAGTTTATCATATCATAATAAACTTATATAAGTCCACAAGTCTCAAAATAAGCCGGAAAATTGGGGCTTATGAAATATAAGCCGAAACACAAATAAGCTCATAAGCCACATATAAGCTTAAACAAACACCCCCCTTAATCTCTTATTTCAGACACAAACAATCATATCACATAACCAATCAAACAATCACAAACAGCATCAAATAAGCAGTTAATAATCAAAGTATTTCAAGTTTACGCAACAAACTATTCATTTAAAAAATACCCAAAACACAATTTCTCTTAATTCCTAACTAGGAAGAACAATATTTAAACCATAACTATAAAACATTAATGTTTTTTACTTTTTTACAACAAACCCATGACTAAAAATTCATTTTCAGTCATCTTCAACAATCTTAATATAACTGTAAACTAAGATTAATGATATTGTTCCAGAGCAAATACATATAAGCCCTAATCATAAAAATCAAAATATATTGATGATGAAGAATGACGGAAAGGCTTTCTGAGTTGCAATAAACACGCGACAAATGTTTTGTGATTAAATAAATGGGTATTTAAAAGTAGCTTGTGTTGTGGTAGGGGTTTACTTATATTAAAGGGTGTGTTTGGTTAAGATATTTATGGGCTTGGGAAGTTGGTATTTGGTTCAGGAAAATGGTCGATAAGCATAAAAATACTGCTAATTTTGTACCGGACGTGGTTTGTGAATAAGTGTGTCTTTATATTGTCATCACGATCCGTTAATATGTGGATTCTGTTTTCGAATCTTCCGATCTGTTTTTTAAATGTTGTCACAAAGGATTAGGCATATATTTAAGTATACAAATTAAGCATGTCAATCAATGCGCGTTGGTTTGTATTTTATATCTTTGAATTTGATTCCGGTGATACATTAAGAAGTGTGAGAAATCATAAATAATGTAATTTCTAACTTTGAATTATGTTTTCTTATGACCCTTTTTTTTTTTTTTTTTTTTTTTTTTTTTTTTTTTAATTGTCAAAATGTAGTTTGGTTTCCAGATAGCCTAAACTAAGGGTGCGTTTGGTATCTCGGAATGAGAATGAGGAAATGAATTTTCATTCCAATCATTTGTTTGTTTAAGATGCATATGTTTCAAATGTCAGAATGAATGATAGAAATGTTTCATACTCCATATACCTCAAAAGGGTAAGATATGTATCTTTCATACCGAGAGGCCCACCACTACTATCAAACTCATTCCCATTGTGATTCATGGCAGCATACCAAACGCACCCTAAGAAAAACCTCATTCGTTTACCCCTTTTTTTTTTTTATATATGATAGATATGTTAGTAAAAATAAATAAATAAAATATAAATAAATAAAATAAAAATCATAAAGAAAAATAAGCCAACTCAAACAAACACAAGGCAAAAAACCAACTTAACACCACCCCCCCCCCCCCCCCCCCCCCCCCCCCCCCAACCGCACAACTTACTTACATAAATAGTTTAATTTTTCGAGTTTATGAGTATCGTCACTAAAACGTAGAAATCTCAAATTCGAATCATGTTTGGTGCAAACAAACTTGAACAAGTCACGCCAATACCTCTAAAGAATGATGTTTTACCTGGTTGGAGTCTATGTGGAGATAGGCTCAAGTCCAATTAATCAATAATATCGTAAGAGGTTAAATGCTAGGACCACCATCGAGTTTTAGGATGCTCTAGACGAAATTACTAAATGAAGCCTCAAAAAGTAACCGTAAATTAATAGTCTCATTTTAAAATATACTACAAACTAACAATGTAAAAAGACGTGATCTTTCAAGCATTCTTTGATGCAAAATCTTCAATCAAATCTTATTGGTCAATTTGACCCGGAATATGATTTCCAAATAATGATATTAGTGTTTCTGTAAGTCATTTCCTAAAACACATTGTGGGCACGTAAGTAAGATTTTGAGGCCTTGGGTGGTCGCACACATATCCCTCACTCAAGAATGACACAATTTAATGCACATACATAATTATTGTTTGATGTTGAGTAACAATCCTATTTTGACCCGACTTGTCAATTTTGCCGTCTCAACTAGGTTCAAAAAAATGAGGTGGCTTTAAATCTTAGATTCACCATTGTTTTGTAACACAACGAACCTCAATGAGAGTAACAAAACAGTTTGAGAATAAGCAACGATGATTAGAAATGCAAAGTAAAGTAATGTGTCTCAATACAAAGTTAAAGCCTTGTGAAGAACCATGTTGTTATCTGTTGTAACCCGATAGAAATTCGAAGTCGTGTGAGTACACTTTCAGATCAATAAAATGGAGTAGATACCAATTTATGATCGGATAAAATCGAATTTGATTCAAGATTTTGTATGTGAGTACGTTTGCAGAATTTTGTGATCAAAAGATTTTTGATCAGCCAGCGTTCTTCATTCTCGAAATTGAGAAGATATACAAAAACGGTTTATGGGGCCTTATAACTGTTTTACAGTTATCTGTTTTTATTTGGATAATTCGATATAATTTGTAGCATATTAAATATGTAACAAAATTCGGAAAATACAAATTCCGGTGAATTTTTAACATAGTAATGTTATACCAAATAAAAAATTTTCCAGCCTGGCGCGCTGCCCCTTGGACCATGTCAGGGGCTGCCGCCCCATGGACCCCGCTTCTCTCAGGGGCGCTGCCCTCGAACCCCCGCCAAGGGGGCTACGCCCCCTTGGAACCCCCGTTAGTATCCAAATAAGCGTCGACTCTTATTTGCATATTAAATGCAATCTATTTTACACTAAAATACCAACATAACCATAAATTCTCTACCAAAGAAACCAGGAGTCAAATTACTAGTTCAAAGAAAATGTGTCTCAAACTGTTGGGTATTATAGTGAAGGTTGGCAAGTTTTACTTGTTTCACTAAAGCAAATTAAACAAGTGGTTGATGTAGCAACCCATTGTACAACAAGTACGACGCATGGTGCATGCATGTTGTCAAAGTAGCAACTATATATGTGGACGTGCGTGGTGAGTATGGCATAGTCTAACAAGAATAATAGACTGTGGGTGTACATGTAAAGAATCTTCTAGTACAAGAGTATAGAGCATGAGTGTTGGTTTATCAAAAGGAAGTGGGTTTGACATGGTATGCAACAATCAGTTGAAACCGTCATTCCCATACTCCTCTTTTGTAGGCACAACATTTAAGCTTTAGTTTATGCTATAAAAAAGGACTTTAGTAGACTATTTAGGGTGGAGGGAGTGGGCTCGGTGAAGGTCGGCAAACTTCGGTAACACCGCCGCAACCTGGTCGGCAAACTTCGGCAAAGGCAGAAATCGGTAAGTATTACCGATTGAGAAAGAGTAATTGTTATGACATTGAGAGAGATGCTCCAGTTTACCTTTTTCCAGTGAATGCTTTTATGAGGCAACTGATTTTATATTTGATATCACGTATCCATTTCCTTTACATAATCTGAAGCTATGAAAGATACAACGATTGAGAAAGAGTAAATTTTTTTTTTTTTTTTTTTTTTTTTTTTTTTTTTTTTTTAAGTATTATGTAGTGTTTTGTTTTGGTTTTTTAAATATTATGTAATGGTTTGTTTATTTTTATGTTTTTAATTTTATATAGTTTTTGTGGGATTTTATGTATTTTAAAAAAAAAAAAAAGTGATGTGGCAAATTGGTGATTAGGTGAAACCAATGCCACCAAATTGGTGAAAATTGGGGTGAATTGGTGAAGTGTGAGTTGGAAGGTTTTTATTGGGTATTGATGATGTGGAAATTTGGTGAAGGTTTGTGTTGGTAAAACCACTCCCTCCACCCTTATATACAGAAGAAAATACACCAAAAAGACACATATGAGAAGCACTACAAAAAAGGGTCAGCTTTGGCACTACAATATCGTCCCAAATCATGAAGAAAAGTCGAGAAAAACACTTTGGGTCGACAATCTCGACCCTTTTTGGTCGTACCAAATCTTTTGTCCCAAATCGATTTGTCTCGACATATTTTTAAAGGAGTGGGACGACAGTACAAGGGGACCTACAAACCAGTCAAACCTTTAAATAGCAGTTTGGGTCGACACTTTATTGCAAATTTGGCACGATATTATCGTACCAAATCATTTTTTCTTTTTTTTCTTTTTCGTAAATCGTTTATTTAAATACGTAAAATACTTTTCAGAAATTCACTTTGGCACGACATTATCGTACCAAAGATTTATTTATTTTTGGTAAATCATTTATTTAATTTCGTAAAATATATTAGAAAATAAACTTTGGTACGACATTGTCGTACCAAAGATTTAAAATATTAAAAATTTCTTAAAATTTGGCACGATAATGTCGTGCCAAATTGAATGTATTAAGCACTGTTCATGTGCAATTTCAGCAAAATGGGACGATACATTTTTTGTTCTTTGGGTCGACAATGTCGACCCAAACTGTCAAGTATGTAGCAGCAGCCTGCATTTCCATGTTTTTTGGGGAAAAAACCTACCATTACACCTGTAAATCAACCAATATCCGCAATACCAATTCGGCAATATGATACAATGCCAAATTACTCATCTATGACTTAAATTCGACAAATACGATACAAATTAAACTAACAAATACGAACTTTATACAAAAACAAACCAAAATTCGGCAATAGATTCTTGTATTACATAACTAATAACAAATACGATACAAATTAAACTACGCCTACTCATACATACTCCTCCTCCTCCTCCTCCCCCTCCCCCTCCTCCCCCTCCTCCTCCTCATCCCCCTCCTCCTCAACCTCCTCCTCATCACCACCACTAGCATTAAAATTCTTGAGAATGTGGCTCAAATAAGGATTAGTTTGTCTTATGTATTGGTTAAGGTCGGGTGTCGGCTCGGCATAATTAAGACTAGGATCCGGGTTAGAACTAGAACCCGGGCATGTAGTAGAGTCGGGAAAGACGGGACGATAACAATTGTCCAAGGAATTAGGGTCGGGATTAGGGTTAGGAAATGGGGGCATTGGGGGCATTGGGGGAAATGTGGAAAATTTAATGGGAAACGGATTACCTGGGTTGTTGTTGTAGTGGCTGACAAACTGCCCAAACATAGATTCAAAGCTGGTTTGTCGAGAGTGCATCTATTGCTGCTGAAGTAGGAGCATTTCATTTTGCCTCCTCAACAAGTCATTCTCTTGTTGCTTTTGCCTTAACACCGCCGAAATATCCTCTTGAGTAGCAAAGTTTGGTGCAAGGGGCTGATGTGTGGACCTCGATGAAGCTTTGCCGCCGCCCGGCATTAGCCTGCCAACGCCCTTAAAATTTTTCTGGTTGTCACTATGGGCTGTCTTATCGAGTACTTGCTTCTCAGTCATCATCAGGGCCGTACCGGCTTTAACTTTATCCCCACAGATCCTTCATCGCCAATAGTGTAAGTAAAAAAAAAATAATAAATAAAAAAAAATAAAAAAAAAAAAAAATATATATATATATATATGTTAAAAAGACATAAGTTAAAAAAAAACAAGTAACTTGACGAACACTTAATACCAATATTATTCTTTAATAGTATAAGTATCCAATAAAAATAGAAATGGGGCGTAGCCAAGCGGTAAGGCAACGGGTTTTGGTCCCGCTATTCGGAGGTTCGAATCCTTCCGTCCCAGAGCATATCCATTGTATTCTAATACTTCTTTTTTGTTCAACAAGGTTCTGTTTCAAGGTTTGGATAGACTTTTTTTATTCTTTGCGGAATCATATCTGACTTTTTCACAAACCAAACTAAATCGAGTTCAAATGACATGCAAAAGTAACTGAACCCTTTTGTGACCCATAGAAAATGGGGCATAGATCACAGTTGGAGAAAGATTACTTAACCTCAGGTTAAAAAAATATGAAAATACATATAAAACGAGGAAGTGCTTAGCCTATAGGTATGTATGGTTATCCTATTTCAGTGACAATAGTGTTTCCATTTTTGTGAAAACTAAATTGCATCCCTAAAATATGAAAATTTAAATATTTAACAATGATATTTCTTTTTATTGTTCGATCTATTTAGCTTATTTGCTTTGCATCATTGACAATTCCATTTGAAAAGAAACAGAGATCTTGCTTTTTTATGATAATAAAAAGGAGTCAAACTTGACTCAAAGAATGATGTATGTTAAGAGATAAATTACTTACATAAGACGTCTCGTTTTCTTTACTTTTAAAGACCCCCCCTTTTGTTGAATGGTATTTCCTCCACGTCTCCACGAGTTCTTCATTCTGCCCGGCATTGCTAACCCGCTATACATACAACATAAAATAAATTAATAACGAGTTATATATAAACATTATATAGACATTTGAAAATCAAAAAATTATAATGAGTCTTACGTGCTCGGTTCGTCCTTGTACGAACGACTTCCTCCCTTGGTGGGTTAAAGCCTTGTTCTTTCCCCGGTTTTCTGCATTTTTTGCAGATCTCTCCTTTCGTTCCGGAGTCGACCACCAGTCGACCAACGAATCCCACTCCTCTGGGCTTCTAATACCCCAATCTTTCGACGGCGACGGATTTTGCCTTGCCGTCTCGGGTTCCGGTTATGTGTCAAAGTAATTTTTCTTCAACCTGTATTTATCTTTGCGCCATAGTATCCGCAGCTGAAGTTGAATCCCAAGAGTTACCCGTTCCCCCACCGTGTACATACACTGCCCAACCGTCACTTGGTTATGGCTGTTTAACCAAGGCATGAGCTGGAAATAAGTCTGCAAATAAATATACGCATTTAAATAAACAAACAATTTGAATATAACACGCATATCTAAACGGTCGATAACGATAAGAATACAAATAAAATAAACAATTAATACCACGAGAACGGGAAGTATGTGAGCCTTAAAAGGCGCTGGAATCTCGTGCCACTCGCAGTCAAAGGGAAGTGGACTAACTACTTCCCCAAAAGACTACTGAACTGCGTGACATACGTGCCCACAGGCGAAAAGGTGCCTAAATCATCAGAGTCAAAGCTGATCGGCAAAGGACGATTACCGTTCGCTTTAAACGTGTAAGATCCTACGAAAAACCGTTATGATAATCTTTGTTAATTAATAATAACCTCGACTTATCATTTAACAAAACCCATTTTTACGGGAAAATTTAAATTTCTCTTTTATTGTTATCATTACCACATTTCGTTTTGACGATATATATTAAATGACCACACTTACCTCGAGACTCAGTGTTTCTCAAAACTCCGTTTACACTAAACTCAGACTACACAAATTTCACATTATAGTTAAAACTATTAAATCTATAATTTGATCACATCTAAACTTTCACTAATTTCAACACAAATATTAAACACACCATAATTATATTTGCTTGTATCACACTACTCCAAGCTACCAATCAACCGGACCCTCAGCCCGCTTCAACTCTCACACTTCCAGGCCCAACATAAGGCCCGAATATACTTTCTTTGTTATTTCATGTTATTCGATCTGCTAAAACACCTCCAAAACGCACTTCGTACGTTAAATTTCTAAACGTGACCTAGATACATTTTTGTCTCGTCCTAATCACCACTCACCAAGCCTTAATTGTGCCAAAACCTTGGACCTAGATGTCGAATATCTCTATGGTATCCAAAGCCACTTTGGTTGTCCCATTCCGACATAAGTAACCCATCGAAACTCAACCATTTTTAAATCCGATTTTTCCCACCAACTTCTAAGACTTTTCATAACATCCATTCATGTATAAAACTACAATACAACTGCAGAAAATCTATATGTTTCGCTGCCTCCACTTGTTGAACGAATAGGAAATGCAACGTATGAATCAGTAAAACATGCACATGTATAGAATCCAACAACTAAAGACAAACTCCACCCAATTCTTTAAGATATTTTTCAATGACAGTAAAACAAGTCTATGTGTCCCTTAAACTACAGTAACACTAATCATTGATATGGAGTCTTTGAGGTCAATAAAAACGTGTACACTCCCTTCTATAAATCTTACACCTTCTACCTACCTTTCACTACCTAACATCCACTCCTTTCACTCTCACAATACACCAAAAGAACCAGGAAGCATAATGTCCCAAGTTAAGAAACAAATCGAGGGAGAAGGGCGTCTAAGCATACTGCCTTCCATTTTGTCCTTGTATTAATTCAAACTCCACTACCATTCTACCACCCCTCACCCTCACTATACCCATTCCTACCTGCTCTCTTTCACGAAGGTACCTCAAGAAACCAAAGTTCTCTGTGGGGTTTTAGATTTCTTTTCGAATGAAAATGGGTCACGCTTATATAGAACGTATACTCGGTTGTAGCAAATGGGTTGTTCACCTTTGTGTTCATACGATCTCACACAAGTCTCCACCACCTTCAAAAGGTGTAGTAGTAAGTATCTACGAACACTCTCTCCTTTCATTCTCACGTACACCACTCATCATGCATCATCTTACTCGAACATATAAACACCAATATATAAGTCACTGTGTCCATATCATTTAGAATAAACCATGCACTCTGTTGAACTCCCCTTGTGGAATCTCAACAGTCACCTCACAACACTTGTATGTTCGCCATGCATGCTAATTAAATCTCAGGTGTGACTAAAACTCAAAGATACTAGGGTTTTATACTAAGAATTTCACTCATTAAAGACAACTCAAGTGACTAGTAAATCACTACTCAACCTAACTACATGACTATATGACTTCTTTATGCGACCTGTTAGAAACACAACCTTACTAGTACACGTTTAACACATCATACATGCATCATTCGAGTCACTTGCATCATACCTCAAAGCGCATAAATGTAACTGAAAACACTTGGAATAATCCTAAGTGTTTACTATAAAAAAAAATTTGCATTCTCAGTCGCCCTAAAAATGACCATGTTTCTTAAAATCCGACTTAACGACCATACCCTTTCTTTACACGACCTGTTAGCCCACACAATTAGCTACCATTTTCGTTTAAACATCACGTAAAAATAACTGAGATACGACCCTTCAAAACAGCTCAAGCAAATCGCACAACCCACTTTTGAAAATAACTAAAACTAGCAAAATAAGTTTATAACCCACTGAACTGATTTTACTAGCTATGAATAAGTTGACTTTTTGGCACCTTAATAAATGAAATATGATGATAAAAATGAAGCTCATGAATATACTCAACTCGCTCCAAAAACCCACGGATCAAAACTCGTTATCGGGCTTAGTTATGTAACTCGTAAAGGCCCATTTAGTGTAAAAATAAGCTACGTATCGAATAAGCTATTAAAATAAGCTTTAATAATCTTAAAAATAACTTATAAAAAGTTGCCACCTTCTTCTTTACCATTTTATCAATTTAGGACTAAAAATGTAACGCGAACTAACCGGAAGGACTAAAACTGCCAACTGTGAAAACTATGGACTGAAGCTGTTAAAACAGGTTATAAAGGACTTAAATTGACATACCTTTGGACTTCAAGCCTTATATGGACATATGGACAAATTTTGGACTATTATGGACTTTGGACTTAACCGAGGACTAACGACGTAACGCAACCACAGTTAGACTAAGAAGGATAAAATCTGAAAAGAACATGGACCTATTTAATTTCACTTGACATTCTTAGTTTATTTTCATTTTGCACCTTTCATTTTATATGCATTATTCATTCTAAGTTATGCATTATTTAAAAGTTTCGTTATTAGAAATATTAGCGACTTCACTTGCATATTATTTCAGCATATTTCGAGAAAGTAATATTTTGGATCGATTAAGATAAGGATCAAAATAATATTATAGATATATCATATTTTTAACTTGAGGCATTTTAAGCATATCACACACTCACATCACCGATCAAATCGTTATACGATTTATCCTTTCCACATTCGTTATTAGTAGTAAATTAGACCCTTAGACTTCGCTTATATTCAGGTCTAGTATTGAAGAAGTTTTCGTGATCGTTTACTTGGTCTTAAAATTTCGTCTTGTCAAATACGCTCCAGGTGAGTTCATGGCCCCTACTTTTACCGATTTTCTAACTATTTTTGGGGGAGATACATGCTTTAAATGTTTTAAGTTACTTATATAAAACTCTCATGATTTACTCAAAATCATCCACTATGCTTTACATGTTTGAATCATACTTGAAAGGAATACATGCTCATTATATGTGTAAATTGTTTGTTTAGCTTAAACACGGAACTTGGAAGATAACATTTTTAAGCTACTTGATGTGATATGACACTGAGACTCATTGTATACATTCATGTGACAAATGAATGTACTGCTACTTTAATATGATATTTCTACATTTCACTATAAATAATTGCCAAGACTAAAATTACGCATGATTCACCTATATTGCCTAAGTTTACTTTATTGCCATAAAGTCCCTTGATCATGAGCCATTAATCAATGCGGTGAGCGCGAATATAGTGAACAGCTTCGAAACCTGTTAGAGGCTGACGACCTATCCCACTAAATACTGTGACGGAATGCCTACATGGTTAGTCGTATTTAGTCGCGATGCACTATATTTGAGAAAAATAGGAATTGGCAAGTTACCTATTAACATGAGGGCCATAAAAACCCATCAGTAACCCTGGTGGGGCACCTCCGTTTTACGGTACTCTGTTAACGTTTTGCGTGTCATGAGGCTTAGGGCAATATAACTTTATGAATATATGAATGTTTCATATATATCCTAGGATACAGCTGTATTTAGTAGACCACCACTTTACACTGATAAATTTCAGATTCTAGATTATCATTCCCACTACGTGACATAATTGCGAATCCTGTACTTGAACTTTAACTGTTATCATATGTGACTTAAATGAGAACTTTACAAAAGACAACCCAAAATGCTTGGTATATCATTACATTTAAAAGCTGACTCAACATTCTATTTCGAGCGTATAACAACGTAGCTCAACTTCATTTATAATATGAAACTTATGATTTTGGAAATCATACATGATGCGCTTGTGGATTTTTATACAACACAACTTGTTAATTACTTAATGAAAAACTATTATTCATTTCAACAATCGCTATACACCTCTTAAATTTATTGAAAGAAAGTTCTTTTCGATTAAACTCCACGAACTCACCAACCATTGTGTTGACGTTTTAAGCATGTCTTTATCTCAGGTTCACAATGAGCACGGATGGCACGGAGAAGCACGGACTATTATGAAGGCTATAAATATCATTCGAAAATCTATTTAATAAACTTTGAAACCACTGGGGACCTTACTTTGTAAACTCTGATATTCGAATGATAAATCTTTTAAAACGACCAAATTGATGATCGTTTTCTACTATTCAACTGTTGTGCTATGAAGTAACACCCAAATTAAATTCCGCTGCACATCACGAAATTGGGGGTGTTAAAAAACGCCTTCCTTAAGGCCCGATTTGAGGTATTACTCGGCATCGAACCTACACACATAAGTTATTGAGTCGTGAAAATACAAGTAAAAAAATTTAGTTTTATCAATAAAAAACTTAAAATAAACATCACAATTTCTTACCTGCACAGTAGCCCGACGTAGTAAAATAGGGCCGGCGTGGTGGATCACCACCGGCATCCCCACCGTGTGATTGGGGAGCTACACACGCCATCTGTAAAATTACAAGTACAAGAACAGACAATTTCGTGGACCAATTAATACTAATACACACATTCATATAAATATACACATTTAAACATAACATAACATGCAATTTTATTCAAATAAAAGGAACACGTTTAAACATATAGTAATAATTTCATTAAAATTACAAATTAAGAACAATTGTCATCATCTGAATCATCGCTAGATAAAACTTCTTCAACAACAATCGTTGAGTTCACTTCATCATCATCAGACACGTCAACATCATCATCATCAAGGACATGAGCAACGACATCATCTTCATTATTAACAAAATCAGCATCTTCTTCAGCATCATTTGGTGGGGCGTCCACTTCTGTTGATTCATGATTTACACTCAAATTCGCAGACTCCAAACCAGGTAAACCAACAGACAATGCAACATCTGATGAACTGCTGCCATGTATAACATCTTGATCAGAATCTACCACATCCCGATCCCAGATCTTCCGATGATGAACATCTTCGACGACCTTCCAATGAGGTGGTCGTCTAGCAGGGTCTTCAAGGTAGAAGACTTGTGTTGCTTGTGTCGCAAGAATGTATTGATGATTTCTATAAGCATCCTTATCAGTCAAAATATGACGTATGCCACGTTCAATGTAAGAACGCCTAGAGTGTGCCGTAGGGTTATTATTAGGGTTACAGGTGTCGAACCATAAAACCCAGAACAACACAACCTTTCGGTCGCCCAAATAAGTGAGCTCCAGAATTTCCTCCAGTTGACCATAATACATTTCTCCATCAGGCCCGGGTGTTGAAACTCCACTGCATTGAGTGGTATGAAGTTTATCGCGCTCATGCACCAAAAACTTCACACCGTTAACTATGCAAGCGGGGTATGTAAATGCACGCGATGAAGGTCCACATGCCAAAGAGAATAACTCGGGATTGCTTCCTTTTATTTTATTTTTTCTTTTGGCGGGTTGTTTTAATTTTCGTGAAAATATTTTGGTGGTAAAATATGGCATGACATTGTCGTGCCATATTACTGCCTGTATTTTTTTTAATTCTTTTCCCTTTATCTTATATGTATAAAAATGATTTAAATTATTTAATTAATATTAAATAAATTAAAAATAATTTAAATTTGTTATAAATTATTTAAATAAATTAAAAATGATTTAAATTAATTATAAATGAATACATTAAAAATGATTTAAATTAGTTCATAATAGTCGAGATCACGGCTATCATTTGTTCCTCAGTCCAATCAACATCCATTTCATCAATATTTAAATCTAAAACGTCTTTAAATACAGGTTTAGAACCGTTATACATGAGATTTTAAACAAACGAATGAACCATTATACAAAAGATGAGCAACGACATCAACAACGCACATATGGTTAACTATGGGCCAAGTGTTAACCACAATGTCTCACGAGATGTTTAACGAACGGGACACGGGGTATACGCAATACACTAAAGGATAATAAAACTTATCCTTTCATATATATTATCCTTATCTTATCTTATCCCCTCCAATAAAATCTGTCTCCTTATCTTATCTTATCCCCTCCAATAAAATATGTATATATATATATATTGTTGGAGTATGCTCGTGTCATAATCACTAATTATATGGCTAGACATATGTGAGCCTATGGGGTCACACACTTATACACAGAGACACCATTTTATAGATTGTATTTATCGTATTTACAATATATAAATGACTACGTAACTAGAGATCAATAACGGGCCATTAAATACTAAGTTAGACTTAGTGTTTTTGGACTGGGCCAACAACGGGCAAGCCCATTGTGGGCCCTTAATGTGGCCGGCCATATGGGAGGTTCAAGAGGGAGTATGGGACTTGTTAAGGGGCCTTGATGTAAGATTGTAATTGATAAGATCAAAGGATTTGATCAAATCAATTACACATTGAATTATCATAATACCATAACAAACTATCCTCTCTCTCTACCCTCTCCATCCTCACGGCACAAACATAACACCCTTTAGGGTTTTGTGGTTTTGATCTCCTCTTGATATTATCTATTGTAGGTTATACCAAGATTCATTGTTGCGGGGTTTAGACTAGCATCGGGTGGTGATCAAGGACGTGTAGTGTGGATACACATAGAAGAGATCAACCTTATTGATCTCTTGGGGTTTCATATACAAGTCGACACATACATATTGTAGGTGACTCCCGGATCACGCTTCAAAGGTATATCTCACTTGTTTATGTGTTTATTATATTTGATTGATCATATGGCACTATGGATCCGTTGTGTGGTGATGTTTATCCGCTGCGTTTATATGTTTAATATGATTATTTATTTCATACATCACCTATAGTGGTATCACGAGCCATCATATGTTGTCATATGATCATCTTGTATGCGTAAAAAATGGCTAAAAACATTGTTTTTTAATGGATTTAAAAGTGTGATTTTAAAACAGCCCCTAGGGCTTGAATATTCTGAATATGTCGACTTTATTAAGGTCTTAAGATCTGGACTTTTTGATCCTATGGCCATTTGTTATGCATACGTTGTTTGTTTACTTGATCGGTACCCGTAAAATGGCCTAAAAACGTGTTTTTTGGAAGATTTTTAACCCGATTTCAAAACAGCCCATGAGGCTTATTTTTCTGTGGTAAAATGGTGTTAAGAAGGTCCTAACATCAGTGGGGTTTGAGTCTTTGGCCATTTGTCACGCGTACCATTCGGGGTTTTAATTCTTGTTAATTATTTCTTTGATTCGTTGGCTAACAATTTATTTCTTGCTATTTATTTTGTTATCCATGGAAAATACATGCATGTTTGTCCATGGAGTTAGCCAACACCATGTAATAATCTTTATTTGAATGTATTATTATGTGTTCATATGCAAAGCCGATGAAAACCTAGACCACTTGTGCGTTGTGATTGTGATTGTTGGTTGGTTTTTCTTGTTTTGGGGTTTGCCATTGTTTCGGCACTTTTGTAATGTATTTCAATTTTGGTTTTGCCAATGTTTGGGCATTTTACAGTAGATACAAAGTAGATTAGTTGTATTTTACTTTATATGTATTGTAAACAAAAGCTTGGAAGCAAAAGGCGAAAGATTGAAGAGTTGTAGACTGAAAGTTGCTGCTGGACACCTGTTGGGAAAACGTGCTTACCTGCTGATTGGTAAGGTATTTTTTTCTAAAATTTTTGGTGCAGGTCCACAAGACATAGGGCTACAACTTTGTCAACTGGGCCGAATCATGAGGAGGTGATCTTCCTGGGCTTTTGGGCCTTGCAAAACAGATAAACTGGGCTGACAGAAACTGGAGTTCATGTGCATAATGGGCCTTTTTACTTGCTCTTGATTGTCTTAGAGCAAGTGGGAGCCCTCCATGTGGTTGTGATATAAGTCCCTAGTTGACTCTTGGTTCTTGTGATGGCTCACAAGACCAAGCATAGGATTTTCATAGGTTGAGGCTTTGCATATTGTGGTTGTATGTTTGTTTGGTTGTTTTTTGTATGGTTGTGACTACATGAAAAACGAAAATTGTTTTCATAAAACTTAAAACAAAACATAAACCATTTTGAACTAAGTCTTATGATTTAGTTTAACTAAGTTTAAATATGATTTGAAACTTAAAAATCATTGTCTTCTATATAAACAACACTTAAACCGGTTGAGATTGTTTGTTTATTTATTTATTTGTATTGTCCAAACTAAATAATAATCCACTTAGGATATATATTAGTCTTGAAATGGACAACTTGATACACATAAATTAAAACAATGATTAGACTTAAGTTAAGAAGGTTTTTAACTTGTGCTACGAAGAATGAATGCATGCTTCTTTCGTACACATTTTTGATCCACATCAAAATATTTTACCCGTCAAAATTTAAGTCGTGCCGTCCAATTTTGAGGACACTTGCAATTACTTTTTGCCTATGCGTGGGACCTAGGTTGAATTGTAACCCAAGGTGACTATTCTCTATGCGTGAGACCTAGATATATTATCACACGTTTTCAAATTGGATGACTTAATCGAGTTAAGCGGTTAGACCTTGACCCGAGGCAAAGATGGGACAAAACATGCCTACATGACACTAGTTGTTTGACACTAGATGCCATGAGTCCCATAAGGATCTAAGAGTTGTACATGTAATACAATTGGTGATCGTCGCCTACCAATTGAATCTACTATTGCTAGCAGATCAACTGATGTGATAGTAGAAGCACAATGTGGATCTTAGCCTTTTCGTAAATTAATTGTTTAATATTATAAACATGGGGTAGTTAATTTATAAAAGGATAATTATCGAAAATACTAAAATTGAACTTTGTAAATTCAATTAATGAATTAATGCAACACAACCGTAAACAAAAGTTTGTTCTTTTCTTGTTAAAAGTACGAACTGAGTCACTCTTTCCTTGTAAGAAAGAGACTTGTTCCTATCCTTTTTCTTTATGAGGAAAAGCCATAATAGGAATATTTGAATTTTCCTAATTCTAATAAAACTCAAACAACACCTACTCTAGAAATCGTGATGTCTTGTAAAAGTCAAAACGGTTAAGTATGGTTACACATCTTATTCCTTCAACGTTGTTTTATAACCCTAGTTTCGGTTTTGAAACATTGTAGAAATATAAGATATTTGGATAACTAAAGAACACGTTTTCTATAGCTACCAAACTAAAATGAGTTTAAATAATTAGAAGACGGAAATATCAATAAACCGCAAAGTGGTAAAGGCAATTACTAGCATGATTACCTAGCAGTTTGTCTTAACCCAATAAGTCTACTAAGGTCCTACATACCCTTGTGGTAAAGTAGACCAATTATGGAGGAAATGCATGATTCATTATTCAAACGATAAAGTTCTACATATCTATATTTTGATTTTTGACTAAAAATCATATGTTATCTTATACATTGTCATATTGCTCATACAAACAAACGAGCGTAGTGTTGTTTGCATGCTCTCACGATGTTGTGCCATGCACAAGTGGGAGAAATCTTAATTGTGTGCAAGGTACAACATATAACAATATGACTAATAGTTTTTCTTGACTGCAAGGTAAGAAACTAAAATTCTACTAGGACTTCTACACATAAAATGTATGTTGCCCTAATTAGAACAAATATCAAGATATCATGAAAAGCTACTTCAACATATTCACTGAATTGTTTAGTAAATATGATTATGTTTTCTTGTAAACTCATAATCATGAAGTACAAAATTAACTTGAATATACTATTGAGGCCAAGAGTCGGCACTCGTAATTACTTTAGTTGAATATGTTTAGGTCTCTTGTAAAGACACAAACATCAATTCCGTTAATTCTTGAAAGACTTATAACGTAAAGTAAGACGTTGATTTGTTATGTCTTCTTGTTAGGACATGTACACTTACGACGTATAATATTAAATGTTTATGTTTTCTAGTCAAAACATACACATGAAGTAAAGTATGCAATAGGCTAAAATTACTATTGATACCATCTGGTTTGACTTGGTTGGTAGATATGTAAGCCCAAAAGTATAAGTTCATCTAATGAGTTGTGTGATAGTCTCACAACATCAGTCCTCATGGAATACCACAACTTTATGGTATGTCCATCATGGAAAATCAAACACTATTGATATTGTTTGATCTTTGATAACTTAAACTGTTTTACCTCCAAAGCTATCAAGGTTAGAAATTGGATGTGCCATGTGTACACTCAATATGATTCCAACCCAGAAGGAATTTAAGACACCATTGTATTATGGCATGGGATGAATCTCATTATGTCTTAATTGAAGTTCTGAATTTGTTAACTACTTAAGAGTAAGTAATTAACAAACTAGAGTCAAGAACTAACGGTGTATTTTGGATGTCCCACTTGAAAACAATTTATTGTTACTCAAGATGCTTAGTATCTAGAGATTAGTCTCTACATACAAAAGCAAGTGGGAGTACCTTTAGACCTTGAAGTTGTTCAAGAACTAAATACACAACCTTCTGAGTACACTTGCTAATGTCATACTAAGGTTGAACATGGATATGTTAAACCATAGATTGATATCTCTCATTCATAAATCCACAAGGATACCTCTTGCACCTGAATGATATAGTTTTTATATCAATGCTGAGGGACATAAGTTAGAGGATCATGGTGAACCTGCTAACTACTGAGATGCATTATCAGATATTGTATCTGATGAGTAGCTCAAAACTATGAATGTTAAGATGCAGTCCTTGAAAGACAATCACTCGTGGAGTTTGATTGATCTCTTACTAATCAGTTAGACTGTGAGGTTAAGAATGAGTTTCTTGATGAGAAGACTCAAAAAGACAAACTTGTACACACATTTAATGCACGTGTAGTAAATGGAGTTTACTCGTACTCAATAAATTGACTATGATTAAATCTTCCTAGCTACAAACATTAAATGTATAAAGACGATTAATTGTCATACCTGATTTCATGTATATGAAATATGACAATAGGATATCAAAACACTTTTCTTGTTGATTACCTTTGCGAGGACGATGAGTAATCAAAAGGGTTTATGAATCCATGTAATCTTTATTAAGTATACAAGATAAAAGAATCCATGTGTGGATTAGATCATGCATCTGGGAGCAGAGATCTTGTGTTAATCATAAAATCATTAACTTGATTTTGATTAATAAGATTACTCCTAAGTACACTGAGAGCAAGTTGGAGCATTTTATTTATTTTCTTAAATCTCATATGTCATTGACATATTAGAAACAATATTCCACCTAAGCTAGACTTTAATCCTTAGCTTGGAATAAAGTTTCTCTTGAGGGATTTATAAAATAAAACATATAACCTTGTTATATATATGTTTATTAGAATAAACATAAGCGGTTATTAAGTCTAAACACAATATGACACGTTATTGAGGGGAGTCTCAATGATCAATCTTACTTGATGAGATTGAACACATGATTGAAAATCTTAAGTTTGACTGAAGGATTTATCATGTAAGTCATATTAAGTATTGGACTATATATTTATCATTTGCATGAATGCAAGATGAGTTGATAACAACCAATATCTAAGTGAAAGTCGTTAGATAATTGTTAAACGAACATTATATTGGACCTACATAGGACCAAAGATATGTTTAAACGTTTACGGATAATTGAGGAGCTCTGTTTTGTTTGCATACGCTGATGCTTATTTAACTGAGATAATACTCAACCCTAGTCATGGTGGGATGTCATCATGAATGATGACATTGCTGACTAGATGTGCTCGACTGAGAGCATTAATGCGTTATACATTAAAAGAATAAGAATACTTTATAGTTTGAGAAACTATTCAGATGACTATCTAAAGTAGGTGTTTTGCTGGCTTCAAACACCCTATGGAATGTATTGTTGCGATACTCGTCTTGTACTTGAATGTGCACATACAAAGGACAATCATCATTCAAACCTTTCATGAGTTTTGAAACAAGTATTCTCAAAGTTTACTCAGATGACTACTTGTTGTCTTGTACAACATGATTCGATCATGGTGGGAACATCGGATCCCGACCTATGAGTAGTCTTATGCATATCTGTTTTTTAGTATTTGGATAATGGAACTGTAAGCAGTCGTATTATACAATGAATTGATATACCGGGTATGATCGTCTTCATTTATACTACTGTGTTCTATATTTGCATGTTTAATCCATGAATAATTTATTTATTCTAAAATTATCCATTGTCGGTTGACGATACGGGAGTATCATCAAATTAAGACAAATGTGAGCGTGTTGGTGATTTATTTGCCACACTCACATGTTGTTCATTGGGATGAACATTGGATTGACCCAACCTACGAGTATTCACTACATGGATCGTCGTCAATAGTGAATCTCGCAAGAGGTTATGTCTCTTATCCTCATACTTGAGATGCAAGCAGGTCTTGCACGTGTGGAATTTCATTCCTTGATATGGTTAAACGCTATCCTGAATAAGGTAGTTATAAAAGCCATTATCAGGAGTGATATGAAGCATGTGAATGACACGTGTAGTCAAAATGGGATTTGTTCCTCCACTTGTTTTGGAGTTAGATACTATTGGGCCCCTCGATGAATTGAACAGATGTTTGTATGGCCGTACCCAAATGAGATTAAGATGAATCTTAATTCACTTGGTAATCTTGTTCAATGTCCATATCGAGAAACATAATAGTTGAACTATTAGAATGACTTTTGATCCATGTCTAATATTCAACACGGTATCTGTAACAAAAGGATAGATGACATATAAACCATCTGAAATGAGAAGTTTAAGAAACTACCCTCACATATTTCTAGGGGCTTTGGCGTGTTGCTAGACGCTAACCATTGCTTGTATAATTACTTGATTATTATGACGTCGCAAGTGGGAGCTGTTGGAGTATGCTCGTGTCATAATCACTAATTATATGGCTAGACATATGTGAGCCTATGGGGTCACACACTTATACACAGAGACACCATTTTATAGATTGTATTTATCGTATTTACAATATATAAATGACTACGTAACTAGAGATCAATAACGGGCCATTAAATACTAAGTTAGACTTAGTGTTTTTGGACTGGGCCAACAACGGGCAAGCCCATTGTGGGCCCTTAATGTGGCCGGCCATATGGGAGGTTCAAGAGGGAGTATGGGACTTGTTAAGGGGCCTTGATGTAAGATTGTAATTGATAAGATCAAAGGATTTGATCAAATCAATTACACATTGAATTATCATAATACCATAACAAACTCTCCTCTCTCTCTACCCTCTCCATCCTCACGGCACAAACATAACACCCTTTAGGGTTTTGTGGTTTTGATCTCCTCTTGATATTATCTATTGTAGGTTATACCAAGATTCATTGTTGCGGGGTTTAGACTAGCATCGGGTGGTGATCAAGGACGTGTAGTGTGGATACACATAGAAGAGATCAACCTTATTGATCTCTTGGGGTTTCATATACAAGTCGACACATACATATTGTAGGTGACTCCCGGATCACGCTTCAAAGGTATATCTCACTTGTTTATGTGTTTATTATATTTGATTGATCATATGGCACTATGGATCCGTTGTGTGGTGATGTTTATCCGCTGCGTTTATATGTTTAATATGATTATTTATTTCATACATCACCTATATATATATTCCCTCCACCACAACCAATGGCCATTAACAGCAACTCATTAATTCCCACAAATAACCAAATCACTAATTCCCACAAAACACATATAACAATGGATGGTTACACGCCGGAAGAGGAGTGGTCAAAGGTTTTATCGTCGATGCTCCTCTTTAATGAAGTTCTTAATGAATATGGCTACGAAACTTATGATGAATATGGTTCTTATAAGAACTGTGCACCGTGGATGAGAGACTGGATTCTGGAATGGCTGAGGCAAAAGCCGTACTAAAGAGAGTATTTGGAGGCTATTGTTGATGATGAAGCTGAAAGCACGTTGGACACCAAACTTGATGATCTGGGAAATAGGGTAACAAATCTCGAAGATACGTTTGAACATATCAAGCAAAGGAAAGCAAGGAAGGGAAAAGATGGTGCAAGTTCTAGCAAAGCGGGAAGTAGCAGCAAAAAAAAAAAATGAATGGGCGATGTTTGTTATGGTATATGTCGTGTGTTGTTTCGTTTGAGTTGTTTCGTTTGCTTGTCGAGTTGTTTCGTTTGTTCTGTTTCGTTTGCTTGTCAAGTTGTTTCGTTTGCATGTTTTAAATAAAATGTTTGCCTTCGTGTTTGTTAATTGTGATATTGTTCCTTCAAATAAGCTCATAAACCCAAACACCCTTTTGGTGCAGAAATAAGCAATCCCAAACACCCCTGTTTGGACAGCATAAACCAAACGGCCCTTGTGGGCTGCTGTTAACCAAACAGCATAAACCAAAAGGAGCGTTGAAAAGTGTTCAGTGCATAAACCAAACGGCCCTGTTTGGACAACAACATTTTATTAAACAAACAACAACAACAACAACAACAACAACAACATTACATATGAAGATTGTCCATGTCACCTAACAGCTCACGGAGTATTGCAGCCGACTGACATGCGTGGTCAGGGTCGTCGTGATTCGTTGCCATTTCAAGTCTTGCCTCCAGCATCCTTACTCTTGTCTCTAGCACCTGCTTTTGTGCCTCCAGCATGTTTATCCTAAGATCTTTTTCATTACAGTTTGAGCACCCTGTTGGTGCAGATCCAGAACCGTGAGATGTTGAAGCAGAAGAGGTTACTCGTAACTGCTCATCAAAATCACTCTTCCACATAAAATAACCACATCCATGATTTTTTTCTCTTGGCTGTCACATAAATAATGTAATTATATGATTGTTTGTATATTTACATAAATAAGAAATGTATAATTGTTCACCTTCGAAAGAGGACATGCATAATATTCCCATCCAAATGTATCTGTTTGATGTGATGTTCTTTTTTTTATATTTCTTGCTCCACAATTACACATAAAAGGATTATATCGCTGCATCTCAGGTTTTGAAGATAAGAGGTTTAGTGTTATCAGGTGGTGATGGGGGATGAAGGAGGTGATGTTGTTGCTGTTGTGAGATAGAGGGAGAGAATATAAGGTGGTGATGGGGGATGAAGGAGGTGATGTTGTTGCTGTTGTGAGATAGAGGGAGAGAATATAAGGTGGTGATGGGGGATGAAGGAGGTGATGTTGTTGCTGTTGTGAGAGAGAGGGAGAGAATATAAGGTGGTGATGGGGATACGGTTTTTGGATTTTATGTAGATTTTGGATATTAAAGAGGATAAGGTATATCATTTATTGTACAACCGTATCATCTTGGCTCATTCGTTAAACATCTCGTGTACAACCGTATCATCTCGGCTCATTCGTTAAACATCTCGTGTACAACCATATCATCTCATGTTTTGGTGGGAAGTTTGATATCAATGATCAACAACAAAGTTCCAGCTTATCTTGTTCTAGTTTGAAAGATGCAGTTCCTAACTATGGGCCAAGTGTTATACACGAGATGTTTAACGAATAAGCCGAGATGACTATAGAGCTCTATACAATGCTAACGACATCAACAACGCACATCAGATGCAATTCCTAACTATGGGCCAAGTGTTAACCACAATGTCTCACCAGGCGTAAAGCAGTTTATTAACTCGCTTGTTTCGTTTGAGTCTGTATGAAATGAGCCGAGATGTTTAACGAATGAGCCGAGATGATATGGTTATACACGAGATGTTTAACGAATAAGCCGAGATGACTATAGAGCTCTATACAATGCTAATGGTCTATACAAAGTAATCTATGGTCTAAATCTCATCCACCCTTGAATTGTTATGGCATAGTACACATTCATAAGAAGGTGAGGGCCTCATACTTATCTCAATGTTGAAAGCAACCCCAGAACCAATCACATGGACTTTGAATGTATTTGTCGACTACAACTTTCAAGAAATTGTAGCAGGTAATACTCTCTCGTCCTAAAATTATTATCCCCTTTTTACTTTTTCGGTATTTACTTTTCAACTTTAACCTTAAGTATATATTAAATAAAAGTACTTAAATTAAATATATCTTTTTTTTTTATAAAAGTATTTAATTTTAAATCAAAGTATTTAATTTTAAATATAATATTTTTAATTTTAATTATATATTAAAAAAGTTTTAATATTTATTTTAAAATAAAAACTAATTTAAAAAGTTTTTAAATAAAAAAAATAGACGCGGTTTGGGTCGACATTGTTGACCCACTCTACTTCTTAAAAATCTTTTAATATTTCTTTTAAAATAAAAGTTATTTAAAAAGTTTTTAAATAAAAAAAAATACTTGCAGTTTGGGTCGACATTGTCGACCCATTCTGCTTTTTAAAATGTTTTAATATTTATTTTAAAATAAAAACTAATTTAAAAAGTTTTTAAATAAAAAAAAAATAGACGCGAATGTCGACCCACTCTGCTTCTTAAAAATCTTTTAATATTTCTTTTAAGATAAAAAGTTATTTAAAAAGTTTTTGAATTAAAAAAAAATACTCGCAGTTTGGGTCGACATTGTCGACCCACTCTGCTTTTTAAAATGTTTTAATATTTTTTTTAAAATAAAAACTAATTTAAAAAGTTTTTAAATTAAAAAAAAATAAACATGCTTTGGGTCGACATTGTCGACCCATTTTGCTCAATGCTTTGACTGACTTTTTGGTTGAAAGTGGAGTGGGCCATGGTCAATATTTGGGTCGACAAAACATAAGCTTTTGGTGTACACACATATGTGAAGTCCACGAGTTCGCTTGCTGCCATTTTGCTTACATATTTTGAGCCTTATTATTTGTTTCTACTACCACCATATTCATTGTGTTGTTATCATTCGCTGATGATCGACAACACGGGTCTGCATTAATCCTGGGGTTGTTACGTATGAGGCTCGCAGCGAATCGAGCACGTAAACACCTTTTAAGGACAGGAAACCTCTTTCCATACAAGACTCTTAATATTTACTACTTGTGTCTTATAGAAAAGGCAAGAAGCTGAATGGAAGTTTCGGTGTTGTTTTATCGAAACTGTTACTATATGGGTGGTTGCTACAAGTCTTCTAATCTGGATCTTTCACGAGATGGGTGTTTTGGCTTTATCTCGACTCCACGGATTTTGTCCTCATTTAATGTAAGCTCTTTATCATTTCATAATACAGGTCTCTGAGTATCACTTGTATCATGTTTATTTGACACAAGTAGGTGTCGATCGACAAATACTCTTAAACAACATGATCTAGATAGATTTGAATTTATTTTCTAACAATCTTAAAAGGTGTTTAACGTTCTGAAAGACTTGTTTGTTTAAGAGTTTATAAAAGGGGTACGAGATCGATTTTGGGCCATGATTGTTATGAAGCTTATTTACTGTATTACAATGAAATATGTTTTCCTTTGGAAATAAGATGAAACAATCAAGAATTCAAACTTGATAAATATATAGGCTGATTGATTCATTTGACTTTTAATTGGTTTTAAGACACACGTGTGATATTTGAGATACGCTCTTGGTGTTTATATTTATTAACACTAAAAGTCATGATTAAAGTTGTTTCGAAAATCTTTAAACCATTTTAATATATTTTTGCATGTTGGCTTATATATTAAAGATGAAATCATGATCATAGTTCAAATGGCTAAGGAGAGATCATGTATAAGTTTTGGGTGATTTGTTGTTTATGAGCATACATTTAAGAAGGAATGTATCGCCATTGAGATATCAGATGATGTGTACCCTTTGTTCTCTCAAAGAAGTAGTTGTAATTAGTTTTGAATTGAAGTTGACAATGTGAGTTTTTTTTAAAGTCTGTTTTGATTAAGAAGTTGTATGTTTTATTTGTTTATTACTACATGGGTTATACAATGAACAAGTAAAACATAAATTGGTTTCAAAACTATCATTTCGACAATGCTAATACTTTACAATATATGAAGTTTGGGAAAAAAATTTGTGTTGCTGCTAAAACGAGAGAATCTGATATGTGAATTTTGGCAACTTTAGAGTACCACGTTGGTAAGTGATTGAACCAAATGCGACTAGTTATATGTGAACTCTAAATGACATAAATGTAATGTTGATATTTATGGTGGGGGTTTAAGAGGCGAGTTATACCCTTATGCTTAACCTATTGAATGAGTTTTGTGTATAGTGTTTCATGTGTATGTGATTGATATAGCAAGGGTGACCTGGCAAGCAACATGAAGTTGAAACCGTCGCCCTATGTCCCTTATTTAGGATGGAATTGTGATCATAACTGATCACTATGATCATGATTCTTTCCCTTTCGTCCCTCTAATAGTGTAATCGAGATCCTAATAGACTATATTGAGAATTATCAATACACATGAATAAGAAAATTCACAAGTTGGTGGATCGTTAAACTCATACATAATACGTTGATTCTTGAATGTGCAAGAAACAAGTGTGTATTTATACTTCAATACGGAAGTTGTGTTATTCGCCTAGTCGTGGCAATAGAGGAGGTTAAGTGGAATAGAGACTTAATACCTCAATATTTTGTTGTTTATGAATATCTAGATATAACTGAAAATGGCCATTAATGACACGTTCGTCAAGTGAACTAGAAACTTGACTGTGACACCACTAAGACTGTGACGAGAGACTTAGTGAGTGTTTGTGATGAGATCGATAAGCATTATAGTAACTTATCAAAATTTCTCCTTTAAGCCTCTGACGAGAGACTTATTGAGAGATGATAGAGGCATGGGTCTGAAACCATATGTGAATCGGTTAGTGATGGAAACCCAACTTGAATGTAGTGCTCCTACCTCTCGAGTTTAATGGGTAATAACGAAGTTACTAATTGATAGAAGGTGCTATCGATCAATTGACCCATGTACATCGAAGATAGCATGGCGTTGCCGAATTAGGATGAGATATTCTCTTAACAAAGCTAGTGAGGCGTCTTAGCAATGAAGACGTTAGAGTAGCTTTGCCTATATAACCTAGAGGTGGTGCCGCCTTGAATGGAGAGTTGTGGTTTCTCTCTTAGAGGGTTATGAAACAGGATTTAAGCGCATGGCCATATTCGCGCTCAGTTTGAGAATGAGATGGTTACAATGGGAAGTGTGTAGAAGTATGTCAGGTGAGGTCATTAAGGTTCGGTGGTTTAATTCCCTAGGACACCATTGAATCGATCTTACTTTGCATACTTCGAGTAAACGGGGTTTAATCATAATGATACCTTTGTGACACAACCTATTAGAGTAGTAGAAAACTTTCCAACCTGGTGGGGGATTGTTGGGTATTATAGTGAAGGTTGGCAAGTTTTACTTGTTTCACTAAAGCAAAATAAACAAGTGGTTGATGTAGCAACCCACTGTACAACAAGTACGACGCATGGTGCATGCATGTTGTCAAAGTAGCGACTATATATGTGGACGTGTGTGGTGAGTATGGCATAGTCTAACAAGAATAATAGATTGTGGGTGTACATGTAAAGAAGCTGCTAGTATAAGAGTATAGAGCATGAGTGTTGGTTTATCAAAAGGAAGTGGGTTTGACATGGTATGCAACAATCAGTTGAAACCGTCATTCCCATACTCCCCTTTTGTAGGCACAACATTTAAGCTTTAGTTTATGCTATAAAAAAGGACTTTAGTAGACTATTTCTATACAGAAGAAAATACACCAAAAAGACACATATGAGAAGTCCACGAGTTCGCTTGCTGCCATTTTGCTTACATATTTTGAGCCTTATTATTTGTTTCTACTACCACCATATTCATTGTGTTGTTATCATTCGCTGATGATCGACAACACGGGTCTGCATTAATCCTGGGGTCGTTACGTATGAGGCTCGCAGCGAATCGAGCACGTAAACACCTTTTAAGGACAAGAAAGCTCTTTTCGTGCAAGACTCTTAATATTTTCTGCTTGTGTCTTATAGAAAAGACAAGAAGCTGAATTGAAGTTTCGGTGTTGTTTTATCGAAACTGTTACTATATGGGTGGTTGCTACAAGTCTTCTAATCTGGATCTTTCACGAGATGGGTGTTTTGGTTTTATCTCGACTCCATGGATTTTGTCCTCATTTAATGTAAGCTCTTTATCATTTCATAATACAGGTTTCTGAGTATCACTTGTATCATGTTTATTTGACACAAGTAGGTGTCGATCGACAAATACTCTGAAACAACATGATCTAGATAGATTTGAATTTATTTTGTAACTGAAACTTCGTAGAATATAAAGATATGAGTAGCTAAACCATATAAGCAAACAACCCCCTTCCTTGGTTAGCTTGTTGAAATATCCTTATGGATAATGGCACACATCTGGCATGAATGGCTTTAGAAACGTATATCTATGTGCTACGTTAGGTGAACATAACTACATAACATAAGAAAATTTTCAAGATGGTGTGTACTACAAAAAATAGGAACCCGGTGGTAGTCTAAAGATCTTCAATATAGTTTAAATTTCTATTCAGTACATAAATGGAGGTAGGATACATAAGATCCTAGACAATGAAACTACAATGGTTTACAGCTTCACCATCGGGTGCGGTAAGCTAGTGTCACTTTATCCTTGACTTTTGATCGACGTAAGTGATGTTTTACACTATTAAAAAGAACATCAACATATAAACTTGTAATACATTCATCACTCAAACAATTTAGAAGGATTGATGGCCAGGAAACAATCGACCTGCAGCTGTGATGCTATCTGCAAGTGGAAAAGAAAAAGGGTAGATTTAGCAAGGTATATGAAAATAGCAAAATGGAACCAACCTATATAAAGAACATAACAAATCAATTTCATCAATACTTTGTTTCACTAATTAATAGGTATATGTTAATATGGTGAAGAACACACAACAACAATGGTTACACCCAGCTAACCACCCCCTTGGTGTATTATTTTCTTATTAATAGCTATAGCAGATAAGTCCCCAAAATAAGGTGCTTACCAATTACAATGACAAAGATTAAACCCCTTCAGAAAGGCTCTAATCAATCCTCACTACAAATCACTCACACTCAACAATTGATCAAAACAGATTGATCAAAGATACAAAACCAGACTGACTATTAGATATCAAAGACTAATACAAGAACAAGTGAGAGAGTATTGTGACTGCGTAAAACTTGAGAGAGAGAGAATAATGAAACCCTAGCTCAGTTATGAGCTTATATAGGGCATATTTACACTTAAGCCCTCCATAATCGATAAACTTGTCAATGAGCTTCCAAACATAACTCACAGCTATAATGACTTATGAAGAATGCCAAGACTGGTCCCTCTAAATACTGAGAAGCTTGCTTAACTATATAGACTCTTCAACACCCCTCCTCAAGCTGATCGGCCACAAACCACTAGCTACCTGCACTTTCTTCTTTAACTGAAACATCTTTCTCAGTGCATTTCACACCTGCAAACATATCATGCATACCAAGCTTTTTGCAAAACAAATTATGTTGCCTTTGACCAAGGCACTTAGTAAAAATGTCAGCAATTTGCACATCAGTATGAATTTTAATAGTTTTAATCACACCTGCAGCAACTTTTTCCCTAACCAAATGCACATCTAACTCAAAATGCTTAGTTCTTTCATGAAACACAGGGTTAGCTGCAATCTGAATTGCAGCACTGTTATCACAAAAAATATCAACAGGTAACAAAATTTTCAGCCCAAGATTATGCAGCAAATTACTTAACCAAATAACTTCACAAGTAGTAGAAGCTAAGCTTCTATACTCAGCCTCAGTAGAACTTTTAGACAGAGTAGCTTATTTTTTACTTTTCCAAGACACAAGTGAGTTACCCAGAAAAACATAGAACCCAGTAACTGACTTTCTAGTCTTAGGGCATTTAGCCCAGTCTGCATCAGAATAAGCCTTAAGTTTCAGACTAGACTCCTTATCAAACTGTAAACCAGATCCTGGAGACCCTTTCAAATATTTCAATACTCTCAAAGCAGTATTTAAATGTAATTGTAAAGGACAATGCATATGTTGACTTAAACAATGAACAACATAACTAATATCAGGCCTAGTATTGGTCAAATAAATCAACTTTCCAACAAGTTTCTGATAATTAGAAATGTTATTCAAGACTTTATCATTATTAGTTTCAACACAGCTCAATATAGTATTCTCAGGCAATGGAGTATCAACAGGTTTAGCAGCTAACAAGCCATATTCATGCAACAACTCTAAACAATATTTTCTTTGAGACATACACAACCCTTTATCATTTCTCAATATCTCAATGCCAAGAAAGTATTTTAACTCTCCTAAATCCTTAATCATGAATTTAGAACTTAGAAATTTTTTAAAACTACTTATCTCAGCTTCATCATTTCCAGTAATAACAATGTCATCAACATAAACAAGCAACGCAACAAACACATAATCTTTTTGTTTGACATATAAGGAATAATCAAACTTACTCTGGACAAAGCCATGCTCAACCAATGCAGTGGAAAGCTTAGCATTCCACTGTCTTGGGGCTTGCTTTAGACCATATAGAGATTTATTAAGTTTGCAAACCTTAGAATCATCACCACCATTGAATCCTTTTGGCAAATACATATAAACATCTTCATCAAGATCTCCATATAAAAAAGCATTATTCACATCTAATTGATATAAAGGCCAATCCATATTAACCGCAATACTAATCAAACATCTGACAGTAACCATTTTAACAACTGGACTAAAAGTTTCATCATAATCAAATCCTTCTCTTTGATTGAAACCCTTAGCAACTAATCTAGCCTTATATATATCAACTTCACCAGTAGATTTATACTTAATCTTCCAAATCCACTTATAACCTATAGCATGTCTACCAACAGGCAATTCACATTCAGTCCAAGTATTATTTCTATTTAGAGCTTCAATCTCATTATTCATAGCATCAGACCAATTTGGATCACTAACAGCTTCCTCATAACTAGTTGGTTCAACAGATTTATTTAAAGTAGTAGCAAAACACTTATTGTTCCTACTAAGACCATCATAACACACATATTTTTCAACACCATATCTAACTTTAGACTGCATAACATAATCATTAAATCTAACAGGAATTCTAGACTCTCTATTAGACCTTCTTACACCAGGTGTCTGCACATCTTCATAAGAATTACCAGACTGACTTGACACAGGACTCACATTATTTGGATCAGAATTGCCCTCAGACCAGTTTTGGTCACCAAAATGGGTTGCAGATTGCCCCACATCTCGATGCATAAATGCAGTATCTGTTGCATCATCTAATGCATCATAAGAAGGTGGCAAACTACCATCCTCAACTAGTGAATCTTCCCCATCATCATTGGGACTTTGAGGGACATCAAAAAACTTCAAGTGATCTGCTTCACTTGCATTTTCTGCATCAGCAGTATCACAAGTTTTTATTCTCAAAGGAAAAACATTTTCAAAAAATCTCACATCTCTTGCATAAAAACATTTCTAGTATCCAAACTCAAAAGTTTATAAGCTTTTTTACTAGCAGAATACCCAATTAGAATACATTTTTCAGATCTATAAGACAATTTATCATGATTATTCAAAATAGTAGCATAACATAGACAACCAAATGACCTCAAATGGGAAAGATTAGGTTTCACTTTATATATCAACTCATAGGGACATTTACCATTTAACACAGAAGATGGCAGCCTGTTTATAAGATATACATCAGTTAGAATGCAATCAGACCAAAAACTTAGAGGAATCCCCCCCTGAAACATAAGACTCCTAGCAACATTAAGTATGTGTCTATGTTTCCTTTCAGCAATCCCATTCTGCTGAGGTGTATGGACACATGAAGTTTGATGTATTATACCAAGATTTGAAAACAACTGATTCATTTTTTTATTTACAAATTCTATACCATTATCAGATCTTACAACCTTAACATTCACATCAAATTGATTAGAAATTAGATGAATAAAAAAGCCGAATACATCAAAAACTTCATCCTTAGTTTTAACTAAATATGCCCACACAGCCCTAGAGTAATCATCAACAACAATCAAAAAATATTTAAAACCTTCTCTGCTAGCAACTCTGTAAGGGCCCCACAAGTCTAAGTGAACAAGTTCACTTAATTTCTCAAACTTATGACTAGACAAAGGAAAGGGTTCCCTTGTCTGTTTGGCCGTATGACTGATTTCACAAACAGATACAGATGAATTCTTGAAAATACCAAGATTAGATTGAAGAACAGACAAGACTGGATCAGCAGGGTGACCCAACCTATTATGCCAAACTAACTTAGAAACATTATAAGACATAACCACATTGCACTTACCCAAAGAACTACTAGACTTCATATCAAATAGATAAAGTCCATCAGACTGGCTACCAGTACCCAAAACATTCTCCGTTTTCAAATCCTGAATATAATATTTATCTTCATCAAATCCAACAAACAATTTACTATCTCTAATAAGTTTATTTACAGATAATAAACTCACACAGTAACCAGGTTCAACAAAAACACCATAAAGAGTAACATTATCAGTTAATTTTAAATTCCCAACATGACTTATAGTAGCAACAATACCATTAAGATGACCAACAGTAATCCTAAGACTAGTAATGTCAACTACATTAAACATACCAACTGTGGAAACAGTCAAGTGCTGATTAGCACCTGAATCAATAATCCAACCCAAAGAAATAGTTTGCACAGCTATACTAGAATTAGCAAAGAAATACCTAGTAAAATTAAGATTAAAACAGACATTTCCATTAAAGAATGAAGCCCTACCTGCCATATTAGCATGTATGCTTCCAGAAGAAGAATCACTAATCAAAGACAATAGTTTCTTCATCTGTTCAGAAGTAAAACCAGAAGAAGTACTAGCAGAAGAATTAGAAGCTTGTTTTTCAGTTTGTTTAACTTCTATATTAGCATTATAATTTTGTTTAAAACCATTCTGCCTATTATTACTGTTGTTTTTAACAAATCCTGGAGGAAAACCAATGATTTCATAACATCTTTCAATAGTGTTCCAATCTTTCCACAATTTTTACAATTAAGATTAGGATTAGGACCTCTGTTAGCAGTATTAGTACTTATAGTGTTATTATTATTGCTATTAAACACTCTTTTGTTATTATTAAAAGATCTAGCAGCAAAAGAAGTGGCATTCATTTTAGACTTAACAGCACTAGAAGACTCAGGAATTCCTCTATGGGATTCCTCTCTAGAAACAGTGGCATTGTAACACCCCAACCCAATAAGGGTAGAAGTATTACGTTATGGTGACATATTGATAACGCCTAAATCTAACATGTTTTTGATAGCGTTATTGGTAGTTTTATATATGTTTTGTGGTTATATTTATATGCTTTTGTTACTAAATCGTACCAAAGTGTGTTTGCAAAGCATTTGTAGCCAAAGACAGGAAAATGGATGGAAAAGATGAAAAAAAATGAAGAAAAAGGAAGTATTTGAGATTTCATGTGAATCTTGTGTCAAGTTCCGCTTCGTAAGATACTTCAAGGAGTTAAAGTCCAAGTAGTCAAGTTCATAAGCTTTAGGATAAAGAGAAGGACCGAAGAATCAAGAGCTACGTCCGAGAAACAAGTCATACGCAAAAGATCAAGAAAAAGGTTCAGCAGTCATCACCATCCGATCGGTCGCCGCCCGCAACCGATCCGGATGGAGTGAAAATGGATTTACCGAGAAGACCAACCGATCGGTAGACCATTCCATCCGATCGGTTGGAAGTCGCTGTTTTACCCAAGACTTCTTTATTAAGGATTGTGACTTTATAACTCCGGTTCTAGGCCCTTCTTGTCATTATTCTAACCATTCAATACTACTTGGAGGGCAAGAGAAGCATTTATGCACTTAGACCCTTGGTTGGAGCAATTTATGGAACCATTAGTTGAGTATTTATATACCAATCAATTTAGAGAGATAGAGAGATGCTAAACAAGTGCTAAGAGGGAACCATTCACAGAAAAACTCAAGAAATTCGTCCATAAGTCCAGGAGAAGGGAGAAAGTCGAATTTCCCATTTTCGTTGCTTGTGGAATCATTGTCTTTCACTTGTAATCTTATTTCCAAATCATTGTAAGACTTTCAATCATGGTTTCTAATGTTCAAATTATTGAGTTTACATTTATGTTTGCTATGAGTGGCTAGTGCCTTTGTGCACTTGCTTAGATGATGTGTATTATTCATTGATTTGCATATGATTGTGATAACATGTTTTAATTCAATTTCAAGTCAATTCTAAGAACCAATTGTGATAAAGTTTCATAGTGACATTTGGGAAATCAAGTTTAACTAGTGCTAGTAATTTTGAGGGTTGAAAGAACTATTGTTATTCCACTAGTTATAATCATTTGTCTATGAATGATTGTTGTCTACCACTATTCTTGATTAACCAAAGGAACCTAATTGTGATTGTAATGAAAAAGCTTTTGTCTATCAAAACGGATTGATTGTAAACCACTTTAAAGGTCGAAAGATTAATAGTTTACTTTCAATTGTGACCTTTTGTCTATAATTGGTTACCTTTTGTATTGACCATTTCCTAAGCTTGTTTGATTAGACAAAAGATTGTTTTTGTGTTTGAGGAACACCAACTCATGAACCTTGAATTGATCTTGAATTGATTGGTTAATCGTAATGCTTGTTTTTATAAACCAAAATCTTGACGAAGGTTTAATTTGTAGGAACAATAGATTAGTGTCAAAACTAATTATCACAACCAACATGTTTTCCAAAGTTATCACAATCATATTAGTCAATTAGAGTACACTAGTCTAAGCAAGTGTAGTTTTTAATCATTTGAATTTTCATTATATAATTACTGCTTATTTGAGATTGTTGCTTTTAACTTGCAATTCGATTCACTACACAAATCCCTGCGAACGATCCCGACTTACCATCAAAATCTTGCTACAACGGACGAGTATACTTGCTCGTATGTGTTGTTATTAGATTCGGTAATTCACTCTTTATAAATTTAAAACTTGCACCGAACCGGCACATCAAGTTTTTGGCGCCGCTGCCGGGGATTTTGATCGTGTTTCTGTAAGTTTTAGTCCAATTCTCATATAGTTAGTTTTCGTAAAAAAAAAAAAAAAAAAAAAAAGTTTTACCGAGCTGCCCATCCGATCGGTTATTCATCCATCCGATCGGTTTTCCAAAATTTTAATTTACCGAGAGAACCATCCGATCGGCGGACACTTCCATCCGATCGGATCCTTCAAATCCAATTTACCGAGAGATCTATCCGATCGGTAGACTGTTCTATCCGGATCGGATAGACGATTCTGAACTTTTCAAATTGTTTTCATTCTTTGCTCGTTTGTTTAGACATTGCCTCGATTCGTTGGGGAATTGTATGAACACTCGATCAACTGGAGTAGAACCAATTCCACCATTTTCAGATCCCGAATGTTTAGTCCGAAGACAAAGAAGAAGAAGAACACCCTTTGTTCCACTAGCCAATCGTGTACCAAGAGTACCAAACCCAACGTTTGATAACCTTTTTGAAGCCAAAGTCGTTTACAACCCATTCACTGACCAACCTTTTCCCATGGCTGACGATAGACCCATGTGGGAAGCAAACCGAGCCGTAGCACCAACTCCTGGAGCTGCTATTGTTGCTGTCAACTTAGGTGACAATTTCACCGTGAAAGGTCACCATCTTTCTATGATCAAAGACCGTCAATTCGATGGACGTTCGAGGGCCGATCCTCACAAACACGTTGCCGAATTCATTGAAATTTGTGGCATGTTCCGATATGGTGATACAAATGTAGACGCCATTAAACTCAAACTTTTTCCGTCATCACTTGCTGGAGATGCAAAAGTGTGGTATAACGAATTAACACCAGGAATCATCACTACTTGGGAGGAGATGAGGCAAGCTTTTGTAAGCCGATTCTTTCCACCTGCAATGTTTGATCGACTCATGGGAGAAATTCGTGCTTTCACACAAAATCCTAACGAATCACTCGTCGAAGCCTGGCTTCGTATGAAGGATTTACTTCGAAGTTGTCATGGACATGGTTTAGGACGAGGAACCATTATTCAAATCTTTTACCATGGACTTGATGAAACATCTCAAGGAATTCTTGATGCTGGAGGAATTTTTCTTTATAAGACTCCTAACCAGGCATATCAATTGCTTGAAGACCGAGTTCTTCTCAAACTCGACTGGTCAAAAGATGCCAAGACAAAACCCTTAAGAAAAACCGTTGCTTTCGCCGAAAGTTCTGATTCATCTAAACTCATGGAGAAAATGGAAACCTTGGTTTCCAAAATCGATTCGCAATACAAAGATCTTAGAGGAGAGATGAAAGAAATGCGAGATGGTTGTAACAACTGTGGAGGAAACCACCCATCATCAGAATGTGATGATCAACCTATGGATCAACCAAAAGAAGGAGGAGCTAATTATATCCAAGGAGGATACCGAGGAGGAGGATATCGAGGAAATTATTACGGAAGAAACTCTGCTAATTGGCAAGATCGCCGACAAAGGGATAACAACCATGAGTCCCAACCACAAGTAGAAAACCAAACCTCACAAAGTTCCGACAAGAAACCTGAAGAAACAGATTTTGAAAAAATGATGAGAGAATTTTTCACTGCCCAAAAATCAACCAACGAGTTCGTCAAGAATCAATTTTTCAATCTCAAAACCAAAGTTGAGCAAGGTCAGAAAAAATCATCAAGCATCTATCCAAGATCTTGAAAACAAATTTGGGAGACTCTCTGATCAAATTTCTTCACGACCATCAGGTTCGTTGCCTAGTAACACCCAAACCAACCCAAAACCATCATCATCATCGAATGATAAGACTTATCGTCCACCACCAACCAGAAATGAGCATATCAATGCTGTATTCACAAGAAGTGGCCTGTCTTATGATCCACCACCCAACCCAAACAACACCACAACTATCGATTTCGATAGTGAGGATGAAGATGAAGAATCCAAGAAGGAAAATACACCAAAAACACCACCCAAACCCAAACCCAAACCACTAGTTAAGGCTTACACTCCAAAAATTCCATATCCACAGAGCCTTAAGAAAGAAAGAATGGAGGAGCGTTATAAGAAGTTTGTTGAAATAATCAAAGAAGTTAGACTCAATGTACCTCTCATTGATGTTTTAGCTGGAATGCCCAATTACGGGAAATTTTTGAAAGAACTTCTTAACAACAAAAACAAGTTGGAGCAAATATCCGCTACCTTTCTCAATGAAGAATGTTCAGCTATTGTTCAAAACAAAATTCCACAAAAACTCGGAGATCCCGGAAGTTTTCTGATTCCATGCATATTAGGAAACAACATCACATGCGATGCTTTAGCCGACTTAGGTGCGAGTATCAATTTGATGCCTTATTCGCTGTATACGAAACTTTCAATCAATACCTTGAAACCCACAAGGATGAGTATCCGATTAGCTAATCATACTTACCAATATCCTGTTGGTATTGCTGAGAATATGCTTGTCCAAGTAGGTAAATTCATTTTTCCCGTGGATTTTGTAATTTTAGAAATGGAGGAAGATAGTAGAGTACCACTTATTTTAGGAAGACCTTTTCTAAACACCGCTGATGCGATCATCAAAGTAAAAGGAAGAGAACTCAATCTTGGAGTTGGAGAGGATAGAATCACGTTCTTAATCGATAAAGCAATGAAATATCCACATTCCAGTGATGACACTTGTTTTAACATTGATGTAATCGATGAAGTCACTGAAGAAGAATTGGATGCATTACTTGAAGATTCTGATCCATTCATGACTAATTCAGAGAAGATTAGTGAAACAACTTTTGATAAAGAATTCGCTGATTTTATGGAAGTTAAGATTGAAGAAGAAGAAGAAGAAGAAGAAGGAGAGATAATAGAAGAAGATTTTGAGGAAATCAGTATTAATGATCAGATGAGGATCAAAACATCACTTCAAGAACCACCGACTGATCTTGAGTTGAAACCACTGCCAGAAAATCTTGAGTATGCTTACTTGGAAGACAATTCGCTACTTCCAGTAGTCATATCTTCGTTGCTAAATGATTTTGAGAAAGAATGTCTGATTTCAGTTCTTAAGAAGCATAAAGAAGCTTTTGCGTGGAAAACTTCTGACATCCCAGGAATCAGTCCTGATTTTTGCAAACACAAAATCAATTTCGAAGAAGACGCCAAACCAGTTGTAGAAAGACAACGTCGACTCAACCCCAACATGAAAGAAGTTGTTAAAAAAGAAATCATCAAACTGCTTGATGCAGGTATCATTTACCCCATCGAGGATAGTCCTTGGGTGAGTCCTGTTCACTGTGTTCCGAAAAAAGGAGGAATGACTGTTGTGACCAACGAACGGAATGAACTAGTTCCTACTAGAACTGTCACCGGATGGCGAGTATGTATTGATTACAGAAAATTAAATAAAGCCACCAGAAAAGATCATTTTCCTTTGCCTTTCATGGATCAAATGCTTGAGAGATTAGCAGGAAACAAATACTTTTGTTTTCTTGATGGTTTTTCAGGATATTTCCAAATTCCTATTGATCCAGCTGATCAAGAAAAAACCACATTCACATGTCCCTTTGGAACTTACGCTTATCGGCGTATGCCTTTTGGATTATGTAATGCCCCCGCGACTTTTCAAAGATGTATGATTGCCATATTCCAAGATATGCTTGAAACGTCTATGGAAGTTTTCATGGATGACTTTTCAGTTTTCGGAAGCTCATTCGAAGCGTGCCTTTCTAACCTCGATAAAATGCTTGAAAGATGTAAAGCTGCACATCTTGTTCTCAATTGGGAGAAGTGTCATTTCATGGTAACTGAAGGAATTGTGTTAGGACACAAAATTTCTAGTGCAGGAATGGAGATTGACAAAGCAAAGATCAATGTCATTACCAAATTGCCACCCCCAACTAACGTCAAAGCCGTTAGAAGTTTCCTAGGACATGCAGGATTTTACCGTCGTTTCATTAAGGATTTTTCCAAAACATCTCGTCCAATGACGAAACTTCTTGAAAAAGATGCTGTTTTCGATTTTGATGCAGATTGTATGAAAGCATTCGAAGCATTGAAAACACAACTGACTAGTGCACCCATTATGGTTTCACCTGATTGGTCACTACCATTCGAGCTTATGTGCGATGCAAGCGATTTTGCTGTTGGAGCCGTATTAGGACAACGAAAAGAGAAACATTTTCGTCCTATATATTTTGCCAGCAAAACACTCAACAATGCCCAGCAGAATTACACAGTTACAGAGAAAGAATTGTTAGCCGTTGTTTTCGCTTTTGATAAATTCAGATCGTACCTTGTCCTTTCGAAAACAATCGTGTTCACCGATCATTCAGCGTTAAAATATCTGTTTAAAAAGCAAGATGCTAAACCACGTCTCATCCGATGGATTTTACTACTCCAGGAATTCGATATCGAAATCAAAGATAAGAAAGGAGCAGAAAATCTAGCCGCTGATCATCTATCTCGTTTAGAAAATCCAAATCTGGAAGAATTAAAAGAAGATGAGATTGACGATTATTTCCCAGATGAAACACTCATGACTGTTGATACAGATGATGAGAACGAAATTCCATGGTTTGCCAATTATGCAAATTA